>CM062816.1:1631225302-1631763931 GCA_031772625.1 Pinus tabuliformis
TCTATTGTTATTATGAATTTCAGCTCATTTTTCTAGTTTCTTTCACACCATAAATTACAGATGTACCAAGTTCAATTCCCACTACTTGAATTTACTTTCTCACAGGGTGTCTCAACAACAAGGATTAGGATTGCACTCCACCATGGTAAATTTTACATATGATATTCCCTGGTGTTTGGATAATTTTAATGTTTATTACTTGTAAGGCTTGCTCTTAACTTATACTCTCTACTATGTAGATAGTGGCGCACCTGGAATTGAATAGCCTATGAAAGGGTATGATTAATCCCTTGCATTGTTCAAGGGTAATCTTCAACCTTAACAAAACCCTTTGGTTTGTGGATAAAGTCAAGTTACTTCTCCTTGGTTGGTACTTTAGAAACTCTTGATCTATCAACATTTCTTCTATGAAACATATTTAACTTACAATTTATGGCTTTCTCTTCAAGATTATTACATGCAAAACAATAACCATAAAATAGTGTAGGATACTTGACTTTTGGCTGCCATGATGGAGGACTGAAATTTGAGGATCTTACTTGCTTCACTTGCTGATTTTTTGCTGATTTGATTTAAGGTTCATTATTTTTCACATTCTTGTTAGTTTCTGCAATATTTGCTTTTATCTTCCTTTCCTTTCAAAGCATATGCATAACTGGTACTTCGCTGATATTTGACATTTTATGGAGGATGCTTGAACCCCAATGCAGTTTTTTCCTCTGGCGACCTTTGCATTTTGAGAATATTTTGCAAGGTTTCAGATCCATTGAAAAATTTCTGACTTAAACATGCTTTAGTTTCTTCTTTTGGTAGATTGGCCCTTAATGCAACAATTTCTTCCTCAAGTTTTTGACATTATTGTCCTTTAGCTTGCATATTTTTTCCTTCAGTAGCTTTTTTTTATTTCTAGCCTTGATTATCTCATCAACTGCAGTAATGAGCTCACCTTGAGAATCAATATTTTATCCTCAAGATTAGATTCATCTGTAGACCTCAAAAGCCATAAGAACACATTCATTGTGCTCTTCTTCTTTAGATGAATACTTTTCACTACTTTCTTCTGAGGTGCAACTTTCTTCTTTGGAGTAGTATCTCCTTCTGTTTTGGGATTTACCTTTTCAAAATTTCTGACTTTTATCCTTGCTCTTCATCTCCTTTTTCGCCTCCTCCTTTTCACTTCTTTTATGTGGACACTTTGCAGTGAAATGCCCAACTTCTCCACATTCAAAACACTTGAATGGAATCCTTCCTTTTTACTTTCCAGAACCTCTCTTTAATTTATTGGAAAATTGAGAAACTTCTTCATCAGATTCACTGCTAGAATACTCTTCCTCTTCCTTGTTTTTCTTTAGAAGTTTCTTGAGATTTTTGGTAATATCATTGAAATTCTTGGAGGCCTTGAATGTAGCCTCACTAGACTCAAATTTATCTTCTACAATGCGCATATCATAGGTTGTAAGAATTCCAAACAACTTCTTCATAGTAAGAGTGCTCAAGTCAGACATCTCCTCAATCACAAAGACCTTGGGGTTAAATCTTTCTAGTAATGACCTCAAGATTTTCTGAGTAATGATCTCATCTTCAATGTTTTCATCTATGCTCTTGATTAGGTTTGTCATTGTTTCAACTCTTCGAAAATACTCTATAATAGTTTCATATTCCTTCATTTTCAAGCACTCGAACCTCATCCTATAAGTTTGGAGCTTTTCTTTCTTCACCTTTTTATCACCTTCATATCTATTCTCAAGTTTGTCCCAAACATCTTTGGTTGATTTACAATGCATGACTTTAATCATCTCATTCTCGTTAAGTGTTGCAATAATAGCATTTATGGCTTTGGTATTGTTTTGAAACCTATTCTTTTCATTAATGTCTGATGGGAAAACATTAAGAACAATATACCCTAACACCACAGTGGAAAAAACATCAACAATGAGATGTCGTTCCATTTTCATCTTCCATAGATTATAGTTCTCACCACAAAAAATAGGAACCTTCACATCATCACCCGACATTGTCCCTTCTAAAACTTTCCTTTCAGCACTCAAGCTATAGAAAAGGATCAAACTCTGATACTAATTATTAGACAAAAGTGATACTAAGAGGGGCGGGGGGTGGGTTGGGGTGGGACGGCGGGCAGGGTGAATCAATATTATGAAAAAGTTAACAATTAATTATGAAAATAAAACTTATTCAGAATTTTGCTTTAGAAAGATATAACAAGATCATGCACATCCAAAACATGAACAATAATCACATGTAGACACTTGGATTTTAGGTGGAAAACCCTGCAAAGGAAAAAAAGCATCAAAATGTTTTTTGCTTCTTCTTATTATCAATTGCTTCAATATATTCTTATTTACATTACATCATCTAACCACCACAAGTAATGGATCACCCACCCCTTCACTGAAATGATAAATGTTGACCACAACCAACTTGGAGCACCCATTAATACAATAGAAAATCAACATGCACTTAGCTTAATGCCCCTTGATGAGCACCAATATTGCAACAAGAATGCTACAACTCCTGGGGCTACCAACTTTACTTTATCAACCCCGGGTTCGTACAAACTTGGAGGTGAATCAATATTATGAAAAAGTTAACAATTAATTATGAAAATAAAACTTATTCAGAATTTTGCTTTAGAAAGATATAACAAGATCATGCACATCCAAAACATGAACAATAATCACATGTAGACACTTGGATTTTAGGTGGAAAACCCTGCAAAGGAAAAAAAGCATCAAAATGTTTTTTGCTTCAATATATTCTTATTTACATTACATCATCTAACCACCACAAGTAATGGATCACCCACCCCTTCACTGAAATGATAAATGTTGACCACAACTAATTTGGAGCACCCATTCTTACAATAGACAATCAACATGCACTTAGCTTGATGCCCCTTGATGAGCACCAATATTTCAACAAGAATGCTGCAACTCCTGGGGCTACCAACTTTACTTTATCAACCCTGGGTTCGTACAAACTTGGAGGTGACAATGTTGTATACACAAGCAGATGCGACGGGTCCACTCTTTGTCACTGCTAAGTTGGCGATAAACCGCTATGGTTTCTCAAACCAACCTTCTATTGATTCGGACGAAGCTTGATTACCAATGAGGAAAAGGGGAATTTGCACTAGTTGAAATCTTGTCTACTATAGTTAGGAAAGCCTAAAATAAAATGCCTAAACACACCATTCCTTTAACTAAATTCTAGGAGGATTTGCTTCAAAAGAATGCTAAATTAACATGTGTGTAATCCTACTATCCTAGGCATGCAATCTGAAATAACCAAACACCCTACTGCTGTGCATGTAAATGAACACAATAACTCTTTTTTCCTTTTTGTCTTTTTTGTGTGAAAATGTGAATGCTAAATCCTCTTGGTGTTGTGGCAAGTGGTTAGAGATGGTGGTGAAAGGTCAGGTGACTTGGGAGGCAAGTACGGGTCTTCTGCTATCTTCCTAGATGTTTTTTTTCACAATTCTGCCTCAAAACAGGCCACTATAGGTCATCCTATAGGATGTCCTAGTGCTTCCTACAGGATATCCTAATGCTCCTACGGGATCCCCTGTAATCCTACAGGATCGAGACGAGAGCAATAAGAGTGATTTGGAAGGTAGTGTAGGGCTTAGGGAAGGTGAATGGTGGGAGGAATAAGGCAAGGGAGTGGCTAGGACTCCTTCAGAGATCAAAACAGAGTTTGTAAGATGGCTGGATTTTCTCAACAACCCTAGAATATTGTTCTTATGGAATGATGAATTGGGTGAGGGACTTAGTGACTTTTGATGATCATGGATGGATGAGGTTAGGTTAGGGTTTCTGGTCATGAGATCGCCCTGCATTGTTGAAACAAATTCACTGCATCAATCACTGGCATTTATCCATGAATCATGTCAAACAAGAAAGATTTTCAATCAACTAAAGAAAACATAATTTCATTATCTAGTTTCCTAGTTCATGCATGGAAACACTTGCAGAATAATGTGAAACACTATGAAATATAATACAAGGTTGAAGATACCAGAAATGAAAATTGAATCCTATTCTTGAAGATTGAAAAGATGTTGGCCTAAGTAGCAGAAAACCCTCAATTCCATAAGAAAACAAAATTCTATCTTTTCGGGGCTTCATAGGAGTTCTTTCCTCAAACCATGGTCCCTAAAGGGAGGAGTAAGCCCAAAGCTACCTACTATTAGCTTTTTGGCATTCTTTTATCTTTCTAAGCTACTGCTAAATAAATGCACAAATGGAAGCAAACTAATCAAATCCACAACTTCTTGCAATGAAATAATGTTAAAACCAATTCAACCATTAGTCTATGAAATCAACTAAGCATACAAATACAAGACGAGTAGCCTTTGTTGCTAGGGTTGGGCCCTAACATAAGAGCTTCAGCCCTCTGAGTCAACTTGTTGAAAAATGGCAACAAGAAATGCTAAAAATAACAGTTTGGGTACCAGTGCTGGATTGAGCAATAGGGAATGAAAAATGGAAGTGCTAAAAATAGCATTCTATTTTTAGTAATTCAGGATGGATTCCTAATTTTAGTCAATCCCGGGACTAAAATAGGAAGTAAAATTCGCAGCAGTTTGGAATATTAATTAATTAATTCTCCATGAGTTAATTAGTTAAGGAAAAACAAACTTGAAGTTTTTGTGAGAACATGCAATTATTTCTCCACTAATTGGGGAATGTCTCCTTGATTTTCTCCACTGATTGAGGAATTAAGGATGATTTCTATATTGAGAGGATCAGTTGACTTAGTTTAACTTAGTCAAGTTTAGTTAGATTAATTTAACAAGTTGTTAAATTAATGAGATATAGTTTGTTGATGCTTGCATGCATGTGACAACTATTATTTCCAGATAACTGTGTAGGCACTCATGGATAACTGATGCATGTCAGTTCCGTCAAAGACCCAGTTGAGATCAGATGTGGGACAGTATACTATCAGATGATAGGATATTTCTAGTAAGTATTCCTTGCATGGGGAAGGAAACTTCTTCCTTCTATGACTACATAGTTGGACCTGATGTGACAGCAGGTATGATCAGGCCAATTTACATGTGTTTTGTAATTGGACGCCAATCAAAACTGTGCAAGGAAATAGGAGCTTGGACCTGAGGTGAAACCTTTATATACAGGGCTAGGTAGTCCACGAGCTACATCATTAGAGTACAGAGAGAGCAAGATAGCTTTTGAGCTGATTGTTTTTGTATGTCGTTGAGGATTTCCACTTGATTGATAATACAATGTTGGGGTTTTATGCTAGTGCTTTACCAGTGATATATTATGTGTTATGTGTGATTGATTTCTTCTTATCAGTTATATGTTTTCATGGTTGATTAAGCTTCTGCAAAGTTTATGGTAGATGTAGATCTAGTATTATGCTTTAGTACATTGCATATATCAGTTTGATCTACAGGTGAAATTTTTACATGATATCAGTGAGCTAGTTGATTTGTAGAGAAAATTCTACATGGTATCAGAGCGAAGTTTTGTAGAAAAATTTCTACATGGTATCAGAGCAAAGGTGATCAAAGGAGAGAATAGTATACTGACAGGAGATTTCAAAGTTTTGAGTTTTGGGCTGAGAGTTTGTAGAGCAGATCTGAAAATTTATGTACACAATTTTCAGAAATAAATAGCAGATTTGGATTCCTTGCAGAAAAAGACCCAAATTCAAAAAAAAAAAATGGCTGAATCAGAGTTCGGATAAGGGAGATATCGCTGATTTAAAATCAGCTCTTTTCCTAGAAAATTTCATGACGGCCGGAAAGTGGAAACAGATTGGTGTGCTAGCCAACAACTTGTATGCACTTGAGGTACAAGATGCATGCAAAGCCTTAAAGAGCAAGGCAAAGGTTAGATACTTGGTGCTTAAGAGGGAGAGTAAATTACCTCTCAACATGCAGCGCTAGAAGAAGTCTCAGACAATTGTGGAGGAGCCACAATTGGTGAAGCAGCTTCAGGAGGTTGTGGAGCAGCCATAGCTAGAGAAGCTGAGAGGAGACCGAGTGGAGGCATCCACTCATGTAGAGACATCTAGTAGGGGAAATTTCGAGCCAGGTGGGTAGAGGGATCACATGCATCCATACCTCCAGGTAGGAGGTGGAACGATGTGGAGTGACTGTCCCAAGAAGGCTGGAATAGGGGCAGGATCTTTGAGGTACCCAACCTCTTTGATTCGACTTTGCTACAGGAGCCCCGATGAGGAGTAGCAGGACTGACTGATTGGGTAGAGACAGATGCGAATGGAGCGGCAGAGAGAGCTATAGTGCAGGAGTCCCAGGACTGTGTAGAGCTAACAGGCTGCAACAAATGCGAGAGGCACAAGAGTGTTGCACCAGTGCAAGATGGCACAGAGAGGTGTGCAACGGTGCGAGATGCATGGAGTGTTGCAGTAGCTCAGAGGTTAGAGAGGAAGCACTTGTCAGCAACAGATAGAGCTTCAGCATCAGAGTATGTTTCTAGCCCAACAGAGAGGTCAGTGGGGATTTTTTTTGTTCTAAGAGTTGCTGGAACAACCACACCTAGTAGATGTGTTGCATGCAGAACATTCCAGAGGTACAGGATCGGGTTCATGTTGAAGCCTTTCTTGTTGAGAGGGAGTGTTGAAAAATGGCAACAAGAAATGCTAAAAATAGCAGTTTGGGTACTAGCGTTGGATTGAGCAATAGGGAATGAAAAATGGAAGTGCTAAAAATAGCATTATGTTTTTAGCAGTTCAAGATGGATTCCTAATTTTAGTCAGTCCCTGGACAAAAATAGGAAGTAAAATTCGAATTTGGTCTTACCAGTAGTTTGGAATATTAATTAATTAATTCTCCATGAGTTAATTAGTTAAGGAAAAACAAACTTGAAGTCTTTGTGAGAACATGCAATTATTTCTCCACTAATTGGGGAATGTCTCCTTGATTTGCTCCACTGATTGAGGAATTAAGGATGAGTTCTATATTGAGAGGATCAGTTGACTTAGTTTAACTTAGTCAAGTTCAGTTAGATTAATTTAACAAGTTGTTAAATTAATGAGATATAGTTTGTTGATGCTTGCATGCATGTGACAACTATTATTTTCAGATAACTGTGTATTCACTCATGGATAACTGGTGCATGTTAGTTCTATCAGATACCTAGTTGAGATCAGATGTGGGACAGTGTACTATTAGATGCTACGATATTTCTAGTAAGTATTCCTTGCATGGGGAAGGAAGCTTCTTCCTTCTATGACTGCATAGTTGGACCTAACGTGACAGCAGGTATGATCAGGCCAATTTACATGTGTTTTGTAATTGGACCCCAATCAAAATTGCGCAAAGAAATAGGAGCTTGGACCTGAGGTGCATCCTTTATATACAGGGCTAGGTAGTCCATGAGATACATCATCAGAGTACAGAGAAAGCAGGATAGCTTTTCAGCTGATTCTTTTTGTGTGTTGTTGAGGATTTCCACTTGATTGATAATACAATGTTGGGATTTTATGCTGGTGCTTTCCCCAGTGATATATTCTTTGTTATGTGTGATTGACTCCTTCTTATCAGTTATATGTGTTCATGCTTGATGTTTCTCATGGTTGATTAAGCTTCCACAAAGTTTATGGTAGATGTAGATCTAGTATTATGCTTTAGTACATTACATATATCAGTTTGATCAGCAGGGGAAATCTCTACATGATATCAGTGAGCTAGCTGATTTGTAGAGAAAATTCTACACAACTCAGTGTTGGATCAAGGAAATTCTCATTCTCATTATCATATCAGAAAAATTACATAACAATGTCTTCCCCAAGTCTTGAACTTGAAAATTCTTAGTGCTCTTACATAAAAAAATCCAAATCCTAATGAGGTTCTAGGCCTCCTTATTTATACAACTGAAGTCTCCAATGACTTCCTTAAGTCTAGGGAGGCTTAGTTCCAAAATTCAAGATGAACTGGCTCTTTAACTGTCACTGGCTCGACTGCCTTTTGAACTTCATGATTTGGTTGCTTGCAACTCCAAGCTAGTGTGATTTGATGGAGTAAGATTTGAATGAGGGAGGATTAAATGAGGAGGATCTATCTCCTACAATCTCTCCTCCTTGTCTCATTTGAGTTTCTGCGATTAATTAGCCAAAATTGCCATGATTTTCTCTCAAAAACCCGCAATCAATGCACATTAGTCCACTAGACATAACATCTTACTTTTTCTCATCTCATTAAGAAAAATATGATTAAAATATGTAAGGAATTATGAGAAGAGTTGATTTAAATAAGCTTGGAGGTGTATTAAGGTCCATATAGTTACCCAATGATGAGGCTCATTGTTATAGACATTTTTGTGCCTTACAGCTCTAAGCATGAAATGTCCATAAACCAAGGGATCCTAAGTCCCTAAAATTGTTGTTCCTACCCCTAGAGGAACAAGGTCAACCAATTACAGCTTCTCCCAGAAGTTCTCCACCAGAAACTGCTCAGAATCAGTCAAATCAGGATCATTTCAGCTGCTCCACTAGCCAGTTGTGTTGCATAGCACCCCAGTACACTAGCTAGGTGCGTTGCAATGCACCTAAATGCACTACCAGGGTGCGCTGAGCGGGAAATGACAAATGGCAGTGTCATTTCGCGAGGTGGACAGACAATGGAAACTTCCAGAATCTTCCCCAATGACACTTGCCTCACTGAGTTCGACCAAAGATGAGTAAGAGGCTCTCAGTCTCCAAGTGGAAGCAAGAACTGACAGAGAGAAGCCACAAGTCAAATCATAAGCTGACTCATCCTCTTTGCATACATCTATATATGGATCCCTCATCCCAGAGATCTAAGGGGCTGGAATTTTGTACTTTGCAGAGAATTGCTGTTGGTTTTGAGATAGAGATCAGTGCATTGGGTGATTTATACTTTGTTGGAGGTGAAGAGGGGATTCCTTTGCTAGGGGGTTGATGCTGGATCAGGAATCATCGGCTGTAACTCCTCCTGGACCTTCTTGTTATATCAATAAAACTATTTGAGTTTCTCCTACATGCTTGTGTATCAATGATGTTTTGTTATGTTTGCATGTTTAGCTTAAATCTGATCCTAAGTTATTTATGAATGTAAATCCATGTCTTTGTGTAGTTTTCCTCTTCTGTGATCTTGCAGGAACTTGGTGAAGCTGGGCAAGCAAAGGAGCAGGTAGCTGGAAGCTGTCAAAGAGGAGAGAGATAAGATCAAAGGACTAGCGCAAGACACAGGTTAGTTCATCTTATTCCTCTTCATTTACAGTTCATAAAGAAGAATACGAAAGTAGTTTTCCTTGTTTGTTGCTAAGGCACTGTCACACCTTAGTGGGATAGGGGCGTTCTGAGTAGACACTTTTCCCAACAACAAAATGGCGACTCCGCTGGGGATCGTGTCTAGTTAGTTTGTTTGTGTTTCTCTTGTTGTTTGTTTCATAAACACAGAAGTAGCAATCGAACTGCATTTGCCCTTATCAAATGCAAAGTAGACACCTGCTACTTCAATCCACTCACTGGATTTGTTTATGATTTGAACAGCTGATTCACAAATGATCTGATGACCCTTTGTGATAGCTCTTAGTCCTCCTTTAAATCATCCCTCTGATTGTACCTTACTGATTGCTTTTACTCGGCCAAAAACCATAGATTAAACTGCAAACCGTGACCCAGAACCCGGATATAAGTCTCGTTTCTGCCCCAGCGCAGGCTCTATGAAGAGGTTCTGCATTTCAACGCAGGTCCCGAGAGGGCTACCTGCACTGCAATTCAGTTTCTCTGTGCAACAGGTGCGCTGATCAGCCTTTGCCCTGTGCAGCTGAGGTTCTCTGCTTCATTTTATCCAGTTTTGTCTCTGATTTTTGCAGCCTGTGATCAGTGTGTGTACCTGTCTGAAAAATCCTTTTCTTTGCCTTAATTCCGCCTCCTTTGTACAAAAAGACTGTAGATGTTCTTTGTGTGTTTGTTACATCATTTACAGTTTTCCATTGAAAGAGTAAAATAGTCATACTGTCATCCTTGGATTTAGATCTGTCGTAAGTGTCGATTTTGATCTTAGGAGAAAGTTTCTTTGCTGTTGACAGTCGATTATACTTTTACTTTTACCTTTGGTTTGAATTTGTCACTTTCTAGTGTCGAAATGAGTGTTTATTTCAAAATCATAGAGTGTCATAATCTTCTCTACCTTTTTGATTTCGAAAAGAAGCTTGTTTGTGTTTTTCACTTGAAAGCAAATTCAGATTTGTACATCAACTTTCTTTTTAGGCATCAATATTAAGAAAGTGAAAACAAATACATGCATATGTGCATTTGCATATTGATAGTTTGTATGGCTTGATTTAGGAAAAGTGCATTTACAGTGTGCTCTTTGCTCTTTGAGAAAAGATTGTGTCTTTCTTTTCCCCTTGTAGCTAGGATTTTCATTGCTGAAAAGAGATAAAAGCTTGCTTATCATCTTTAGATTGCATTTTACGAATTACATCTACATCTCGTGGTGAACCCAAAAGGCAAAATTCATAAGAAAGATCAACTTAAAATAAATTGAATGAATCTAACAACGCTTTGGAACTTAACGCACAACATAGAGGTCTAGGCTAGAGACGTGTTCTGGCGTCGTAAAACCTGGTAACTGTTGTCCTCACTGATGGTTGGGTGATTCCTCCACTGTGAGACGATAAGTGCCAGTACGGACTTGTGCTCCCACGTACCATCGAGTATATATTGGGAGACCCCTATAGGCTTAAAACCTTTTATCCATAGGAAGCCGTGTCGGCCGCCCTACTGATCGCAATGCACCGAACACAGCATTCGGGAAGATCGACTGTCGTACCGTAAAATGTATTCTGCAGTTTTGTGATTGGTTTGGTACTCCCTCTACCTAGATCTCCAGAGCAGTCCCTTTCGTTCCTTTTCAGACTCCTTAATGGAAAAGGTCCATCTGAGCACTTGTCACTTCAGGCTCATTAAAAATCGAAGGAGACTAGAGTCATCTTTTGTTTTTTCTCGACTCTTAAAAACTGAAAAAACAAGTTGTGTCTAAAGCGTCTAAAATTCATTTAATTCGGAAACGTACTTCCCCTTTTTTATTTTAATTGATCGAGTAATCTGCAATCGTGGAAGAAAGTCAATTGAAACCCCGTCGTTCGCGGAGGCTTACGAGTCAACCGTCTTTGTCTCCGGAATCGAAACCAGTACGGACAAAGCGAACTCGTTTAACCGGTTCGAAATCTCCTATTAAATTTAGAACAAGTGTTCCAACAACATCCGAGATTCCGGTTACTCCAAACATTTTTGGAAACCCTACCTCTACAGAAGAAGTTCAACAGCCACAGAGGGACAGTGATACTGATCCTAGTCTGAGAGTAAACACTTGTGTTACCGAACCAGTTCCATCTACAACCGGTTCGGAGAGTCTTGCTCTTCAAACATCTGTCGCTGTCGATTCCACCCCTTCTTCGGCACCAGAAATATTTTACGGACCTGACGGTCTTCCCCTTCCACCTGGTCTGATTGCGATTGAAGAAATTGTAGAAGATCCTCAAACAAGTACTCCAACGCACTTTGGAGTCGGGGTCACTCTATTTCCTTCTTCATCAGAAGTTGGTCTACCACCAGTGGAAGTTCCTGTAGAATCGCTAGGTAATCTTTTGGATAGACTCCAAATGTCTGAACAACCGTCAACATCTAGGACTGTGTCGTCTGACACAGCGACAGCAGAACTCCCTGCCATCACTCCAACAATGTTCGCTGGCATACCATCTGTCCCAACTAGCTCTCAACCGCTAGAAGGAGCCCACTCAGGGGCTATTTCGACAGTATGGTCCGTTCCTGTTTGTTCCTCCGGAATAATATCCGGCAACTCTTATGTTGAGTCTCAACAAATTGATCCATTTGGAGGTCAATTTGGGCAGTCTGGTCCCCAAGGGCAAACAATTCCCTTGAGTTCTAGATTACCACCGTATGGGGGGCAGTACGCCCTATAATTATCCCCTCCGGGAGGATATCCATATGGGGGTTCACAGCAATATTCAGGTTATAGCGGAATTACCTCAAGTGGTTGGGTACCTATACTCCCTCAACAACCAAGGGTTGTGTATTCGATGCAACAATGTGTACCTATGTCGAATATCCCGACTACACCAGCTATTGTGACAGTGTCACAAGTTCAAACGCTGCCTGTTGTATGTCAACCTCAGATTTCTCAGGTTGTAATGCAACAGTCTCTTGACCCTGTGACTCAACCACAATTGCCAACTAGTGGGGCGACACGGGTCCAAATGGGTACAATTGGCCCACACCTTGGTCCAACGGTTAGTATAGTGCAACAGCACATGGCTTCTCAACCATGGCTAGTGCAATACCAACAACCACAATTCCAACAAGTATACCAAGGTTCTGAGCAGCAAATCTTTGCGAACAGTGGACAGTCGTACATTCAAAACGGTCAAAATCAACCATTTTACAATGGTCATGTCCACCAACCGTATCAGTCATACCAGCATCAAATGCATTATGCTGGCATGCAAAGACCAACTGCTCAGGCAATCCCATCTTACCCTGGGTATGCTTCACCTAATCTGAATCAGCAGTTACCATTCGTGGCAACCTTAGAGTTACCTGATTTAAACCGGTTAACGAATGATCCAATTGCTTACACCCTTTGGTGGCCAGCGATTCCTCATAAACTTCCATCATATATTCCTAAATTTAATGGAAATCCGGGCGAAGATCCATCGAATCACGCGATGACATTTCATCTATGGTGTTCATCAAACACCCTAAACAATGATTTGATAAGGCTTCGCCTCTTCCAGAGGAAGTTAACGGGTCCAGTGGAAAAATGGTACATTGAATTGCCTAGAGCTTCGTTCGACAACTTCAGTACCTTAGCCACGGCTTTTTTAACCCATTTTTTCAATTACCAATAAGGTATGAAATGGGAACAGAACTACTTACCAACTTCAAACAGACAACAGCCACTCACATATCTGATCATATACATGAGTGGCGACGTCGTCATAGGATGGTAAAAACGTACGTTCCCGATCAGCTATTAGCGGAATGGTTTATCAAGTCATTACTACCTTCCATTACGGAAGATGTGGCAAAGGGGCGAGTCGTAACGGAAGAGCAAGTCATAGCTCGTGCGCAATATCTGGACTTGATCTATACTCAGTCTGGCACGCTCTACGACAAAATACCTGACGCCCCTAGACCGGAATTCTCAATTCCTCCTCCTCCTAAATCGAACAATGACTCTCACGCCGGCGATGGCGTGATTGGCAAAACAGACACGAAATCAACAAAGGCTACATCTAAGAAGGCCCGTAAGATTTCAGATCAAAATGCAAAAGACGAACTTCTTGCTTCGGAAGTAAATTCCATATAGACAGATAAACCAAACAACCAGGAAGCAAGAAGAAACAAGGCAAAGGGAAGAAGAAGAAACAGGATGAGTCATCTCCTGAAAAATCTTCTTCAAACCCTCCTGGAAATAGGAAACCCCCTGCGGGGTGTCATATATGCGATGAGGATCATTGGACGAGAGATTTTCCATACAAAGCTGAGCTTAAGAAATTCTTTAAAAGTTCAAAAACTTCAGTTGTGTTAATAGATCCGTTTCCAAATCCAGGAACAAATCTGGTTGATAGTGGAAATGCTTCCCCGTCTCAAGTGCTAATGTTGTCGGTTTCAAAACAGCAAAATGATGCTTTGATTTCGACAAGGAACAAAGATTACGGGAATCCGCAGCTGTCGAACGACAAGGATAAAGATCAACCAAGTAGTTCGACAACAACTTCGACCGAAGTTGTACCACCCATCATTCCTGAATTAACAATAAAACCGCCGAAGGGAGTAGTACACAAGTCGACATTTAATCCCCGCGCTAGAGTGGCGCAGCATTATAACATAGTGGAAGATTTGGCCCAATCGCCATCCGCTATGTCGACTCTTGAAGTACTACAAAATTGCCCATCCTAAAGGTAGGCTTTGTTATCAGCCATTGGTGGGGTTGACCCAAAAGATTCCGATCTTGTATCCTTCGACCACAAAGGATACGATCCTCAGTTACCAGCCCAACTAGCTTTCCTTATTCAAGTGAAAGCCCTCAACAAAACTGTTCATTGAACAATTATTGATGAGGGGGCATCCACATGCATTATGTCGATGAGTTGCTGGAAAAATTTAGGATCTCCAACCTTGTCGCGATCTTTGACGACATTAAAAGAATTCTACGGAAGGACATATACCCCATATGGTATCCTAAATAACTTGAAAGTTGAACTAGGGAGAAAAACGGTAGAAATAGATGTTGAAGTCATTGATGGGAATCTTGATTACAACATCCTACTAGGAAGACCATGGATATATGCCATGGCAGCTGTTGTGTCGACCTATTTTAGAAAGATTGCATTTCCCTTTCAAGGAGGGATTACAATCGTTGATCAACAAAACTTCCTCCCCAATGGTTCTCAAGTTACAGGAAGCATTCCCATGATCCATGGAAGCACCCATTCGCTTCAGAATATCGGAGTAGGCCTACTAAAAGATCCCATACTAATGGGAACTTTCGCTCTTCCACCTCCAATCAATCTGGCGGAAGTAGCATCGATAGGAACCTGCAATATGATATCTTCCACAAAGATCTCAGAAAATGATATCAACATGGATCATGCAATGGTTTTGCCCCCAAGCCCAATAGAAATATTATAGCAATCAATGTTCCTAGCATGGGAGGCAAACCCGAATCAACGCTCATCAAGCGTTTGGATAGATAGGTCTAGAGAATATGGTACCCCTTCAGATCCTTGGTCGCGAGTGCATGGAACCGACGAAGGAATTGTACAATCAATGTTGATTGGAGGGGCACCATGGAGTGATTGCCACCATCGTTCCCTTCTTCCAGATTATGAAGAAGATACTCAAGATGACCTTTATCATCCTTTAGTTTTTTAATTCCTATCAAATACTGTAAATACGGTGGATTCCGAGCGAAACTTATCCAACATTGAAGAGACTATCGCCATAAAAATCTCGACCAAAACAAATGTTGTAGAGAATATTTATGTTGGCAAATGTTGTTCTCCTTCAGAACTGGAAATATATAACGCTCTTTTTCGCGAATTCAAAGATGTCTTTGCTTGGTCATATGATGAAATTCCAGGCATTGACTCGAGTATCGTTGAACACGAAATTAAGATGTATCCAGATGTCAAACCGGTAAAACAACGGCTACGGCAGGTGCACCCCAAGAAAGCCGCTGCCACTAAGGCAGAAGTTGAAAAACTTCTCCATGCTGGTTTTATCTACCCGATTCCTTTGACCGATTGGGTATCCAATATTGTCCCTGTTATGAAGAAACAAGGGACAATTAGAGTGTGTGTCGATTATAGGGATGTAAATCAAGCTTGTCCAAAAGAAAACTACCCTACACCCTTCATCGACCAGATAATTGATGAATGCGCCGGATGCGAAATCTTTTCATTCATGGACGGATTTTCCGGGTATAATCAAATAAATATCCGCCCACAGGACCAGTCAAAGACTGCATTCATTTGTCTGTGGGGCACATTCGCATATCGAAAATTACCCTTTGGTTTAAAGAACGCGGGAGCGACATTTCAGAGGGCAATGAATTATGCCTTCCATGACATCAAAAACATCGTTCAACCATACCTCGACGACCTTCCGGCTCATTCGCGAAAGCGGACCGATCATCCGCAGCATTTAAGAGCGATATTTCTACGTTGCCGACACTACAAGATATGACTCAATCCACACAAATGTGTATTTTGCGTCAGTTCTGGTTGTTTACTTGGCTTTGTAGTCTCCAAGGATGGGATTCGTCTCGACCTATGCAAGGTCCAGGCAATCATAAATTTGCCTCCACCTTCAAATTTGCTTCAGATTCAGAAACTCCAAGGGAAAGAAAACTTTCTGAGGAGGTTCATTCCAAATTACGCCGAACTTGCTAAAGGTTATACACGTCTTTTGAAAAAGGAGGTACCCTTTGTATGGGATCAGGTTGCGCAAACTTCCTTTGATGCTTTGAAAGATTCCCTAATAAAAGCATCATTAATGTACGCCCCTGATTATCAAAGAGATTTTAACCTGTATCTGGCTACAGCAGATACAGCCATCACAATGGTTTTAGTTCAAGAAGTCGATGGAATTGAACATCCTATATATTATTTAAGTAATAAATTAAATGATACAGAAAGCAAATATTCTTACGTTGAAAAACTGGCGCTTGCAGCTGTTCAAGCGATACAAAGATTTCGACACTATGTCCTCTTTCGGAAAACTACCATTCTGTCTGATTGCAACCCCATGACTTATATATTGTCGCGACAGTTGCTGGGGGGCAAATATTCGAAATGGATAGCGATCCTTCAAGAGTTTGATCTGGAATTCGTAAAATCCAAGTCAAAGAAAGCTCTAGTTTTTGCAGAATTATTATGCGATCTCCCATCATCGTCCAACGATGAAACATCCGAAGAATCAATCGTGGATGAAAATTTGTTTCTGATATCTACAAGCAATGAGTGGTATGGAGATATAATAATTTATCTCCAAACCCAAAAGTTTAGGCCTAACACCTCTCACTCTGAACAAAAATGTATTCGATACCAAGCAAAAGACTACATGATCGTCGGTGATACACTTTACCGTCGTGGTATCGATACAGTTCTGAGAAGGTGCCTCACCCATGAGGAGGCCGAAAAAGCCCTGAATGAGTGTCATTTAGGGGCCTGTGGGGGGCATCAATCTGGATATGCTACAGCACAAAAAATCTTACGAGCAGGATACTTCTGGCCAACAATGTTCAAAGATTGCATAACCGCAGTCAGAAGTTGCCATGCTTGTCAAATTTTTGATAGCAAAACCAGAAGACCACCCGCACCTCTACAGCCAATAGTTGTTGTTGGGCCGTTCGCCAAATGGGGCATCGATTTCATGACATGTAACCCCACCTCGACCGGGGGGCATGGGTATATCATAGTCGCAGTTGACTATTTTACCAAATGGGCCGAGGCGATGCCTACATTAGATAATACTGGTGAAACAGCTGCCCTTTTCTTTTTCAATCATGTAGTCGCCAGATTCGGCGTACCACAGGCTATAGTCACAGATCATGGATCGCATTTTTGCAATCACATGATGCTCGAATTAGCTGCCAAACTAGGATTGTCTCACGACAGCTCTACTCCGTATTATCCGCAAGCCAACGGACAAGTTGAAGCAATCAACAAGGTCCTGAAGCGCATGTTGCAAAGGATGATTGGAGTTCACAAAAGAAGGTGGCACCTAATCCTGTACTCAGCCTTGTGGGCTTACCGAACATCGGTAAGGAATGCAACCGGGTTCACACCCTTCCAACTGGTATATGGCCTGGAAGCAGTCTTACCAGTCCAGTGTGAAATCTCGTCTCTTAAACTCGCAATCGATCTCCTCCCCGGAACTTCAGAAGAAGAGGCTCGTTTCTTGGAATTAATCCAATTGGATGAAACCCGTCGTGATGCCGCTTTGGCTAACGAAGCCCATAAGAAACGAGTCAAGGCGCAGTTCGACAAAAATTTCAAACCCCGTGTCTTCTCAGAAGATGACTTCGTCTTGCTTTACGACCAAGAATCCGATAAATTGGGAGCAGGTAAATTTAAGTCTTTATGGATGGGCCCCTATATTGTTAAACGGGTGTTAGCAAAAGGAGCCTACAAGTTAATGGATTATGACGGAGTTCCACTGGTGCAACCTCGTAATGGGTTGTACCTCAAGCGTTACTATGCCTAAATAGTAACCAATATGCTTTTGTTGTATTTTGTTTTCGCTAAAGTGTTCGTTTTGGTCGAGTAATCCACCTTTTTACATTTATTGCAGATGTCAAACCTTTTGGAGACATGTGTTGGATACGCCGACGGAGCGAGTCGTAGTTCGCGGAACCTGTCCTCCGCGGCCTGGGCCATTTTTTATCCAAGCGGCGAGTTAGTAAGTTTCAGAGGTGTATGTATTGGTCAATCAACGAATAACATCGTTGAGTATAGCACGTTGATAGAACTTCTCTCTGATGCCATCGCCCATGGTATATGCCGACTAATTGTCAGGCTAGACTCACAACTCGTAATACTGCAACTCAATGGTATATATTCCGTCCGAAACCCAGCTATTTATCGCATGTTCCTAAGGGTTAAGATTTTGGAAAGACAATTTGATCTTATTCAATACCAACATATTTCCAGAAACTTAAACACATTAACTGACTCATTAGCAAACTATGTGTTAGATAGGCATTTGCAACATTTATAAAAAGAAACACATCATCAATGTTTTACATGTGGATCATATAGCTCAACCAGAATAAAACCCCGAAAATCAAAATATATATATAGCTGTTTACATATAATGTTCTGTAACCAAGACAAAATCGGTCACATGACCCAAAAACTCAAAATGCTAGGGGGCACCCTAGTCTAATGATGCTCATGATAGCAAGTCACAGCCTGTGCGATCATGCGTAAGAGACGAGTCCATCGTCTAGGCACACCAGTAGTATGCCACTGTAACTGCAAAGGTAGCTCGTCGATCCTCACATCTGGAATACCGAGAGTAAGGCTCTCAACCTGCTCCTGCACAGCTGTGAGAGTCTCGGCCACATCAAGGTCACAAAGAATAACCCTCCCGGCGGCCTCTCCTGCTGGGGCAACGGCTGGCACTCTCAAGCGAACTACTGGACGAACAGGACCAACATATGCATGTACACATGAGTTTGATTAAAGTCTTGATAGAATAAAGCATAAGGACATTATAAATAAAGACAGTAAACAGTGATATGGTCAAAGATTTTACCAATAACGCCCCACTGCTCGCCATCCGGCAGTACTAAATCTGGATCACCCCGGAAGTCCATGCCAACATATGGATACTCGGCATAAGCCATCTCCTGACGATCAAACCACCTGAAGAAGGTATCAGAAAACGAAATCTGAGACTGGCCAGCATGCCTAGACATATGGTCAACCCATCTCTTCATACGTGGTTCAGTAGGAGAAGGTAAGTCGAGTGCAATGTACTGCGGCTGCATCAATGGTATCTTCTCCAAGGCAAAGGCGGTCAAAATAGAACCGAACCCAAAGTTTTTCAACCTCCCGTCCTTTATCTTGGTCAACTGATTTTTCATCACGAGAAGTACTGCATCACACCAGTTGAATATTTTCGGTTGGAGGCATTCCAAGGCATGCTGCATATAGGATCTGTTGGCTACATGAAGAGACGCACTACCGGCCATCCTACCAAAAGTAAACAGGATAGACCTAAGGGACCTGTCAGTGACATCACGGATGATGATCTTGCCGTCTTTACTCGACTGAGATCCTTCCCTGCAATACTGGCGGACATAATCTCTCACATAGTCACTTCCTCGGGCCGAACCTGACAAAGAGATGGGGGCACCCCGCCTCGACAAGCCAGTCAAGAAGTAAATGTTTACTACAGTCAAGGGGATAGATTTGCCCCTAATCTGGAAAACTTGATTGATAGGATCCCAAGCATCGAGCAAATACTGCAGTAGGTTGATCTGCTGTCTCATGCTAGAGATGCGGAAGAACTTCAGCAAGCCACAGTTCCGCAGCGCGTTCACTGTAACCGGATCATGTAGGGAAATCATGTCCTCTTCTTCATGTTCTCGTTCTTTCATGTTCTCGTTCTCGCCATGTAAGGGTCATCTTGCTCCGAGATCTCTGAAAAACAAACAAGAGAGGAGTTAGATCCTGATTTTGATGAGAAACAGGCAAAAATTTTCATCAAAAACTGTGCAACAAATTCCTTTTCTGCGCCCAACGCACCTGCAGCAGTGTTCCACCTGCGTTGAATGTCAAACTACCTTCATACTGGCCAACATTCAGCGCAGGTTTCGATGTACCTAGGGTGCGTTGATGGCAGAACGAACCCATCAAACCCCAGGGGCTCAGAAAAACAGAGAATGAAGCACAGAATGCAAAAAGGAAACCATGAAATGAAAGAGCTCGGGTTTAGCTCCTACCTGGTCCAGACGGCGCCGAGAATCGTCCACAGAATCTCCCGAAATCAGCTGATGAAAATCAAGGGGGAAAAGGCACCTCCAAAGCTCCAACAAACCAAGTTCAAATGAAATGGTAAAATGAGAGGTAAAAACACTTTTTAATTGCTTTTTACGTAGTTCAAAGTAAAATATTAGCGTTTTAATCTCATTTTCAAGCAAATGTTGTTCATTTCTAACTAGTTTGATGAAGCAGTTGAAAATACAGTACTATCTTTGGAAAGACGAAGCTATTTGTGGTAAAAAATCAAAACAAGACCATCTAATCGAGCAGTTTTAGCACATAGTTCAAGCTCGTTAAAAAATAAACATAAGACCGAGCAAGTGTTTCAATCCGCGTTTAAGCTCGTTAAAAAATGAACTATCCTCCGGTAAATAACCACCGTGGTTGCTCTTGAGAAACAATGCACAAAATTACAATTATTTGGAGACTCTCAACTTGTTTGTAATTGGCTCAACAGAAAATCAAATTGCAATGTTTTTTCATTGAGACATTTACTGGAGGAGACACACAGGCTAACAGCAGTTTTTGAAAAATTTGATTGTAAACACATTTACAGGTAGCGCAACTCAAGGGCAGACCTACTGTCTAAGCAAGCAACGCAAAGGCAAGAGGAAGACTGGCTAATCGAGGAAGAAGTGGATGGAACCTTCCACCGCCATTATCATAGGCCTTTTGTAGATCCACAAGCTCAAAGAGAAAATCAGATATAGAGATGGCTCCATCCCACACATACAGTTTTTTGTTTCGGTTTTGTTTTCATATTTGCTGCAAACATGTTTTCGTTTAAATATGTATTTGCAGACTTTGTTACCTACGGTCGCCACAGGCCGATATATTTCTAATTTTCTGGGTTTATACTCCGCAGTCCCTGCGCGGAGCTTTAAAACAGAGTATATTACAGGAATATATATGTTCACAGAGATCTGGAACTCCCTACATGGAGGTAAATGTCAATTATTTTTTGGCTTCTGTTGTGCTGAATAATACATGGTGGGAACACTTTGTATAAATTATGCTACTGATCAGAGAGGAAGTTTTCCTCACTTGGCATATGTTATAAACATCTACAGAATGTAACTTTCTATTGACTAATGGAAATTGCGACTTTTTCTACGGGAAAAAAATAACCACCGTGAATGTAGCATTATCAGCCATTAAAGCCTTGGTCGTGTTTGCACCGTCACCTCCACTTTTCATTGGCCGATCATTCACCTCCATTTGATTATTTACCCATTTTGAGGAGCAGCTGCGAAGAGTGATTTCACTAGCCATCCTTGTAACACTTCCGTGATTGGAAAATTCCAACCCTTACCTGGAATTAGCTACTACCCATTTTATCACTCATTCCTCAAAAAGACGAGTTTTCTTTAAGCTCTTTTCATCTGACTCGTAAAATATGAAAAGATTGCCGAGTTTTGGCCTTCCAGCTCGTTAAAGTGACCGGAAGTGCTATCCCTCCTCTAGATTTTAATCTTTTTGGACCTGAGGGATTATTGCACAAAAAGATCGAGCGCTTGTGTTGTTCGGCTCGTTAAAACTATCGAAAATTCATCCCTTCTGTATTGTTTTATACTTTTTCGGACTTAAGGGATTAGATGACGAAAAAGGATTTCCGGAGTTAACTTTACATACCTTTTCAGACTCTCTAAAAATGAAAAGGACCGAGTTATCTTTGTCGTTAGACTCGTTAAAAAGATTAATAGCGACAAACTTGTCTTTAGACGAGAACGAGTTTCACTATTGCTAGGCTCGTTAAAACATAGCGATGGGTTTGCCCGAAGGGCAAATTATAGAACAAGCATATGTTATCCTCCTCAAGCTTGACAAAAATAAAGAGGTACTGGTCAGCAATGACTGGGGAAAAATTGGGAAGAAACTCAAAGAATCTTTATTGGTAGCAAGTCGCTCTTGAACATGACACTTCCACTCCGTGCCTGAGTCGGGTTGGGTTGTTTCATTCACCGGTCACATCACCATGGTCACGCCATACCATCCACATTTGGGGTAAATGCTACCAATCCATCACATAAGTGTCGCCGACATGTTCAAGAGAAGTCACCCGTGTCCCATCCACTACCATACACTATACTTCATTCCTTCATGACCGCCCTCCTGAACCATATATCATCAGATCGTTTTCACCTCCATCAAAATCATTTACTCCGTTCCGTGTCATTGATGTGGGATTCATCAAGGCCCTCCTTTGACGGATCGCTTCTTGTCGACACTAGCTCATTATCCAAGAAGTTGATCTAGGAACACCCCATTCAGTACTTTGAAACTTGCATGCCTCAATGGCAAGTTTCTCACTTCCGGCGACAGGTATACATCAATGACCTTCAACCGAAAGATTTTGCGTGGTGTTCGACGCCAAGTCCTTTATTCACACCACGTGAATTGTACTGCAGTACCTTGAGGGTCATCATCCTTATCGGTGATTCCTCTCGCGCTTGTTAATAGTTTACATCATTGACTGGTAATCAAGCGATGTCTTTCCATGTTCGACTTCAAAACATTTTTCACATGGATCGACTTGTACTTCGAGTGAAGATCGGACGAGATTGAAGACCCCGGATCTAGTTTCATCCATCCGGGCTACGATATATATTCAGGAAAAATAAAGACATTGACATGTACAACATTGCAGCACAGATAATCATCCTACCAAAAGGATGATGACTTCATCAAAATCATCAGTCTACCATCAGACGATTGTCTGTCCTGTGTACATAAAAATGAATTTATAAAGCTGAGCATGGGAATGCCCGCCTCAGCTAGATCATGAAAACAGTATGAAGATAATGTATTGTATTGTATCTTATTACAGGTCTCCTCCCAACATTGAAATAACTTCGGATCCTCCTAATAAAGCATTTCACCCGATAAACGGCCTCATACTTTAGGGGGCAACTGTTATAAACATTTTTGTGCCTTACAGCTCTAAGCATGAAATGTCCATAAACCAAGGGATCCTAAGTCCCTAAAAGTGTTGTTCCTACCCCTAGAGGAACAAGGTCAACCAATTACAGCTTCTCCCAGAAGTTCTCCACCAGAAACTGCTCAGAATCAGTCAAATCAGGATCATTTCAGCTGCTCCACTAGCCAGCTGCGTTGCATAGCACCCCAGTACACTAGCTAGGTGCATTGCAACGCACCTAAATGCACTACCAGGGTGCGCTGAGCGGGAAATGACAAATGGCAGTGTCATTCCGCGAGGTGGATAGACAATGGAAACTTCCAGAATCTTCCCCAATGACACTTGCCTCACTGAGTTTGACCAAAGATGAGTAAGAGGCTCTCAGTCTCCAAGTGGAAGCAAGAACTGATAGAGAGAAGCCACAAGTCAAATCATAAGCTGACTCATCCTCTTTGCATACATCTATATATGGATCCCTCATCCTAGAGATCCAAGGGGCTGGAATTTTGTACTTTGCAGAGAATTGTTGTTGGTTTTGAGATAGAGATCAGTGCATTGGGTGATTTATGCTTTGTTGGAGGTGAAGAGGGGATTCCTTTGCTGGGGGGTTGATGCTGGATCAGGAATCATCGGTTGTAACTCCTCCTGGACCTTCTTGTTATATCAATAAAACTATTTGAGTTTCTCCTACATGCTTGTGTATCAATGATGTTTTGTTATGTTTGCATGTTTAGCTTAAATCTGATCCTAAGCTATTTATGAATGTAAATCCATGTCTTTGTGTAGTTTTCCTCTTCTGTGATCTTGCAGGAACTTGGTGAAGCTGGGCAAGCGAAGGAGCAGGTAGCTGGAAGCTGTCAAAGAGGAGAGAGATAAGATCAAAGGACTAGCGCAAGACACAGGTTAGTTCATCCTATTCCTCTTCATTTACAGTTCATAAAGAAGAATACGAAAGTAGTTTTCCTTGTTTGTTGCTAAGGCACTGTCACACCTTAGTGGGATAGGGGCATTCTGAGTAGACACTTTTCCCAACAACACTCATCACCCCCCTACTGGAAGTGTTGCTCATCCTCTGAGCAACTCAATCTATATCCATGTCCTTCATTGCTCTAGTGGCCTCCCTGACATCCCATGCTTCTGTTGTAGTTTCCTCTTCCTGTGAATAGAATCCTGCCTTCCTCTCTATTTCTTCCCACTGGTTTCTTTATTCCTCTTCCTTCCTTCCTTCCAACATTCCTAAGAGCAGTGGTGGACTAGGTCTCAAGCCAATCCAATTGACTTTGAGTCTTTTTAGAGTTTGCTTGTACATTGGTGTTCTATTTAGTGCCTCTCACATTCTCTGATTTTCAAGCTGTAAGGCAAGGTGTTCCATCTACTTTGGCAAGCTTGCATGTTGTCATCTCCTAACAACCTGGACATGTCTTCAAAGTGTGTGACGGCTTGCTCTTGGGCAGCAAGGTACCTAGGTGCAAGCTTATGATCATTTCCAATCAGGTTGTGGGTGTTGATGACAACCATTAGGTTAGATTGCTCAACTCTTATCATGAGGGGTTATGTCTCTTCTCTTTCCATTACCTTATTCATCTCTGCAACTCTTGCCTCCTCATGATTCATCCATGATGCTAAGGCCATTAATTGCAAGTCCCCTAGTTTTGAATTTGGGTCCCACACATTCAAATCTGTTAAGGCCAAGTTGTGTAGGTAAAACTCAGACATTTTATCTCTATCCTCCAAGGTGCTTTGATCACAGAGATCAATGAATTGTTTATAGTCTTGGAAGGGCATAGTGCCTCTTTGTGCTAAAGTTTTAATTTTGAACTGTAGCCACTGCTCCTTAAGATACAAGGCATAAGACTTTACTAGCATCCTGCACTGGATTACCTCTAAGGATAAATTGGCCATAGCTGCCAATTGGATTTCCTTTCTTGTATCTGCCCCCTTAGCCATGCATTCTCTGCTTCTGAATAAGCTTTCATCATTTCCTCTTTGTCCCTTATGCTTCTCAGTTCTCTGTCCATCTCCTTTACTTTCTCCTCCATGTGGCCCACATCCTCCACTCCTTTGGACTTGGCAATTTGCATCCACCTGTGTGTTCTTGCCCTTTCTTTCTCAAGCTCAAAGAATAAGGGGATGGAAAATTTTTGTGGGATGAACTTGCCCCCTTCAATGAACTTGTAGTAAGGGTCAAGGTTTGGTTGAGGACTAGGTTCTCTTAGCTCTGGGTCTTCCTTCTTTGTTTCTTGCTGAGTGATACCTTCTTGGTCCATTTTCTGAGTTTCCTGTAGGTTTAGCAGAGTTTCCTGTAGGATGGCCTATGCTTCATGTAGGTCCTTTTGTGTCTCCTGTAGGAGACCTTTTCCCTTTGATGAGGCAGACTTGGTGACAAGCCTCCTAACATAAGTGATTGGAGATTTGGGAGAGGCTTGTCCTGATGATCCCTCTCCCCAATTTTTCTCAAGAGGAGCTACCTTTCCTTGCTGCTTTGGTGAGTCTTCAATGATAATAGGAATTTTGGTGGGTGTTTGAGGTCTTCCTTACTTGATTCTTGTGATTTTTCTTGTCCTAAAGTATAATGGGGTTTGTCTCTACCTTTTCTTCTTTTTCTTGTCCTAAATCAAAGCCGTTTCGCTATCATGTCTTAAAATTATCACTTCCAACTATAAAACAAGCATAATTCAAATAGATGAAAGGTCCCATTTTCCTTTCAATAGTGTAGTATTTAAAAGTACTCAAAGGTAAATTTTTGAAATCCATAATCATCCATGTCATAATGTTTTGAACTATTTAGAGTTTACTAAAAAAACCTTGGAGATAATTGCTCCCAATTACATTCAATGAATTTTAGATTTTAGTTTTTTTGGTTTTGATAGAGATTAAGTGTGGGAAATGTTACTTATGCTAGAGTCTAAATTTAGGAAGTGTGATTTGTGCATGTGTGAGCTAATATTGGCATATCTATTCTTAGACATTATGAATCAATCAATTACCGTATTTTAGTCATGTAGCTTCAATCAATTGAATCAATGCAAATTACTAACCAGCAACTCATATTTGATTGTTTTATTGTGTTGTTATCTCCTCTTGTGGGTTAAATTTGAGGGTATTTACCTCTATTTGACTATTTTAAAATCTTACCTAAATTTTTTAAATTGCCAATTTGATAAGTGACTTAAAATTTTGTTGTTTGTTTGTGTAATTTGAAATATATTTATAGAAAACAAAAGAAGTTAGTGATTATATTGGTTGAGAGTCCAAAGTATGTACTATGCAACACCCATAATACTAAGACTTTAAGATAAGACATCAAAGTAAGCATAGAGTCCTCCATAGTGATCCTTGAACTTATTTGAAAAATCGAGTCTCAATCTTGGGACGCATCTTGTGATCTTACATAATACACACTTAAAGCATGAATGTTGATGGGCAAAACTTAAAGACTTAGACTTACATGACATGCCCTCACATATGGGTCATTCTTACTCTATCTAAAACAATCATTATTTTTTCTTGTTTATGTAAGTGAAATAATTGTTTTTTATTTGATTTTGAAAATTTTATATAATTTCTTTAATATTAACCCAATGGTGACAAATATCATTTTTTATAAAAACCAATTTTTATAAAATAAATTTTGATTAGAAAAAAATCTACTTTCAAAATAAAAAATTAACAAAAATAATAATATAATAAATATATGAATATGAAACTATTTTTAATCTCCAAGATAAATATATGAATCTGAAACGGCTTATAATATGGGTTTTGCATAAATCTATTTTCGTTATTGAAGATCGATCTAATAATGCGGAAAAAAAATGTAGACTAACCTTTCATTAAAATATTTCACAGATAAGAGTATACATCAATTTTATACACTCCCTGCTCTGGGTATATGTCGCCACATCATCCCCGTCATGTCACTTCATTGCTCACAAAGTCATAAGACAGCCAGGACAAGACGACTTCGAAGGCATTTTCTGACTATATACGATGATTCCATTCCAAATTTCAATTCAATTGTTTCCTCCATTATCGTACGAGTAATTCGATATCAAATACAAAGAGGATACAGGATCATTTAGCGCGTAGATTCCGCGGAGACTGAAATTCCCATCCGATAATAATTCCAATTTGATGTACGAGTGATTTGATATCAAATAGAAATACGGCAGTAGCGCCCAGCAATTATAAAACAAATCTGGTACTTTAGTATCTAGAGTTTTGGTGTTTGAAATATTTGCAAAATGTCTCACTTTTGTTGAGACTGAAATTTCAATCTCATAATAATTTCATTTAATAATAATAAAAGAGACTATAATTGAACGGAGGCCATATTTTAGATTCGAAACTAATGAAATTTTTTGTTGAGAAGAAATTTCTAAGTTTGGAATTTTGGTGTCTTGTATATTTTTAACGGTGATAAATCAATTTCTACTCTTAAAAAACAATTGAAACAATCAAATAATTCCATTTCTACTAAAAAAAAATTACTTGGGAACGAAATTGTCTGACTCTGTAGACAACGCCATAACTGAAATCCTTTACAAAAACAATTGAAACACTCAAATAATTCCATTTCTACATAAAAAATTACTTGGGAACGAAATTGTCTGACTCTGTAGACAACGCCATAACTGAAATCCTTCACAATGCATCTGCACTGTGTAAATTTAGACCGTTAGTTTTATGAAGAAATATTATGACTGGATCGATTATGTTTCTTATGGGATTTATCTACGGCCGTCGATCCCAAACTCGCTTGTATCATCTGTGGGCTTCCTTTTCTTAAATCGGATTCATGAATCCATTCAACTTGTTGTGTGTTATCGAAGAAATCTATCAGGCATCGCTTAAATTGTGTGAGGATTGAATTTCCAATTTGGTGATGATAAGATAGACTATAATTGAAATCTTTCAACCAAATATTAACAATGTGTAAATTAAAGCATTATATTTCTTAAGAAATATTATGAAATCCATTACGTTTTTTATGGGATCTATCTATGGCCTGCCAACACTAACTCGCTTGTATTGCATCCCTTCCATTCCTCCTCGGATTCGGACAGCAGCAAGCCGAGCAATGGTGGGCTTCCCTTCTGTAAATGAAGTTCATGAATCCAGTCCACCTGTTGTGTGTTATTGAATAAATATTCCCTTCCTTCATCGGCAGCATCGGTAAAACTGTCAACACCCTGCATACTGCTTTGATCAAAATACACAACTTCAAATTCATTTGTCCCCACCTCCAATGTAGCTGGTTCCCTGCAAAACTCTTCTGATACAGAATCTGATGGGCACGAGAGCACATTACAGTCAGGAGAAGATAGACCGTTCAAGCTCAATAGATTGTCAGGCAATCCTGCAAAATAATCGGAATGTGGGGATCTCTCAGACGCTATACTGGACAAGGAAAAGGTGCAGGTTCTGGCATTTGTTTCAACCAGCTTATCAGCCGCTGCAAATGCAATGCTGTCCGAATCATCGACTATGATGAAGTCGTTCACTAGTCGGTCGCAACATGACTTGGTAGAATTCATAGTTTTTATAACATTACATGATTTAAGGGCTCTATCTGGACTAAGATAACTGCAGCTATGACCGTAAGATCCTTTTAATCTTTCTATTTCCGGCTTTCTCACCACCGGTTTTATTCTTGTGGGAATGGTTTTGAACACAGGACTTTTTGGGCGAGGAGATTTTGACACCGTCTTCGGATTTTCATTTTCCCTACTGTTGTGGTGAGATAGTGTCACTGATAGCATCTTCTTGTTTAGATGACTGTTCCAGTAGTTCTTGATTTCATTGTCTGTTCGCCCAGGCAGTCGTCCTGCTATCAGCGACCACCTGCATGCACACAAAAATAACATACATCCAACATATATCGCATGAACTTCTTACTACGACATTAATAATTCCTAACTCCAATATAGGGACTGGATGAATTCTGTCGAGTGAATAAATGTTAAGTCAATCTCAACTTACCGGTTGCCAAGGAGACGATGCAAGCGAATAATGAGGTCCTCCTCATCGAGGGAAATGTTTCCGCGTTTAATGTCGGGACGAAGATAGTTGAGCCAACGTAGTCTGCAACTCTTTCCACACCGCATAAGTCCTGCAAAACAAATTCTCTCCACTAATTTATTTAGCTTCCCAATAAACATTTGTATCTGTATTTACTATTGATACATTACTACTTTCAGAGATTTGCTGAGATTCACCTGCTTTTTTGGGGAGATTTGTCCATCCACCATCGCCATGAATTCGAATGTACTCGGACAAAATCACATCCTCCTTGGAAGTCCACGCCCCGCGGTTGAGCCCTTCTTTCGAGCAGCAAGGAGATCTACCCATCTTGGATACTCTTCGTCAGTAACTCAACGGCTGATGATATTTTCTTGCTGCGCACAGACCTTGTTTTTCTCCTTTGCAAACGTTGAGTATATATAGGAAAATTTTGATTATCCCTTCTCAAATTAGTTACTGTGTAAATATTTGGTTAGTGATGAAAAACATGTGACCTCAAGAATATTGATGCAGATTTTCAATGGTCGAAATTTAAGGGCTATCAGATTGTATTTAACCATGTTCCTGATGTCCGCTCAGAAAGTGGGCCCGTTGAAAAATAACGCATTGTATGCATAAGATTTACGCTTTTTTGGTCATATCAATGATTCACAGCTTGGATGGTGATTAACAGTGGCTAATCTAATTGGCTACAGTGAACAGAGCAGAGTCAATTAAAGTTTGTGTCAATGGACAATGCGCGCCTGCAAAGTCTGCACTGCACTCTCCCCTGAGTTTCAAGTAATAATCATCACGAATGTGCATGGTTAATAGTGTTGAGACTGACGGTTGGGTGGTGTCTGGTCTTACGGCCAACCGTAGATGAAGCCTGCAGCCTGCTGGCATTAGGGACAAAGATGCAATAGTCGGAGATTGGAAATAATTGACGGTGCTGAACATGAAGCCTGCAGGCGTTAGGGACCAAGATGCGACAGTTGGAGATTGTAAATAAAAGACAGTGCCGAATATGAAGCCACCCTCGCTTTTCACGTCAAGAAATGGATACAACGGAATAGTGATATCATCTTGCCAGAAAAAGTAACGCGGTAGTCGGCACATATTTGTAATATGGAGGGGAAAGTATGTATAATGCAGTATCCATTTTTTATAATATGCTGAAATTTATACCGCTCGGTTAAGATGATGCCTCTGATCAGTTCGAGAATGGAAAGAAACCAGAGTGTGCCAGCCGTTATTGGTTTTGACGTCAAGAAATGGATCTCCAGAAAATTAACGCGTGATATATTTCTAATTTAGGTCGTAAAGTACTGGTCATCGAGTATCCAACTTGATGTTGAAGTCATAATTCCAACTGCGCAGCCGTACATAACTCCAAAACCGCCAGAATGAAACCACAAACCCGCTTGAGGCATATCGCACCACTTTTGTGTAAAGGTGGTTTCTGTATTTTTGACTCCGATAAAACTTGGTGCAGACGCATGTCACTCGCCTGACGTAAACCAACGTAAAATTTCGGAAGCTAAAGGTCTGCAGCAAAGTGCCTTCCAATATCTTTGTCCGCCGTTCGATCTGCTCCACCTTTTTCGTCTGTTGATTGTCCGAAGCTGCTCCAAACCTGCATACGGTCAACATTAATTACATAGCGAGGAGTAAAATCAAGTTTCATTGACCATAACTTTTATTAATAAATTGTCATATGGGTAGGTAAAGTGTTAATGTTTTTTTTTAAAACGGAGGTATGGGCGTATATACATATTACATAATTTTTGTATGGCACATGTGTACCATGTATGTAATGTTTAATGCTTTTTATGCGTTGACCATTTTTGGTAATGGTATGTAAAAAAAACACAGGCACGGGTTAAAAAAAATGAAATGAGCCAAACGAAAAAAAAACTCGTGGGTTGTATTGGTTGTATGTGTGAGAGTTGTAGCACGCAGGTTAAAAAACCAGGGGAATGCACATGAAGCATGTGAAGATATTGCACAGCAATGCATAAAGAAAATGGTGGAGCGCATTTTTGTATGCATATGTAAATTTTTATTACAGCAGTAAAGTGTTTTTCACAGCAGTGAATGTAAAAGGGGTTTTACAGCAGTAAACCCAGCTCAGTAAATTCTCAGGGGAAAACAGAGTTTTGGTTGAATATTATTTTTGGTAAATGGATGAAGTTTGTATCAGTGTTTTGTTTTTAATCAATAGAAATGTGTTATGGCTGTGTAATGGTTTGTTCTGAGATAATTTCTTTTAAATAGCTTCCCTGTGCAAAGACCCTGGAGTAAAGAAAACAAAGCATTGCCTCTGTGTGAGTTTTATTTGTGTGTTTTTGGGATTTTCCCATCAAAAATACCCAACACTTGAATAATATACTGGAATTTATACCGTTTAAGATGATACCTTTGATAAAACGGTGCAGGACTCCCGGAATCTATTGTGGAGGTACCCTGACAGTTCTTTTGGTTATGTTACCTCCAAAAATTGTCCTGCTCAAGGACCTTCACGTGATCATTGCAAATTAAGGTTCCCAAGATTGAAAAGGAGTGTATTATGCTAGAGACCTGTAAAATTTCAGACATCCTCTGGTGTGCACCAAACAGAGGATATCTCAGACAATCAATGACAACATATAGAATCAAATACGAAAACGGAGTATGCAGAACATGAGACTTTCCTCCGGTTGTGGATCAGAAATTTCGTGACTTCTGACAGAGTGACCAGAATTGGATTCTTACTCTATTGGATGCAGAACGGATCAGATCAGATGAAATGGTCGGAAAAGAGTCCTGTGAGAATGCGGAGGAGAGTATCATGAGAGCCAACAATCCCACTGAAAATTTGTTTAGAGGTCGAGATGACCCGACTCCTGTAGACTGTTATGCAGAAAAGCTTGGAAGTACATTCGGTTGCGATCTAAAGAGAAGTCATTCTTAGATAGAAGATCAACAACACCACTTTGACATCTGTAGATGTGGGCAACGGAGATGGAACGAAACTCTTTAATCAAGGATTTGGTGTTGAATTTCGAGTTAACTAGGGACGGAGAGTGCAACGAGCCTCGCCTTTAGCTTTGAAATCTCCAAAAATGGTAATATTCGATAGTCCGAGCCATATAGCACAATGAAGAATGTCCCATAGGGAAAGGAGCTCAGCGCGAGTGTTGGTTCCAAACCCACCATGCCAATGGAAACGGTATGAACGTGCAACATCCATGTAGATTGCTATGCCACATAGGTTAAAGGAGAAAGTCCATTAAAAAAAAAAAAGCAATAGGAAATGACTCCAAATGTTACATCGAGGTGGAGGAGGCTTTTGGATGGTAGATAGAGGGGCAGAAAACTCCAAAGTTAAAATCTTGCAGCATGTTCGCCAAATATTAAGCTGCACATGCTCAAATATAAGAGCATTTTGAGACCACCAAATGCCCCATGATGAAGAAAACCAATGTTTGGTTGTGTAGGTTGTGCACAGTCTAGCTGCCAGTCTCCCAGGAAGAGGGAGCATCGATCAAGTGTAGAACCCTGGTCCAAACTAAGGTAGCGAAATGACAGTGGATGAAAATGTTGTTAATGTCCTCGCCATGAGAGTTGCATAGGCAACAACGTCCCGGTCCTTAGAATCCCCTCTTAACAAGGTTCTCCCAAGTCAGGATACGATTGTGAACCACCATCCAAGAAAAAAAATTCAACTTGAGATTGTGAACCACCATCTAGGAAAAAAAAATTCAACTTGAGAGGGAGGTTCCATTTCCAGGACCTAGCCAACCAAGAGTGAAGCAGGTTCGATTTGGGAGGCAGAGGAATAAGGCGGTAAGCCTCTTTGACTATAACTTTCTCCAATTGTGATCCTACGACCCATACAAGTTCGTATTCAACTGATGAGAGTACAATCCTAGATAGCTTCAAATTAAGGATGTAATTTTTCCATTCTAGGATTAGGGAATCCAGAAAACTAATCACTACACCATCTTTCTAGTGAATGTAGAAAGGTGAGGAATGTTCTGCATCTGCAATATCTTTGAGCACATGTAAACCTCTATAATGTAATGATGTAATGAGAGCATGGGATACGAGATGTGAACCTGCCATACCAACAATAGAAGTCAATCTGATCTTAGGGGAAGATCCTGAGCCAACAGTCCAGCATAGGTAACCAAAGTACAAATGCTTAGTTGTGAGAATACTGTGCTAGGAAAAGGAGATTTGTGTAGGTTCCAATGCCCTAGATCGAAGCCAACTGTAGAAGCCTTGATTTTGAAGATATTTAGCTAAGATGAAGTGTTGCCATATGCACTCATGACGCACAACCATCCATTTTTTTTTTAAACAAAGTCGTGTTGAAGGAGGAAATGTCTTTAAGATTCCAGCCACCAAGTTTGATAGGAGGGGAAAGCATATCCAAGTTGGCCAAGTGGAATTTTCGAGTAGCATTTGGGCTAAGCCCATAGGAACCCAATTACAATGGATTTATTTTTGTGGGTAACACCCTTGGGCAATTTATAAATGTGCATCTAGCAAATTATGTTAGAGATAATGGAGAACATCTTAGAATAATGAATCGGTTCACGGTACCTTAGGACAGGAATTAGTTTCTATTTCTTAGGGTATGGTTCTAACTTCCTTAAAACAATGATTTCTATTTAATGTGTAATGTACCTGGACAATGTAGAGCGTTCTGCAAAGCCAGACTCTCCTGGTTCAGACTCTCTTTCGTAGAGCTGACCAGTGGGTTTCATTTTATTTAATACAAAACATTACATTTTTAACATGGTATGAGAGTGTCAGGGCTGAGGAACTTGTACGCTGAGTGGAGGGCGCGACTGAGCCGAAATCATTGCAAATTTTAGAAGCACAAACGCGACGATCCCACTGTAAACCTTCCGCATGTTTTTATTTTGTTGACCGTCGCAGATCTGGAGTGTACGGTGGCGAAGACCTTCACGACTCCGTGGTGCTAACTTGCGCTGACTGTGAAAACAAGAGAGGGGCTACGCGGAGGCCGAGGTTTGCCAAGGAGGCCATGGTAGAGGCCGTGAAGGAAGCCACCGTGGTTTGTGTGTGTGCTGCGAGATCAAACAGTGTTGGAGATCAGCGATCTCTGTCTTTGACACAAATCTGGGGTAAATCTAACATTTTTTTTTTACCTATCAATTTTTTTTTAAATCACCAAGATGAATAATCAAATGTTTGAAGCATGCTTGAATGAGCATAACAATCTCGATGACTCCGATTATGTGAATTGGAAATTCAAGATGCAAACCCTACTAGAAGTGCAGAGTGTTTGGACAATTGCAAATGGGGATGAGCAGAAGCCAATAGTTGGATCAGCATCAGTCCTAGATTGGGAGAAGCGAGAAGGTAAAGCAAGGACGTTGTTGAAGATGTCAATGAAAGACTGCATCATACCACATATTAAAGAATGTACATTAGCAAGCAAAATTTGGGGAATTTTGAAGGATCTGTATGAGATCAGGAACACAAATCGTCTTTTGTTTCTGAAGAGCAAGGTCTTATCCTTGAAGATGGAAGAAAATGAAACAGTTGCTTCCTTCATGGGAAGGATCAAAGATCTGAAGAACAAATTGGCAGATATTGGTAATACAGTTGAAGATACAGATCTTGTAACAATTACCATGAATGGTGTGACCAATGACTACCAAATGTTCATCATTGGGATAAATGCGAGAGAGAGAATATCGAAGTTTGAAGAACTGGCAGGAATACTGATGCAAAAAGAAGAAAGAAGATCGAATATGAAGCCGTAGAGTACAGATCTTGCATTGATGGTGAAAAAGAACTTCTTCAAAGGAAAAGGAAATATGTAACAACAAAACAGAGGAAGCTCACAGAAAAGACCAAATCCGACCTAAGGTATGAATCCAAATAGAAACAACGTTGTAATTAAATTTTTTTATTGCGAAAAACTTGGTCATATAGCTAAGGAGTGCAGGAAGAAGAAATATCATGAAGAACAACAGAGGCAGAAACGACATGCAGGTCATCTCGCGAATGATAATCATGAGCAGAACTTCAGATTGTTCATGGAAGAATTTGATGAGAATGTTGATGCAGACATCTGGTATGTAGATTCGGGAGCATCAACACATATGATAGGGAACAAGCAATGGTTTGAAGATTTTAAAGAAATCAATGACGAAGCACAAATCTACCTAGGTGATGATAGAAGTCATCACATCAAAGGGTGTGGGAAAATTTTTGTCATTTTACCTAATGGTAATGTAAGACAAATTCATAATGTCATGTATGTGCCTGGTGTAACAAAGAACTTGATTTCTGTATCCATGATTACAGATCAAGATCTTAAAGTTGAATTTTTTAAATCTAATTGTTATATTAAAGATCTGCTAGATGGCATGAAGACTATTGCTACAGGAATTCGAACAGGAGGTTTGTACAAATTGGATGTAAGACCAACACCAGTTCGAGCTTTAACAGCAGTAGGTTTGACTACAGAAGAGCTGTCGCATCAGAGATTTGGTCATATCAACTACAATGATTTGTTGTTACTTCAGAAAAAGGAAATAGTAAGATATCTTCCTATGTTAAAACAAGTGCATAATGATTGTGATGCATGTACGTTAGGAAATATGCACAGAGAAGAATTCCATGTTCGAGTAGAAAAGAAACAAAGAGACATACTTGAATTAGTGCACACAGGTCTTTGTGGACCCATGCAAACAAAGTCGTTAGGAGGTGCACTATATTTTCTATTGTTTGTTGATGACTGCACAAAGTTTTCTTGGGTATATTTTTTGAGCAAGAAGAGTCACACATTTGAATACTTTAAGCAGTTCAACAACATGATTGAAAAGCAAACAGGGAAGAATATAAAGATTCTTCGCTTTGATCAAGGGGGAGAATACAGGGAGGATGAGCTTATCAAGTACTGTAAAGACCATGGGATATTACAACAATTCGCAGTACCCCATACTCCTCAACAAAATGGAGTAACGGAAAGAAAGAACAAAACATTGGTGGAATGCGCTAGAAGCATGTTGAAAGGTAAGAATCTTTCGAATGGTTTTTGGGCTGAAGCATTAAATACTGCAGTTTATTTGAAAAATAGGAGTCCTACAAAGAGTCTTGCGTTTAAAACTCCTTATTAATCATTATATGGATTTAAGCATGCAGTAAAACATTTAAGAGTATTTGGGTCTAAAGCATTTGCCCATATTCCAAAGGAAGACAGAAGAAAACTATATTCAAAAGCCATCAGATGTACCTTTATAGGGTATTGTTCACAATACAAAGCTTATAGATTATTTAATCCCTCTACTCACAATATTTTTGTTAGTAGATATGTCATATTCCATGAACAGGATCATGAAGAATCTGATAAGCACAATGAGGAATGGGATATTCCGTTCTTAGTGGAAGAAGAAAGTGAAGAAACAGGAAACAATTAGGATCAACAATAGACAAAGGAAGAAGATGAACAACAAAAGATACAGTAGCAACAACAACAGATACAACAACAATAGCAGTAGATACAACAACAACAGTAGTAGCAACGGGAGGAAAAGAAAATGATGATCAAACAAGGTTTGAAGCTACCCCACCACTCAGGAGATTAGGTAGGAAAGCTCAATTGCCTGCAAGATATAGGGAAAATGCTTTTATAACTAGTATGATGAATGTTGTTTAACCTTCTAGTTATAAGGAAGCAAATGAATGTAGTGAATGGAAAATAACTATGGGACAAGAATATGAATCTATAATCAGGAACAACACTTGGGAACTGGTTGAACTTCCTAAAGGGAAACAAACCATAGGTTGCAAATGGTTGTATAAGCCCAAGATTAATGCAGATGGAACCATAGATAAATTAAAAGCTAGATTGATAGCAAAGGGGTATTCACAAAAAGAAGGCATTGACTATGAAGAAACTTTTGCCCCTGTAGCTAAACTAAGTACCATTAGAATGTTGATTGCTTTAGCTACTAAGAAACATTGGATGATTCACCAACTAGATGTAAAGTCTGCATTTTTAAATGGAGAATTGAAAGAGGAGGTTTATTTAGAGCAACATGAAGGGTTTGTCAAGAAAGGGAAAGAACATTTAGTCTTTAGATTAAATAAATCTCTTTATGGACTAAAGCAAGCACCCAGGTCTTGGTATGAAAAGATTGATTCATTTTTCTGCAATTTGGCTACAACAGAAGTAAAAACGACCCTAATCTATATACCATGTAAGATGAACAAGGGCGCATAGTGTTGATTTTCTTTGTATGTAGATGATTTGATTATTACAGGTGACACTACTTATCTAATCAAAGAAATCAAGCAACAGATGTCACAGGTGTTCGAAATGAAACACCTTGGTGAATTAAGATATTGTTTGGGTCTTGAGATCTGGAGAGATTTAGGACAAACATTTCTATCTCAGGGTAAGTATGTCAAAGGTCTACTAGAAAGATTCAGGATGGATCAGTGTAAGCCTGCAGCAATACCATTACAACAGAACATCAAACTACAGAGTGAGGATGGCTCTAAAGAGGCAAATGTGACACTTTACAGACTGCTGGTTGGGAGCCTAAACTACCTGACCACTACTAGACCAGATTTCGCTGATGCAGTCAGTGTGCTAATTCAATACATGTACAAGCCACTTGCAAGTCATTAGAATGCAGAAAAATGTGTTTTGAGGTATCTACAAGGTACTGTAGATTATGGTATTATTTATACTGATTCCTATGATGTTTAATTGACAAGATTTACAGATTCAGACTGGGCTGGAAATGTAAACGATCACAGATTCATAACAGGCTATTCATTCAGCATTGGATCTAGGGTGATTACATGGATCAACAAGAAAAAAAACATAGTTTCCTTATATTCAGCGGAAGCAGAGTATCAATCCATGTGTACTGCAACATGTGAGGCAGTTTGGTTGTGGAGACTTCTCCAGGATGTTGGGGAAGAACAGAAAGATGCAAAAATTTTCAGATGTGATAATCAGAGTTCAATCAAACTTGCTAATAATCCGATGTTTCACAAAAACACTAAACACATTGATACACAATTCCACTTTCTCAGGGAGAAAGTGCAATCAAAAGAAATCCAGTACATGTGATAATGTTGCAGAAAATTTCACTAAGCCTCTTGGCAAGATTAAGTTTTAAATGTTTAGGGATATGTTAGGCATATTTGTGAACCCCTTCTCCATTAAGGGGGAGTGTTAGAGATAATGGAGAATATCTTAGAATAGTGAATTGGTTCACGGTACCTTAGGATAGGAATTAGTTTCTATTTCTTAGGGTATGGTTCTAACTTCCCTAAAAAAATGATTTATATTTAATGTGTAATGTACATGAACAATGTAGAGCATTCTGAAGAGCCAGACTCTCCTAGTTCAGACTCTCTTTCGTAGAGATGACCAGTGGGTTTCATTTTATTTAATACAAAACATTGCATTTTAGAAAATTAGAATGTCATTAAGAACATATTTGATGAGAATCAGACGCGCACCTAAAGATATCCACTTCTGGGACCAATTCGAGAGTTTCTTTTAAAATTTGTTGATAAGTCATTCCCAATCCTTGTTCTTGTATCCAAGCAGCTTCAAGGTAAAATGAAGGTATGAGAAGCCCATGTCCAAATGGTCAACTAAAACACCAAGCCAATTTGCAATTTCTAATGTCAAAACTACTTCCTAGTCAGTGGAAATAATATGGATTTGGATTGATTCATGCAAAGACCATAAGCGAGCCCAAAAACCCGTAGAATTTCAACTATCTGGATCCATTCATGAGGGTTGGACTTCCCCATAGTCAATAGATCATGCACAAAAGTAAGTGTGTTATAGGGACATTGTCTGCAATCAAACATCCTATGATGAGCCCGCTTTCATGGGTCGCATTGAATCCTCTGCTAAGTCCTTCCATGATGGTGATGAATAAGACGAGAGATAGGGTGCAACCTTGTTAAATACCACAGGAGGCCACAAATAATTTGGTGGGAAGACCATTGATAATTGTGGTGAAGGAGGTAGATTTGATGCAAGATTGAATCCAATGAATCATGGGGGAGCCAAAGCCAATCTTCCACAAGGTCATCCATAAGAGTTCCCAATTTGCATGGTCAAATGCTTTAAGCAAATCGATCTTCATGAGGAAGGCATCTAGATTATGGGTTTTAATGGAATAGATGCATTCTTGGGCTATAGAAACAATGTCTTGGATTTGGTGTTGTTTTAAGAAACCAAATTGTTCCGCAGTGATGTATGTGGACAGGAAAAAATTAATTAGATTGGCTATGGTTTTGGATATCATTTTATAGGTGGTTTTGCACAAAGATATGGGGCGGAAATCAGAAAAAGAGGCAGGCTTATCGATCTTCAAGATTAGAGAGATGAAGGTGGTATTGGTGGCACGAGAAACCCAACCATGAATTTTGGATTCTTCAACGATTTCAGTAAGTTCATCGACCATAATGTCTTGAAAGTGTAGGAATAGTTTTGTGGTCCATCCATCCGGGCTGGGACTTTTCCCTCTGTCGAATTCTTTCAGAAGTGATATGACTTCCTCCTTTGTTACAAGACATTCCATGTGCTCAAAGGTCTCTGCATCAGGCAATGTTGTGAAGAAGTCACATTGTTCCAACTATTTGTTGAAGGGAACACCAGCCCTTGAATGGTAGATTTCGCTAAAGTATATGAATGCCTACCCTTCTATGTTCTTTTTTATCTGTGAGAAGGTTACCAAAATATGAGTGGATGCTCCAAATATAATTTTTTTGTTGCCTACATATAATCTGGTTGTGAAAGAATTTATTATTCTTATCCCCAACCTCAATCCACATAAGATAGCTTTTATTTGGAGTGCTTCAGCCTGTCGGAGAAGTATTTGGTATCTACAACCGTCTAATTGAAATATTTCAAGTTTTCATGATACGAAAGAGTAGTTGGGGACAATGGGGTCCTCTGAAAATTTAAGTTGTGATTCAATATAAAGTAATTCCTTCATCATCTCCCTGCTTTTATTGTGCACCCATATTTTTGTCGCATCTTTGAGCCTTCTGATTTTTTGGTTAATTTTATCCATTTGTCTAGTGTCAAGGTCCACTGTAGACATACTCCAGACATAATTAACAAATTCAATATAATCTGTCTCATTAAGCCAAAAGTGATTGAATTTGAACGAAGGAGCCCTGCCCTGGTATATTCACATCCATTGCAACATTACCAAAAAATGGTTAGAGATCTTTGATGGAATAATGGTGGAAGAGTGATCCTTCAAAAATGTTGGTTATGTGTTCATGCACAAAAAAACGATCAAGTTGTTTTGCAATACCATGTATTCATAAATGACCATTTTTCCAAGTCAGGCCAATAGGATTGGGGGAGATGTCCTGGAGGCATTTCATCTTGAAGAAATCTTAAAAATGGTCCTCTAACAGAGCGGGTCGACTGAATTGTCCCCATCTTTTGGGTAATCCCGTGAGAGAGGCTGGTAAGTTAGAAATTCTATATGGAATTTCTTATCCCTGCATTGAATTCAGCTTAGGTGTTGTCTAATTTGTCAAGACTCAAGTCCATTCTATTTAATTATGTAATTAATACACTAGATTGTTTGGAAGCCACCACTGGTAGTTTCCTGAACTTGAATCCCCTCACGAAGGTTAAATGATGAAAGAAGAAGGTCTCATTTTTATTCATTACTTTGTGTTGTAATGAATATCATGTTACATAGCCAACTTGGGGATTTTCCGTGCTTGGGTGCATCATTTCTCCTTCATGCTTGCTTTTTGCAGAAGAAAGGACCATGCCTTCCCTCCCTGATTTGTTCCTTTTATCCTCGATGATCTTTGATCCAGAGATCCAATCACATCTTAATTATTAGGTTTCCGTGAGGAGGTCCATTAGTTGTGGGGTTTCCCTAAGGCTGGCATTTTATCCTCATGCTTGGTTGGTTCTTCCTCTCACCAATCACGCATGAATTTGGATTTCCTTGCCTCATTATACAGTTTCTCCCTGATCCTACTGTTTTTTTGTTTTCTTTGATCTCTATCTTTTTATTCTTGGATTAGGCCCAATGATCAATTTTCAATTCATCATTCTCTGAGCTTAACCTAACCTTTCGTCATTTGCCACCTATTGTAGCGGCTATAACCACCCTCCAAAATTTTTCCTTAACTTAGTTTTTGAGCCTCCCTACCAACTATCCTTAGCAGCATGTCTTACACTTTCAAGTACAAAGGCTTTAGCTAAGTTTCAGTGGCTTGTTGGCCTCTACATGTCAGCTTGTTTGTCTCCCTCCTGCAGACCATCATTATGGACTTAGACTATTTGCTGGCTGAGAGGCTCCCCCATAAAATTGCGCAATTTCGGAGGGGAACCAAACTTCTCCCCATAAATTGTGTAAATTAGTTGGGAAACTTGCTAGGCTCTAGAATTGCGTAGAACAGTCAGACAAGCCTCCCACAGAAAACTGTGCAATTTGGCCCAGCACTAGGCCTCACCCCAGAAATTGTGCAATTCTGGGAGATAGTCACCTGTTGACCCCAGAAATTGCACAATCCCTTAAGGACATCCAACCCATCTCAGCCCAGAAACTATGCAAATCCGTCTCCCAGGCTTTGAACTGTTGCATGTGCCTTCACATTGACTCGTACCCTCTGGGACCCAACAAACCTGATTTTCATCAATGGACTGATTTTCCAAAAATAGCAAAAAGGAACATGAAAAAAGCATTCCTAGGTTTTAGGGATCTATTTTTAGCAGCTGGAGATTACATGCAAAGATCGTTTTAGAAACTGCCCTCCAAGTGTCGCTTTTTCCTAGATTTTTGGCATGCGCGTCATGAGCCTCAAGCTTATTTATTCGATGCTACAGATCTCATTCTTCACATCGATCTTGGATCTTTGACATCCCACATCACATCTAGGAGTCGTCGGCACGTTCAGCTCAACTTTTTTTGGGTAGGTCCGCTTTACACGTCTTTTGCATCTTCTCTGTCGCTTTTTGTGTTTTGGCTTATGTGAGTTCTGTCTTCTTGATTTCAATGAAAACTTGTTGTCATTTGCATGCATGCTAGCCTATACAAGCACCATTTCAGTTTTTGTTTGCATCTCACTGCTCTCGCATGCATGACAATGTTTTTGTACTGACAGTCGCCATTGCGGCGACCCATTTCACACGCATTCATGTTTTCCCATTTTATGAATCTTTCATTTGTCATTTGCATGCATGATCGTACACTCTTTATTATGCTCATTTTCACCATACATTCAAAGCTTCATATGTTTTCAATCGCCCGTGGGTGAGTCTAGGAAGCCTTGGCCCGAGCCTTGCCTTGCCCGGACATCATTGCGCATTTATAAGAGGGAAGGCTCTTCCTTCCTCCCATGAAATGCATGAAAATGGCTAGAAACTGTCCTCCAAGCCCATTCTACGCAAATATGAGAGGCAGTGCTCTATTGACCTGGAAAATTATGTAATGAAATCCATGGGCCTGCATGCCTTGCTGAGTGAAATTGTGCATTGCGCAATCACAGCCACCAACAGGTCAGCCTGGATTGGCCATTGCGCAATTCCAGCAGCCATTCAACCTCCTGATAGTCTGAACTGTGCTTTTCACAAGTTCGACAGACAGTCTCCCGGCCTCCCGATGAAAATTCCACAATCTTCACTATTAGTCTCTCGAGTATGTTGCATGTCAATCCTCAAGTTTTCTTTGGTTTTCAACTGACAGATTTCTTGCCATGAATGTCACCATGTCTCCAGGTATAACAGGTGTTTTTCCATCTCTCAATAGTTCAGTTTCAATGGCCTCCAAGAGAGCAGGGTCAAAGGACACCGCTGGAAGTGCAACTGGAGATGCAGTTGAGCAAGTTTCTATGAGTTTGCCGATTTACAAAGACACCAAGCTGCTCATAGACAAAGACATCAAGTTGAAATGGTAGGACATCAATTATACATTCTCAGGTCCATTTGGGGAAGATCTAGAATACTACAGGGTCTATGTGAATATTCACAAGTCTGGCTTGTACTGGATTGCATGTAGGAATCCCACGTTTCCATGCACGGACATGATCCATTGGATTGTCTCACACACTGATCTCGAGACAATGGTGTTAAGAAGTGTCAGTGCGATAGAACTTTCTACATTAAGGGCACAGGACTACCAATAGATGTACCACTTGCGCAGCTGATGATCATAATGGACACGCCCTTCAGTAGACCCAACAGTAGTGCAAACCCCAGGGATATCTTGAAGCGCTAGCTGAAGGAGCTAGCCAAGTTCAGGACAACACCCAACTAGGTTTACAAGACGAAGATAATGCGGAAGTCATGTCAGTACTTGGTCATCTTCGCATGCTACTTATATGGCCAAGAGAGCATAGAGACCTTGCAGAGTTGGATGATCGCATTAGACCAACTGGCTAGTGAAGGCAGACCATGCAATTGGTCCGACATGTTGGCTCATAGGCTAAAGGAACAGGTAACAGAATCCTGACAGCCACCCAAAGGTCAACGAGAAGAGATATACATGTCTGCATACATTCTGGATGAAATTTATGCCCGTCAGCAGTTCCCAGGCTTGAGTTGGGCATGGACATTAGTGGGAAACTCTATACACACTTACTACAAATTATTTTCCGCAATGCAACTTCCGCAAAGTCATCAAACAGTTGTCCGACCATTTTGTCACCCAGTGTACAATATGATATTTGAGCAGGTTCCACCTTGCATGTCGCAGGCATCAATGGAGGCATTAATCGACATAAAGGATTGGTATGCCTCACCTCTTGGCACCTTCATACAAATGTAAAGTGCGGAGAAGCCTCTGCATGTTTTGTTGAAGTTTTCCATGGGCAAGTTCATCATGGAAGAAGTGTTGTACCACATCTCGACATGACTATCAACTAGACTGCATTGGAAGAAGAAGGCACCCTGACCAGCTCTTCTATTATGGATCGAGTTGTAAGAGATACGAAATCTTAAGCAAGCTGATGTTGAGATTGATGAGTTCAAAATATTTACTTTTGGCACTAGGAGTTTCAATCCGTGTGACTCGCACTGCTTGGTGAAAGAACATTGTTCAAGAGTGTGGTTTTTGTGGATCCACGGGGCATGTCATTGGCCCGAGGAAGACCCATGGAGTAACTGTCAAATCTTCTCCAAGCTCAATGAACTGGTCGACATAGTTGTGGAATGGTTAGCAAAGCAGAGAGAAGCATCATCTCAGAGAATAGCATCATCCGCAGCAACAGAGGGTAACGTACCTGCGTGTGCAAAGGCAAGAGAAAGGTTGTTGACAGCACAGAGGAAGATCAAAGCTGCAAGTTCAAACCAAACCCACTTGTGAAGAAAGCAGCTTTGGAGATAGAGGCGAAGAGGCGCCAACGCGACAAGAGGAACGCGCAAAGGAAGAGAGAGAAACAAAGGATGTAGGAAACAATAAAGGAGTTGCATGAGCTGAAGCAACAACTCCAGGAAGAACAAGAGCTACACAGATAGGAGAAGGAAGCACAACAAGGAAAGACACAACAGGAGGTGCATCATGTAGATATTGATGAAACTGCGCCCATATAGGTTGTAGAATCATCCGAGCAGCTGACACAAAGCAGACAATGTGAGCAGTCGCAGGAGCAGAACTTCGCTTAAGAGATTGAACAGATACTTGAGAAGATGGAAACAGAGATGGAGCAGCCAGAGATAGAACAGGATATTAACCTCATGCCTTACAACCAAGAGGTCAACCCACCAGCTTCACCAGATCCTGAAGCAGAGCAAGTCCTGAGCGATCAAAGAGATACTGAAATCCTTGAAGAAAATCTAAAAGTAGAGATGCACAACATATCATTTGATGAGACACATCATAGAGTTATGCAATCGTGCAGAGTGACTACACCAGATGTCCACGCATATGCTATGTAGTTTGAAGAATGAGTGATCGTATCTGACGTGCGCAAGCATCCAACAACATTGGCCGATGCTACTAGAGCATATGTCGAAGCCACTAGCTCAAGTGGTCTCTTCTTGATAGCATAGAATGAGCAAATGGCTAAGGAGTTACAAACGACCAAGCATGGAGGAGAACAGATTACAATATCTGTGAGAGCAGAGTTGAAGAGAGAAATATTGAATGAGGTATCGTCTCTCTAGACAATCATGCAAATGTTGTATTCTAGATCTGTCACCGTGCATAAGTCAGTTGTCCATCTCAATGGTTGGCAGTATCGTTGTGCTAGGAGAGCACACATCTTATCAAATTTTCACAATATTTTTGACCGCATGTAAACATGGAAAATGAGATACAAGGGAGCACCATTATACTTGCCCAAGTTGATGAAGCCCAAAGTGGTAGGGTTGAAGGCACGCATCCAAAGTCAGATTTGGAACTATGAGGAACTCCCACAACTCATCATTAGTTTGTAGGATTCACATGCACGGGTGTTCAGGAGTGTGGGTGTTGTTGTGCGCACGCATGCAATCCCATCCATTGGGAGACTCACCGAGGCAAAGACAAAGAATCAAGTCTGACTGGAGTTGGACATGTACTTTGACGAGTTAATGCGCATAGCCACTAGCGCAGACTTCGCGAGCAACATAGAGACTATGCATCAATATGTTGCTAGTCTGGCCACACTCAAGACAATGATGCGCATGTTATCAGACGAGTTGGACAGAGGATCCAAATCAGTGTACCCAGATGCAATAGAGGCTAGTGTTCATTTCTAGAAAGATTTCACCACTGAGTACATAGATACCGTCACAAACTACCAAGCTTAGCATCAACTCGCCACCATCGACCATCGCTAGGATGTCGAAGAGTTGGTCTTCCCACAGTTGTCTAAGTCTTAGTGATGTCTTGCATGGCTTTCTCAAGTCTATTTTGTCTCACATGGGTACATGTGCAGATTGTATGTAACATCTTGTAAAGTGAAAGTCCAAGTGTCGATAGTTGAATGTAACAGTCATAGGGTAGTTGAAGAGTCATGAGGATAGGTGAACAATCACAAAGGGGAATGTCAAGGGTCACCGGTCACACCCCCCCCCTTTCTATTTATAGAACTTCATAACTCATTGTACGGGATTTTGGGCAGCCAAGCTTCCGATAGGAGTATCTTAGAGAAAGCTTGGAGTGTATTGTAACGAGCCTTGACTTCTCCATAATGCAGAGCTAGTACATCTCTTTGGAGGAGTGGGCAATAGTGACTGTAACATTCCATTATCAGGACTAATGGTTGGCCATGGTTGTACTGTATCATTGGAACTTTCACTTCTTAATATAATAGAGACAACACGTTTCATGCATATTTTGTTATTGTATTTCAGTTATCTTTATTACTCTAATGATATAAGTAGTTGTTTTCTTATGCATGTATGCATAGACTCTTTCTATCTATGTATGTATGAATCTTACTGAGATGTGTTGTTGGTTTAACCATCACTTTGGATTGTTGGTTCACCCACCTTACAATTTGTGATGCATCTTTGCTCGTGTGTTCCCTTCCAAGCCGTGTGTTTTCACAAGTTTCCAAGGGGCGCAATCACCCCACCTTCCGTGTGTTAGGACCATTCGTGAACCTTCCTTGGCTTGCAATGCATGTAACACCCTTGCTACCAAAACAGACATCCTACTTACCTCTGCGCACAACCATGGTCAAGGCAATACTGTATGACCCACTGCTGGGACTCCTACACTAAATGGTCTGAGGTCTAGTTGGGACTTCTTACTGGAGAGATCCCCTGACATGTTGGCGAGTCTAGCACCATTAACATTTTTGGTGCTAGAAGGAGGGAAAGATGATAAGTTGTGTCCTCTCATCCTGTTTTCAATCTTCGCACATCTGTCATGGATACTATCAGACTCATCCCTCCGTGATTTTTTTTGCATGCCGAACCTCTCAACATCACGAGGAAGTTTTTTGATCTCTTGTCTAGATTGACGTATGATGGTGAAGGTGAAGTAGCCTGGCCTATGTACTTAAAAGACTTCTATGCATTCCTTGAGGATGAAGACGAGTTCTATGCAGAAGAGGTCAGCGTGCTACTTTCACACACACTTCGTAAATCCCCAAAATGATGATGCAACAGTCTTCCACAGAGAAGTGTGCACTCACTTGACCAATTCTGTGATCTCATTGAAGCTACTTTCCATCATTTTGATCCAGAACCTCTTGACAAAAAATTGTTAAAACAACAAAAGACTCCACAAGAATCGCCTATGGATTTTTGGGACACTTCTGGGTATTGTAATGTGAAGCTCTAAATTTTCAGATGAAATTCCAGTATCTCATGGACAAATTTGAATATTTCCTTACCAAATCTTTTAATCCCAAGATGAAGTTGAAGTTCAAAGCCCGCTCAACATACTTCGGTGATGAATTTTCACAATCGCAGACGGACACAGTCGTTGTCATAAGTGACCATCCATCGTCCCATCATCAAACATCTCCACCACCGCATAGTGATGTTGGAGAACATGCACACACATTTGTTCAACTGTCACATCCTCCCAACATCACTTCTTTCAAATTTCATGCACATTTGGTTGCAAAGCCCATGGGTTGTCACATGCATGTCTTACCTCAACTTCCATCTCCGTGTTTTGCTGATCCTCCAGATTGCACTGACTTGTGTTCTTCCACTCCGGACTCTACACCTGTTGTGAACGTGGATCAAGCTATCGACAGAGTTGGTGTCACACAATCAACCTACGCTTTCATTCATGAAGAGTATGACTGGGAGCTTGAACATCTACCATACCTAATTTCGCGTGTGTATCTCCATCTATGGATGTTTCCATTGTTGATCATTTGCAGAACACACCAAATGTTCATCCACCATCTCACAACAAAGAGGGAAAATCATTCTTTGAAAATCCACTTGATTTTTCATCTACCTTTTTTGGAAATGCAGAGGGTGAATTTTTCCGCTTCTCATTTATCCCTCTGTTTGATTCATCAAATCATGAGGATGCTGATGAAATCATTAATTTTGCTGATTGTAGCCATCGTGATATATTAACCCTGCATTCGATCACGACGATGATTCTATTACAGTTGATTTTTCAAAGCCACCTATTTATGATGATCTATCTGTCGACGAAGTCGAAACCCCGCAGATTGTTGAGGCACTTCGGCCCAAGTTGATGGTTATGTTAGGCCCTCGCTGTCCTGATGTTGGCTTCACTTCCAATCAGTAAATTTTTGAAATAGCCAAGGCTCCTCATCGCTCATCTGTATGCATTGAAGATCAATCTCACACACAGATTATGCTTCCTCCACTCAAATTACACGATCCCATCACTCATGCATTGGAGGAATATTACACAGCAAGTACACGTGCGCGATGCAAGTTGTCTTTGTTTCTTTCGCTTGCTTCCATGTCATAGTCAAGAGTATGTGTATGCTTAACATATGCACATAGTGTCGCACAGCACCATGGTAAGTCCACAGATTGCATGTCATGCACTTGCACTCATGTGTGTTCTATGGACGCATTTAAACTCAGAGTGTGTTTGTCTTCATTGTTATATCTTTCATGTTTGTTGGTTCGCACAATTGTGATGTTTGTGAACCATGCCTTCACCAACATGGGTCAACTAATGCACCGGTGGCTGCATTAGAAGTATCACTTTACGTGAGCATACCCATGCAACGTTAGCTTAGGAGTAGTAGTGTTTTATTTTTGTTTGTTTGCTTGCATGCATGTTTGTTTCTTACTTTGCATGTTTTTCTGTTTGCCCGCTTGTTTTCTTACTCGCTTTGTTCACACATTTACTTCTGCTTTTGGCTTTGTTTTATTGTTTGTTTGCTTGTTTACGTTCGTAGGTTAGTTAAGCATGAAACCATGTGCGACTCTTGAAACAAGTTGGGTAAAGTACAAGAGGACGTGTGCAGTTATCAATACTTGGTTATCTGTCATCTTGTCTTTGTATGAAGAACTTGTTGTCTTTAGTCCATCGTACATCAATGGAAAATACGTTCTGTTCGAAGTGAACCTTGGTGAAAACATAACCCTTGTGTGCTAACTATTATCACCTACTTGATTCAGTGGTTTTGGGTTAATCCTCGTGAGCTCAGTGAAGTAGAGTAAGGTGAGGGGGAAAACCTTAACAAGCACGTTAGATGTATATAGAAACTACTTCTCTAAAGTAACAACCTTTTTTTCTCTCAATAAGTCAGGATCCCTCTTCCACCTCTGAAATGAATAAGTGGTAGGCACAATTATGAAAAATGAAAATGAAAATGTGAAAAGTTTCAAAAAAAAATGAAAAATGAATAAGGTGAAATAGGAGAAAGGCTTCCTGCAGAGAGAGGTGATGCAAGTAACTCCGCAGCGGAGCGATGCTTGTTTTTCTACGTGACTCTGTCGGGGTACTGTCCAAGCCTGCTGGAAGCGGAGCAACACCAGAGAATAAAAATTGAACTTTCACTATCATATGGCTTGTGCACTAATATACCCCTCACCCAAATCAAAACAACTATGTTGGCTTGGCTTGGAATTTGTGCTGACCGATCAAGAGCATGGAAGATGCTACATCTTACAATCAAGCAAGTGTGGAAGCTGTTATCTCTCAGGTTGTTCCCTAAAGTTGTAGGAAAGGGAAGACTGCCGAGGTAACCACAGACCAATCTTTTAGAGACAGATTCTAGCCAATCTTCATCTAGAGAGGGCTCTCTGTTTATAATTTAGCTTTGTTTTAAAGTATATTAGGCTAGCTATGAAGTGCAAGGGTTTTGTTTTGAATTTTGGTTGGAAGGAAGGAGATTCAATAGAACAGTGAGGTAAAATTGAAGAGTTTCAGTCCATTGGGCATGATGGAGTCAAAGAAAGATAGCTTCCTGGATTAGGTTTCTTATCAGAGGGGGTATCACAGAGCAAGGTACTCAAATATGGGGCAATATATAGGCTCAAATCAGATGGAATGGAGTCAATGGATGAAGGGCAATCAAGAATCCTTCATCATGTTGACAGAGGGAAAATGGATGATTATCGTCGAGGAGCAGTTAAGAATTCCTCAGCAAACAGTCAAGGTGAAGAATCAGGGGATACAGGATCATTTAAGAATTCGTTGTATATGCTAATTCTGAAGAAAACATTTATTATAAAATAGATTGAACACAAAGTGTAAACAAGCAAATTCTGGGCTATTCTTTTTCTCTATTATTTAGATCATGAAATATAGATGATATGATAAACACAGAAACTATAAAACACAAGTTAGAAGAGACTTATTGATCCATATAACAATTCAGGAATTCTGTAACATGGTCCTCAGCATCAAATTCGCATTCAGCAAGCTAGACAAAATGATTCCAACAACCCTAAATTCAGAAAACTTTAGTATTATAGTCAGGGGCTATGAACACTCATCAACCAACCAACCCCTGATACTTAGTCTAGGGGGGTATTTATACAAAAATGTCAAAACATCTTACAAAAATATCTGAAGAAGATAATATCTGGGGATCATTAATGCGTTTACAAAGACAAAGATAGTGAGTCTCAAAAACAGGGAGACAATAAATAGATGCAATTAATTCATGCTTCGCTGGTTGTTATGCCTTTATGATAAGTACTGGAGGTAGGTGCAGCAAGTCGGTTCTAGCTGTTTGCAACAGATCCTCTATGCTGATCTTTTTGCTTTGGTCGACCTTCCTTTAATGCTGATGTGATATGCTTTGATTTGCAGGACTGTGGTTCATTCCTATTCTGCACATTTATAATAGATGGTGCACAATTTTGATTTGACCAATGATAAGTCTATAGGATCTCTAGCATGCTTTGCCACCATTCTGGTCCTGGTATTTGATGTCTCTGCAGCTTCCTCAAAGTTTCGTTAGCATCTGTGTATCTGTAGAAATTAGGTGGGGTGGTGAACAAATGCTCTACCTCATGCTCAATGTAAAATAGATTTTCCAGGCTGTCATATAGGGCTTGGACAGATGGCCTCACCTTCTCTCCTGCAGTACTTGATGATGCATTAACCTGGTCAGCAGCAAATTTATTCAACCTGTGTGTGCAATCTACATGTTTCAGCAGACGACCATTATTCCACAAAAGACTTGGCAAACCTTTATTATGCAGGACTGTAAACCTGTGAAAGAATCAATATCCACCTGCATGTCCTGGCATCTCCTCTCCAAATTTTGCATTAGAGTTCTCATGGTTAGAATTTTCTTGATATCCAAAATGGTGGCTGTTCTATCTATGATTTCCAATGCTTCTAGTTCTTCACTGGTCTTGTTGTTCAAAAAATGTATTAGCTTGTTAGCTTGCTCAAGGATTTGGCCCAATATAGTCCTTACCCTTTGAATTTCCACTTGGGCCCTTCTTATCAGATCAATCTGTTCATGGATGATTTGAATAGGTCTCTATGTATTACTAAGGGACTGTTTAATGTTGGTCCACAACATTTCTTTGATTTCTGCCAGAGGTTTATCCAGAGAGTGAGAGAGGTCCTTTTCTAGTGCTCTTACCTTATTCTCCAATGCTTTTACCTCTCTTGTTTTTTCTGCCACAGTCATCTTGGACTTATCATAGCTCTGTTCAATCTTTGCTAATTTTTCCTTGACTTGCTTCAGCTCTGATATTTGGAGTTTCAACTCCTCCATGGCTTTTATTAATTGCTCTGTGGTCATAGTAGTGTTGTTGCCTGGTGCTGTTGTTGTTGCCTCTATACCTGTAATTACTGTTGCTGCAGCTGCTGGGACATTTGGAGCCAATGCTGGTCCAGATGTTGAGGGGCCAGTAGTTGTGACTATTGGAGCTACTTTAGGTGGCTGGGAGGCCGACTCTCCTTGCTTTTCTTTCAGAGCTTTCTCCAATGCCTGCTTGGTTTCACTTAATCTTTCATTCATTCTCATGAGCAGGTCCATCATCTCCTCCTCTGATTTCTACTGTACAACTTCTGTCGTTTGTGGATGCATAGTAGAAGGCAGTTTCAGCGGTTTTCTGAGGGTAGCAATTTCCTCTTCTTTCTTCTTCACCAATGCTTTTATGCCTTTGGCATCTTTGGGATCATGTCCCAGCTCAATGATAATATCCTCTAAGGATTTGATCCTATTGTCCTTTGCTTGAGAAGAATCTTTCTCCAGATCTAATTGAGCAGAGGTATTATTCAAGGAATCTTGCAATTTGTGAACTAAGGTAGCTTTTTCAGCTAGCGTGGAATATACCATCTCTCCAGTCTACTTGTGCAGCTCAATTTGGTCTATTGGATGAATGTCTTTGGCCAAAACCTCCAGATTTGTTCTAATGTAATCAACTGCCGATTGTGATTGCTTCACCTTGGGCTTAAAATAACTCATAATCATCTTTCCTTCTTTAATGTCATATGCTGACATTAATCTTTGCTGTTTTGAGGGATCCATCTTAAGATATTGGTTATAAATTTGCAACCTCAATGGATCATTTCTAGCCTTTATCTCAGTGAATGTTCTTTTGATATCATAGGGTTGTTTGCCTGGTGGCCTGGTAGATGACACTTCCACACTATGCTGCCTTTCTAGCTCCTGCCTGTGTGACCTAGTGGATATCTCTACCACTGGAGAAGTCTTCTGGCTTATTACCCTCTCACTTCTTAGACTTTCTATTGTTTCTTCAATGATTTCATTTTTAGATAGAGGCTCCAATCTTTGCCTCTTTGCACTTGGCTGCTCAGCAGGTCTACTAACAGGTGTGGCCTCTTCTCTGTTTCTTTTCTTACCTTTCTCCTCATTTAGAGGAGTTTGCAACGCAAGAATCTGTGCTGCTTTGGTTTGAACAGGAGGAAATTGCCCTTGGCTCTATTCTTTTGATGTTGCTGGCTGGTCTGTCATTGTAGGAGGCTCTGTATCAATCACTTCTTTGCCATTTGCCACCTCTGTAACTGGTGTGCTAGCTTCTTGTACAGGCTGCTGTGAAGTTCCAGCAGAGGATGTAGCCACTCCTATTTGTTGAGGTAGTTTGAAAGATACCTGTCCAAAAGAGTCCAGGTCAAGGGTCTTTTCTAGTTCTTTCATAGCTTGTTCCATTACTTCTTGCTGAGTAAGTTCTTCTATCAATGTACCCTCTACCCATTCATCTTGATTAGCATACTATTCTATTTCTAGGATGTTATGATGAATATAAGATGATAACTTGTTCCTTACTCTTCTGTCACTTATAAAATTATTTGGGTCATATGGTACCCACTCAAAACTCTTCTTCAATCTAAGGTCATGCTCTAAAATCTTATCAGCATCTTCCCATGCCTCTCTCTTAAGGATGATAAAAGGGCCTAACTGGTTTTTTATTCTCAGTTGAGCCTTTTTCTTTACATTGCAAAAGTGGGTTAAGTCTCAACAGATAAGCTGCCTGAAGTATTCTAATGCAAATAGCCTCATAGGCACATATTTGGGCAGCTTATAAGGGCACAACTCACAGCCATATATTCTGATTTCGGTGTGATTCTGGTAGAGGTACCAGTCACCTATTTTGTAGCTTTTGGAAAGCTGTAAGATTTTCTTCATATCACCAGAGAGCCTGGAAGGAGGAGCTCCTATCAAGAGAGTGGAGGCAGGGTGTACAAACAGATCAATGAATTCACAGTAGCTATAAGGGGATTCAGAAGTCTTATGGAAGACTGAGGTCCAAAAGATCACAGACCTCCTCTCTCCTTTGGAATCCAATTTTCTGATGAGAAATGAGAAGCTGTCTGTTTGATAATATAGCATAAGGTAATATATGAATGAAGAGTACTTGAAGACTCCTTCTCTCTCCAGATTTATAAATTGCTCATTGATTTTATTGGCAATGAAAGAGGCACAGTCAAATTTGACAGCAAGGGGCTATCCAATAGTAAACATTGACAACAGAACTAAGATGGTCTCATCAAAAAATTCACTAGTTTTGAATCCCAGGATGTAAGATATCAGGTCAAGAATACACCTACGAATTTTATTGAACTAGGAATGCAAATAGGTAGGTGGGTATTCAGGCTGATAATTTGGTTTTATGAATAACTGAGCAATCCAGGTTATTTCTGCAGTGGACAATTGGGAAGCTTTTTCAAGCAGATAGCCCATGGACAAAGGAGCAAGGGGCTGAGCTGGATGGAAGTGTAACATTTCATTGATAGAATCAGCAGTTATGTAGAAAAGAACAGTATGTGATTGGGTCATGACTGCTTTAGTGACAGGGTCATAATTGGCACAGCATTGGTGGATAAGATCTGGGAACACATTGATTGAGGGAAGGTAATACCTTGGAAGATTAGATTCCCATATCCCATAGGTATCAAAGTTGTCCAGATGACTGTTCCTAATTCGGCAGAATGCCTCCAGATGGTTCATGTCACCAGACATCTCTTTAATTTGAAAATCTTTGTTAGCCAAGGGAAACCAGTCCTGGTCTTTGTGAGGTGCATTGAGGGGAGCAATGTTCAAGGCTGCGGGGGCCTCCATTGTTCAATTCTTTGTGTTTTTAAACCAGAGGTCGAATTTCTATGAAAAAAGGGCAAATGAGCAGTGCTGGGCACCTTGGTATGGCAATTTATGGACTGTTTTTGGCTTGTATTTTGCTCTCACAGGCACAATTTTGCAGAGGAAAACCAAAAACACAGGTTGCGGAGGTGGGACGGGGTAAATACCTATATTATGGAAGCGCAGGAGTGCAATTGGCAGGTTGATTGATGAGTTGAGTATCAAGAGACTGGTCTTTGCTTGGTCGGGTGACGAAATGGAGCTCTGGTAATTACTTTGGACATAATTTGCATGCAATAGTCTTGCAAGAACAATGAATGAAAATGAGTGAAAATGACACTTTCACGGGTTTTTAACAAAAATTTGGCTTTGACGAGCTTTTGGCGCTTTTGGTCGAATGACATCAGCGTGATAGGATAGTTTGTCGCGTAGCAGGGGTACGGAATGCTGAGGTGGTGATGACGTGGAGGTGATGTAAGCGGGCAGGGTCAGCGGTATTAGGCCGCACCGCTTTTCGGCCAAGGTGGTATCGGGAGGAGGGGCCGCGAGCATGCCGGGAGGGTGCCGTGTGTCCCCAGTACAGCAGTAATACCGCCGGTTCCTCGGGCGGTAATCCTCGGCAATGGACAGGCTTGCGATATAATCATAGGCCGTCCGATCATCGGGCCCAGATCCAACAGCTGGCGCTCAATGGATATGGCGAAAGGCTATGGCGCGGGGACCCACATATATAAATAATGACTTTAAATATATCGGGGCAGGTTTGATTGGCTGCCGGGGAATTTAAACTATTAATTAACCAGGCGTTAATTAATTTTTCAATATTTGCGCAGGGAGGGTTATTATATGGTTCCTGATGAACCTATAATTCCCGATAATATAATGATATGGTTATATATTAACCAGGGGCGAGATATTATAAAATCTTGGGTTTTATATATATTAATACAATATGGGAAAGGGGGAATAAGCATAGGGAGCTATATAATATTGTTAGCAGGTTAATATGAAAAAATGATAAAAAAAAACAAGTGCCAAGTTATAAAGTTAGAGAACTTACGCAAAGAGGGATTTTTACACAAGAAATGTGGCTTTCCTTTCCTAAGTAAAAATAGAGTTTTACTTAGGCTAATTCATGAAATGAGATGATTTAAGAGTATTGAGCAGATCTCAACATCCTTAGGGAGATGTTAGTAAGTGATTTTGGGAAAAGTGTGAAGGGAAGTTAGACATGCATCACTTGAGTTGTAGCCAAACAATTGCCATTGTACTTATGATATCAAATGAGATGAACCTCTTGAGAAACCATAGTTAATCATAAGTCTGCTTCTGCAACACCAAAACTACCTACCCAGCCTATTATACCTAACATTTTTCTTCTTCTTCCATGGGTGCATTTGAACTGGCAAACCCTCATTCTCTTTTTTTCTTTTGACTGCAATCCTTTCTAAGTCTGCCCTTATTTCTTCCAAGGGCTCAGATTTAGATGTTGAGCACCTTTGCTTCTCTACCTAGCTATTTATCTGCCAAGATTGAACTGTTTGGACAGATTTTATTCTCTATATCTAAAACAAGAAATTCAAACATGAACTAGCCAAGATTAAGCTGTTTGGCCATCCATCAACTGTGGCAAAAATCAACCACTCACACATAAGGAGATTCTTTGCAAAAAATAGAATAGTAGTGGAATTTTGGACTAGCACACTTTCCTGGTCCTTTCTTTTGGGGTTCATTTCTTTCTTTTTCCTTTTGACCATTTCATTCTTTTTGCCCTTTGATCTTTCTTTTAGGGCATACCCTCTTTTCATTTTTTATTTTTTGATTTTTTCACAATATGGAACCTTTGCAGCAAGGAAAGGATGAACATATTTGGGATTTCATCAGTCAATCATGAAAAATAACACCTATTGGTATAGGAGCATAACAGAAGCCAAGACGATTAGAGAATCAAACGATACTTCCAAAGGTGTTAGACTTGCTTTTTATGAACAAGGTCCATGAAGAGAGCTGGAGATCTACCAGTGTGTCACCAAGTGTTGTAGCAGCTACAACCACCCTCCAATTTTTTTCCTTAACTTCATTTTGGAGCCTCCCTACCAATTATCCTTAGAAGCATGTCTTGCATTGTCAAGTACACCGGCTTCAACTAAGTTTCAGTGGCCTGCCGACCTGTGCATGTCAACTTCTTTGTCTCCCTCCCACAGATCGAAATTCTGGACATAGACTATTTTCTAGCTGAGAGGCTTCCCCAGAAAATTAGGCAATTCTAGAGGGGAACTAGCGTTCCCCCCAAAAATTATGCAAATTAGTTGGGCAACCTGCAAGGTTGCAGAACTGCGTAGAACAACTAGACAAGCCTCCCAAAGAAAACTGCACAATATAGCCCGACACTGGGCCTCACCCTGGAAATTGCGCAATTCTGAGAGACAGTCACCTACTGACCCTAGAAATTGCACAATCCCTCAGGGACAACCAACCCATCTCAGCCCAGAAATTGCGCAAATCCCTCTCCCACGCTTGCAAGTTGTTGCATGTGCCTTTAGGTTGACCGGTTCCCTCCGGGACCTAGCAAACCTGATTTGCATGCATGGGCTTCTTTTCTTGAAATAGAAAAAATAAACATGTAAAAAGCATCCCTAGATTTTAGGGATCTATTTTTAGCAGCTGGAGGTTACATGCAAAGATCGTTTTAGAAACTGCCCTCCAAGTGTCGCTTTTTCCTAGATTTGTGGCATGCGCGTCATGAGCCTCAAACTTATTTATTCAACGTTGTAGAGCTCATTCTTCACATCGATCTTGGAGCTCTAACATCCCACATCACATTTAGGAGTCGTTGTCACGTTCAACTCAACTTTTTCCGGGTATGTCCACTTTACATGTCTTTTGCATCTTTTCTGTCAGATTTTATGTTTTGGCTTATGTGAGTTTCGTCTACTTGATTTTAAATTAACGCTTTTTTTCATTTGCATGCGTGTTAGCATGCACAAGCACCATTTCAGGTTTTATTTGCATCTCATTGTTGTCGCATGCATGACACTGTTTTTGCACCAACAGTCGCTGTTGCGGTGACCCATTTCACACACATGCATGTTTTCCCATTTTTTAAATCTTTCATTTTCTATTTGCATACATGATCATTCGCTCTTTCTTACACTCAGTTTCACCATACATTTGAAGCTTCATATGTTTTCAATCGCCCATCGACAGGTCTGGGCAACATTGGGCCCAACCTTTCCTTTCCTGGACATCATTGCACATTTCTGATAGGGAAGGCTCTTCCTTCCTCCTAGAAAATGTGCAAAACTGGCCAAAGACTGTCCTCTAGGCCTGCTCTACACAAATATGAGAGGCAGTGCACTATTGGTCCATAAAATTGTGAAATGCAGTTCTTGTGCGTGAATGCCTTGCTGACTAAAATTGCACATTGCGAAATCTCATCCCCCAACATGTCAGCCTGGTTTGGGCATTGCGCAATTCCAACAATCAGTCAGCCTCCCAACAGTTCAGACTATGCTTTGCATAAGTCCAGTAGTCAATCTCCCAGCCTCTTGGTGGAAATTGTGCAATCTTCACTGTTAGTCTCCCGAGTATGTTGCATGCCAGTCCTCAAGTTTTCTTTGGTTTTCAATTGACAAATTTCTTTCCATAAATGTCACCATGTCTCCAGGTATATCAGGTGTTTGTCCATCTCTCAGCATTTCAGGTTTAATGGCCTTCAAGAGAGCAGGGTCAAAGGACACCGTTGAAAATGCAACTGGAGGTTAGTTGAGCAAGTGCGTATGATTTGATGAATTTACGAAGACACCAAGATGCTCATAGACAAAGACATAAATTTGAAATGGCAGAACATCAATGACACATTTTCAGGCACATTTGGGGAAGATTTGGAACACCACAGGGTCTATGTGAATATTCATAAGTTTGGCTTGTACCGATTGCATGCAGGTATCCTGTGTTTCCATGCGTGAACATAATCCATTGGATCGTATTGCACACTGATCTTGAGACGATGGTGTTAAGTAGTGTCGGTGGGATAGATCTTGCTACATTTAGGACACATGACTATCAACAGATGCACCACTTGCCAGAGTCAACGATCATAATGGAGACACCCTTCAACAGACCCAACAACAATGTAAACTCCAAGGATATCTTAAAGAGCTGGGTGAAGGAGCCAGCCAAGTTCAGGAGGAAACCCAACTAGGTTTACAAGATGAAGATATTGCATAAGGCATATAATTACTTGGTCATCTTTGCATGTCGCTTATATAACCAAGAGAGCACGGAGACCTTCCCACAGAGTTGGGTGATCGCATTGGACCAACTGGACAATGAAGGAAGACCATGCAACTGGTTCGACATGTTAGCTCACAGGCTGAAGGAAGTGGTAACATAAGCCTGATAGCTGCCCAAAGGTTAGCAAGTAGATATATACATGTCCACATACATTCTAGATGCAATCTGTGCCCGTCAGCAGTTCCCAGGCTTGATTTGGGCATGGACATCGGCAAAAACCTCTGTACACACTTACTGCAAATTGGATTGGTTTCTCAATGGAGCTTTCGTAGAGTCATCACACAGTTGTCAGACCATTTTTTCACCCAATGTACAAGATGATATTTGAGTAGGATCCACCTTGCATGTCGCAAGTAGCAATGGAGGCATTGATCGACATAGCGGATTGGTATGCCTCACCTCTTGGCACCTTCATACGGATGTATAGTGTGGAGAAGCCTCCGCATGTTTTACCGAAGTTTTCCATGGACAAGATCGTCATGGAAGAAGTGTGAGCTATACTACATCAAAAGAAGAAGGCACCTTGGCCCGCTCTTCTGTTGCGGATTGGGTTGTATGAGATATAGAATCTTAAGCATGTTGATATCGAGACTGATGATATCAAAAGATTTACTTTGGGCACCAAGAGTTTCAATTCGTATGACCCACATTTCTTGGTGAAAGAACACTATTCGAGAGTGTGGTTTCCATGGATCCACGGGGCATGTCATTGGCCTTAAGAAGACCCATGGAGATACTATCACAGCTTCTCCAGGCTCAATGAACTAGTCGAAATAGTTGTTGAATGGTTAGAAATTTTGAGAGAAGTAGCATCTCAGAGAGAAGCATCATTCGCAGTAGCAGAGGGTAACGTACTTGCGCATGACAAAGGCAAGAGAAAGGTTGTTGACAGCGCAAAGGCAGAACACAGCTGCAAAACCCACTTGCGGAGAAAGCAACTTTGGAGATAGAGGCGAAGAACAAGAGTTGGAGCAACAACTCCAGGAAGAACAAAATTTGCGCAGATAGGAGAAAAAAGCACAATAGAGACAGACACAACAGGAGGCGCAACATGCACAGATTGATGAAACTATGCCCATACAGGTTGTAGACTCATTTGAGCAGCTGGCACAAAGCAAACAGGATGAGCAGTTGCAAGAGCGGGACTTCACTCAAGAGATTAAATAGATACTTAAGTAGATGGATATGGAGATGAAGCAATGAGAGTCAGAATAGGATATTGACCTCATGCCTTACAACCAAGAGGTCAACCCACCAACTTCACCAGATTCGGAAGCAATGCAAATCTTGAGCGATCAAGGAGATACTGAGATCCTTGAAGACAATCCAGAAGAAGAGATGCACAACATATCATTCGACGAGTCACAACATAGAGTTGTGCAATCATGCAGAGTGACTACTCCGGATGTCCATGACTATTCTACATAGTTTGAAGAACAAGTGATCGTATCTGATGTGCACAAGCATCCAACAACATTGGATGATGCTTCCAGAGCATATGCCGAAGCCACCAGCTCGAGTGTTTGCTTCTTGATAGTAGATAATGAGCAAATAGCTAAGGAGTTACAGACGGCCAAGCAGGGACGAGAACAAGTTACATCATCTACCAGAGTAGAGTTGAAGAGAGAAATACTGAATGAGGTATCGTCTCTCGAGACAATCATGTGAATGTTGTATTTCAGATTTGTCACCATGCATAAGTTAGTTGTACATCTTGATGGTTGGCAGCAGCACTGTTCTCGAAGAGCACGCATCTTGTTAGATTTGCACACTGTCATCGACTGCATGAAAGCATGGACAATGAGATACAAGCGAGCCCCGTTACACTTGACCAAGTTGATGAAGACTAAGGCGGTAGAGTTGAAGGCATGCATCGGGAGTTAGATCTGGGACCATGAGGAATTCTCGCAACTCATCACCAGTTTGCAGGCTTCACATGCACGAGTGTTCAGAAGCATGGATGTTGTTGTGCGCGCGCATGCTATCCAATCCGTTGGGACACACACCATGGCAAAGACAAAGAATTAAGTCTGACTGGAGCTGAACATGTACTTTGACGATTTGATGCACAAAGGCACCAACATAGAGTTGGCGATCAGTGAAGACACTATGCATTAGTATGTTGTTGGTTCGGCCGCACTCAAGGCAATGATGCTCATGTTATTAGGCGAGTTGGACATAGGAGCCAATTCAGTGTAGTAAGAGTTCGTTTCCAGAAAGATGTCACCACAAAGTACATGGACACCATCACAAACTACCAAGCTTGGCATCAGTTTGCCACCGTCGACCATCGTGAGGATGTTGAAGAGTTGGTCTTCCCACAATTGTCCAAGTCCTAGTGATGTCTTGCATGGCTTGCTCAAGCCTATTTTGTCTCACATGGGTACATGTGCAGATTGTATGTAACATCTTGTAAATTGAAAGTCCAAGTGTCGATAGTTGAATGTAACAGTTATAGAGTAGTTGAAGAGTCATGAGGGTAGGTGAACAGTCACAAAGGGGAATGTCAAGGGTCACCCCACCCTTTGCTATTTATAGAACCTCATAACTCATTGAATGGGCTTTTGGGCAGCCAAGCTTCTGATAGGAGAGTCTTAGAGAAAGCTTGGAGCGTATTGTAATGAGCCTTGACTTCTCCACAGTGCAGAGCTAGAAAACATATTTGGAGGAGCACGCGACAATGACTGTAATGTTCTATTATCGAGACTAGTGGTTGGTCATGGTTGTACTGTATGATTGGAACTTTCACTTCCTAATATAACAGAGCCAACACGTTTCATGCATATGTTGTTATTGTATTTTAGTTATCTTGTTTACTCTAATGATATATGTAGTTGTTTTCTTACGCATGTATGTATAGACTCTTTTTGTATATGTGTGTATGAATCATACTTAGATGTGTTGTTGGTTTAACCATCACTTTGGATTGTTGGTTCGCCTGCCTTCCAATTTGTGATGCATCTTTTATCATGTGTTCCCTTCTAAGCCGCGTGTTTCCACAAGTTTCCAAGGGGCGCACTCACCCAACCTTCCATGTGTTAGGACCATTTGTGCACCTTCCTTGGCTTGATGCGCATGTCACATCCTTTCTACCAACAAGGACATCCTACTTACCTCTGCTCGCAACCGCGGTCGAGGCGATACTGTACGACCCACTATTGGGACTCCTACACCAAACGGTCTAAGGTCTAGTTGGGACTTCTTACTAGGGAGATCCTTTGACAGGTTGGCAGGTCCAACACCATCAGCACCAACTTAGCCAACAGTCGTAACTCTCTCAACAGTGCCCAAGCTCATTCTAGAGACAATGCTTATGATTCAAAGGTCATGGTATCAGTCCCGACTAAGGTCCCTGAGTAATGATTGAGGTTGGAAATGTCTATACTTTCAACAAATTTCTTGGGGAAAGGCTTATTTAAGAAAAATGAAAACAAGGAGTAGTTGCATTTTCTCTATCAACATATGGCCTAGCTTATGAAATGCATGAAGGTAGCTATCCTTTGCACCACATTGCCACCGGCCCTCGGAAACCCTAACTGCCTACACCTACCAACTTGCATAAATGTCTTTAGCATGTATGCTACACTTAATAGCCACATTTTATCTTTCCTAGATCTTTCCTAGTTATCGAATTCCATGGGTTTTCATGGTTTAGTGGTTGTTATCTCTATGGTTGTCAAATCGAGTTTTTCTATTGAGACATAGGTCACACTAAGCATGTCATGCTAGTTTTGAAAACTTTTACTATCTTGAGTTTGAATTCCACTTTAAAAAACCAATATAATTCTAAAATTAAACTATATAAATATTTTTTCCATTAATATAAAATATAATTTTGATAAATATTTGATGGAATTATGACAAGTTTTATGCATCAAATATACTTATGAAAAAACATCGACGGAATTGTGATATTATGAGATACTAAATGCGATGTTCGTGCGAAGTTTGACGAATCACCCTTCATTTCATTTGTTGACAACTATGAGCGTGTGAAAGACAATTTCTCCGATGACCCGCTAAGTAGATGAGGCACCATTCAAAATCACTTTTAAAAGGTTTTTGGTGGTCAAACATGGGAGTGAAAGGGTTTATGTTTAAAGTCCTTTACAGTTGTAAACTTTGGATTTTAGAAGGTTTGTAGCTTTCAAACTTGTTTGAAACATGCCATTTTAAATGTTTCATTTTAAATAACTAATCTATCATTTCGATATTTGAAATAATATTTGCAAGGAGTGTATAAAGTTTGTATGCGTAATCACTTACTAAAATGTAATTATTTTTGTTTATATAGATTATTGAATTATAAAGTTTAAAATTTAATTATTTTTGTTTATTTAGATTATTGAATTATAAGGTTTAATAATTAGGTAATTGTGTGAATGGATTTTACTATTCATATCTAATCTCGATTAAAAAATTAATTAAAATTATTGTTTTCGTTATATATATATATATATATATTAATTTAAATGGTGTAATTTTAATGTATACATGAAATTTAATATTTCATTAAAATATAATTGGAAAAAATTATCAATAATGCCTCTACAAATTAATGAACAAGGAATAAAATATTGGTTGTTTGTTTTATCTAGTTAAATTAGTTCATTTGAAATTTTGAATGACTATAAGCTACGTTTCTATGTTAGCATTCATGAGTTTCACCTTTAATTTTTATTTGGTAGATGAACATGAGTGTGTTCATTTATTTAGTGCGAGTGGATTAGATAAAGTATGTCATATATGTGGTTTGTGAATGACTAACCTTTCTTAGTAGAGCACTATTTTTTATAGCATATTTTACTTTGTCAAGTAAATTTATTCCAACATTGACTATTGATTACAGTTTTTTTGACAACACATACCCTTTGTCAATCACCTTTCATGTTGTCTGTGTATTGATCAAACTACACATTCTCTAGGTACCCTTATTGTAATCCAATGATGCAATTCCACCACATTTTGATTGATAAGGAATGAGATAGATTCCAATGAGTTCAAAGATAGATTCAAAGAAGTACGCGCCATCCATGGAAATGGTGATTTAGAAGGACATATTTTTGGGGTTGCTTGTGTATTGATTAAAACACGCATTCTCTAGCTACCCTTATTGGAATCCAATGATGCAATTCCGCCTCATTTCGATTGATCAACAATGAAACATATACCAATGAGCTCAATGATAGATTAAAAGAAGTAAAAAACACCGATGGAAATGGTGACTTACAAGGACATATTTTTTGGGTGGGGTATTGATCAACAATTGTGGTTGTAGCTTAGCTTTTAAATGCACATTCTAATGATTTTTTTTCTCACCCCATTTCAATCTTTGTTATAATTTTCATTCAAACCATTACACCCTCCTTAATATTGAGTTAAAAATGTAGCTTATGTATACACCCATTTTGATATTATACAAATATATCTAAAATAGTAAGAGATCCTTCCACTAGTCTTTCCCAAATTTGTTTACAACATAATCTGTGGCACTAATTTTTGAGTCAATTTCAGATGGTGAGAGTATTAGAATCATATTGTGGTTATTGTTCCCAAGTTTACCTTAACTAGAGAAAAAATAATTATAACGTACAAATAATCACGACATGGTGGAATATATTTAAAATAGTGTTAATTTCCATTGATTTAGATTTGAGAAAAAGATTTTGTGTTGCTAATGTATTTGGTTTTCCAAGTTTCGTAACATTTCAATCATAATATGAACCTATCATGCAATTGTTACATTTTTCAATTTTGATGCTTTTGTCTTGTTTTAAATGAATTTGCAATTTTCGGCAATTAGTTGGGTCATTTCAGATTTATTTCAAAGTATGTAATCCATCCAAGATCATAAAATCATTTTCTAGAAAGCTCAATCTAATATATTTGATCAAAATAATAATCTTTTGGAAAAAATTCCAACACTTCCCTATGACAACTTTTATTCTAGAGGCAACGATACTTGGCCTAAAGAATTTAAAGTCTCTTTTACATAACCAATCATTGTATCTTGTAATATTAATTACAGTATTTCCAATATATTTTTGGACTCAAAATCAAGTCATACATTTTTAGATGTTTAAATAGATAATGATTTAATTCTAGAATCTAACCCAACTAAGGTATCAATTATTTACAATAGTCTAGTTTCTTGTTAGTTTAATTTGAAACCCATTATTATGAATTATGTTTCACATTTCTAATATTAATTCAAAGAAATAAAATTGAACATGAAAGGTTGGGGTTTAAAAGTGTTATGTGAGTGAAAAGGTGTCAACATTTTCGTAGCTGAGATAAATAGTTTTTTTTTATGGGTTCTCCCAACAAGATGATGACCCAAAAGTTGCAATGGGGTTGTCATCAAAATGTGTCTCGATAAGCATTCATGCGCTCATGCATGAATCTTCTTGCAAAGGCTCAAGCTTCTAACCAAGATTGTAGCGAAGTTGCTAACTCAACATGGATAAGGAATATTCATGCATTCTTAGGAACCCACATGCATTCCTAATGAGATTTCTATTTTATGCACATGTGACCCCAATTTTTACCATTGTGGGGCTCCATGACACATTTTTTGGAGATATTGAGAAAAACAAATAATTCTTGAACATATCAACTGAAAATAAACACCATACATCCTCTTTAGAGCCAATGTAAGCATTCTCATGCTTTTTATTTATTTGGTTATTTTAAAAAATTGATTTAATATTGGAAAAAATACACAAAATGATACCTTAAACACAACCACTATATTGAATTACAGGGAAATTGGTTAATATGGAACCTAATCAGAGTCCAAACCAGCATTTACTAAACCCAAATTTAGAATTATGAAACCTAAACCGGCCAAGAAATCTAAATGCTGAAATTAATGCATCCTTGGCTACATTGTGGCTACATTGAGGTCACTAAAATAGGATATCTAATAAAGAACCATCACAATTATTTTTTGCAAGTTCATTAAACTTAGTTGTACCATCCATCTCCAATGCCCACATCCAATTAACCATTTTTTGTGATTACATGGCTAGAACATATGAACTCTATAGAAATGGTATAAATAAGGATCCACGACCTCAACATTACTAAAAATTATGTGTTGTCTTTGTTTTTTACCAAAGAAATGATGAACATTTACTAGTCAACAAATAACCTTTTTTTATGGACTGGTGCAGTTACCAACCATTTCGAGACAATTGGATAAACCTACTGGTAATAATATGAAGGTACCTCTCTATTTCTTGAGTAATTTATTCAAATATTCTTAGCTAGGACTCTATGTCAACTATATTGACATGGACGGATTTTAGGCAATGGTTTGTAGGTCTTGACAAGATAGACAAAACGTTAGGCACAACTTAGCACAAGGTCCTTGTCAACCTAGACTAAGTCATAACATTCGTGCCCAACATTTGCAAGTAATGGTTAGAATTATGTGAACCTAGATGGTAATAGTTGTTAAACAAAAGTAATATTGAGAGAGGGGCAAAGGGGGTTGAATCAATATTATGGAAATTTAAGAATTAATTCTACAAATAAAACTTATTCAAAAATTTACTTAAAAAATATATAGCAAGGTCACACACATGAAAAACAGGAACAATCGTCGCATGTAGACACTTCGATTTTAGGTGGAAAAATCCCCCTCTAGGGCGAAAAACCACCGAACTATTTGTTGCTTCTTGTTATTAACTATTGCTTCAAAATATTTTCATTTACATTACATCAACTAGCCACCATTAGCAATGGAGCACCCACCCCTTCACTGAAATGAGAAATGTTGGCCACAACCAACTTGGAGCACCCACCCCTTCATTGAAATGAGAAATGTTGGCCACATCCAACTTGGAGCACCCACCCCTTCATTGAAATGAGAAATGTTGGCCACAACCAACTTGTAACACCCACTCCTATAATCGACAATCAACATGCACTTAGCTTGAATCCCCCACTCCAAGTGTTAGCTACCTATACCAATAGGTTTCATTTTTCATGATTGGCAGGGGAAGTGCCAAAATGATCTACTTTGGTGATGCAAAGATCTCATATTCTGTGGAAGACTCATTTCTACAGTTGGTTGATACTGTCCTACTTTTGAGTGGGTGATCCAACAGTCTAAGCTGGGTCATGCCATGTTTCAATTTTTTGGTTGTAGATTAGAGAAAGAAATCCGTTCAAACTGTTCAATCTTGGCATATAAGTAGCTAGGTAGAGAATGAAGGTTCCCAACTGTTTAATCTGGGGCCTTGGAAGCAATAAGGCTAGCCTTAGATAGAAAATCAAAAAAAAAAGCCAAAGGAAAAGAAAAGGCACATGAGGGTTTGCAAGTCTAAGTGCACCCTCCTTGAAGTAACAAAAAATGTTAGGTAATAGAGTAGGTAGGTAGATGGGGTTGCAGAAGCATGATTTCTTTCATATCACTGGCCTTAAGCAAAGGAAACACATGGTGTCAGTGCAGATCTCTTATTCAGCAATTTGGTAGCAGCAAGATGAAGCATGTCTAACTTCCCAATCATCCCCCATCACATTCCTTGCTAACATCCCAACACCACCTTTGTTCATGAGAGAAAACAAACTCATTGATTGATCCTTGTTGCATAAAGAGCCACATTTCTTGTGTAAAAGGTCATTTCATTTTGATCTACTCTCCTAACTAAGTTTGTTCCCTAACAACTTAGTCTTTGCCTCCTCCCATTCCTATTCCCCTCCAATACTAACTACTAACTCTATCTATGCTTAATTCCCTATGTTCCCCTTTCCCTATTACTATAGCACTATGGTGTATAAAACCCCAAAAAATATGTATATTCCCTCCCCTTTGGCATTATAGCCATATGCTCAAATATTGGAAAACCATGCAGAGATAAAGTCTTGTTGTATGTGGTTGTGTAAAGTCAGGGATTAAACTGACCCCTGGTTGGTTTAATAGCCTAAGCCCTACCCTTTTTCCCCTTACAACCACTTTGAAGTGTTTTACCCGCATTACTTGCAAACCTTGTAAAAACCCACCTTTACCGCCTATCCAAAGTTTTTGGTTACAAAGCGCATTTCACAAAAAACATTGAAAAAACCCATATTTTCTTTGATTTCCAAAGGTCCCGCCAGGCGCGCTTTTCCATAAAAAACAATTGTTTATTCCCCGCCCCGCTGCCGTATCGTCCTTTCATTTTTATAACCCGTCGACCGTCGGATCTGGGCTTTCCCATCCGATGGCCCATATCAATATCGGGCCGCCCCCGATGTCTGGACGTTACCTCCCGAAAAGTGTCAAAGGGTGACGTCAGGGCAGTGCCACCCATCGCTCCCAGGTTATATCGGGAGGCCGCCTGCCAATACCACCCCTGTACAATAAGCGGTCCGAAATTACCGCTTGCCGCTCTAGTTTACCGCCTGCCCATGTCACGCCCACGCCATGCCAACTCAGCGTCGCGTCAGCGCCCGGCCCGCCATCGCTCCGACCTGTCTGCCACCTCATCAGTCCCCGTGGACCACTCACAGGCCGCCACGTCACCCTTCCGTACCCGACCCCACCCGATGACGTCATGCTGACGTCATCCAAAAAAAGCGCCAATAGCCCAAAATGTCCATATTTTCACCAAAATTCGCGTTTTTTCTCACTTTTGCCAAAAGAACTATTTGTGCTCTCTGCATGCAATTTACGACCATTTCGCCGCCAACCTGCAGAAATCGATTTAAAGACCGTGGGCGCCCTCAATTTGCCTGCACTTGCCACCATTGCCAGAGTTCACCAGGTATTTATCCAAGTTTCCCCTCCGCGCCTGGTTTTTTGTATAATTCACCAAAACAAGTGAGAAAAGAGAGAGAAATCACTGTAATTACCAGCAAATCCTCAGTGACCACCATTTATCTTCAGTTATAAGGTCGAAATTCACCTACAGAAGTCCACATTGAGCCAAGTTTCCATCAATTTACAGTCAGTTTGCGCATTCGTGAACTTAAAACCTCTGCTGCACTAATTCACCGGGAAAACAGCTTTTTTAGTCCCAGCATTTGCTCATTAGACTTTCTCGGGAGCATTTCAATTTTTTCTCACCATAATTCACCCTGCTTCCCCTGCAAATTGCCTTACTTTTGCAAAAAATACCGCTCTGTGTTGCTCTACCCAGTGAAACAAGTTCTAGTACAATTCAGAGTACTAATTAACCATGGAAACACCAGTAGCACTAAACATTCCACCCTTGAATGCCCCACATAGAGAGCTGGAATGGCAGGCCCTAGGTGATAGAGATTACCAGATGACAGAAACACTCTCAATGCACACCAAATATAATATTCATGTACTCAATGAGCTGAAGGCCAAGCACCTCAATGGAACTGATATTCTAGGGATTTGGGACTCCAATTTGCCCATTTATAACCTCCATCAAGTCAATGTCCTTCCAGATTTAATTCACAGATGCAGTGCCAACTATGACCCATGTCAAAGAGCTGTCCTCAATACCTCAGGTTCAGTTTTGTTCCATATCGCCCCTGAGGCTATAAATCAGATGCTGAACTTTCACTCTACAAAGCCATTGACTCCTCTTTCCATGATGGACTTGCTAAAGAAAGGAGGCAAGCTGTCTAGTGCCCAAATCATAAAGATTAATCAGCTATTCATTGAAACAGGCTCTCAAACTGTGAGGACCCCTCCTATAGGAAATGTATATTTCAATGAGTTGGGAAAATTGCTTGTAGATTTGATCAGTTATGTCCTGGGTTATAGATCAGCTGAGGATGCTGATGAAACCATTCTGGCAATGATGTCTATTTTCTCCCCTGGAATGCCTCCTTCTTTTCACTATAATTATGCTGCATACATTGCCAATAAGATTCATGAGCAATTGATGAATCTAGAAAGGGAGAAGGTGTTCAGATACACTTCATACATCTATCACTTGTTCCTATTTTGTCAACCAGATAGCTTCCCTATTACTCTCAAGAAGTTTGATGCTCAGGGAAACCCAAGATCAGTGGTATTTTGGACTTCAGTCTTTCATCACACATCTTATTCACCATACAGCTACTGTGAGTTCATAGACCTCTTTATCCATCCAGCTATGTCCTTGCTATTGGGTACCCCTCCTCCAAGATTAACAGATGAGATGCAAAGGATTCTCCAGCTCTCAAAGGCTTACAGCATTGGGGATTGGTACTTTTACCAAAACCATACAATGATTAGAATATATGGCTGTGAATTAGCCCCATATAGGCTTCCAAGATATGTCCCTATGAGACTCTTTGCCTTAGAGTATTTCAGGCAGTTTGGGAATGCAGACATGGTACATTTCCACAGCAAAAACAAGAAGGTGCAACTCAAAATCAGAAACCAGCTAGGCCCATTTCTTTATAATAAAAGGGAAGAAGGATGGAAAGAAGAAGATAGGATCCTAGAGGGCCTCCGATTGCAAACCAGTTTCCTCTGGTCACCCTATGACCCCAATCACTTCATTAGTCTTAGAAGGGTCAAGTTTAAATTGGCTATCTATGATCATGTCAGGCTGCCCCACATTGAGAAATATGCCAATTTGTTAAGATGGAAGGATGGCACATTAGAGGAAGCAAGTCCTAGAGAGGAAATACTACATAGAGAAGCAAAGAATCTTGAGAAAGAAGCTGACTTGGAAACTTGTGGGCAGGTTTCCTCCTCTTATCAAAGGCAACTTGGAGCAACTACCTCATCCTCTGCAGCCCCCCAACAAGCAGCTAAAACTACTCCTCAGGCAGCCAGCAAGGGTAAAGAAAAGGAGATGGAGTAGGAACAGCCACCCCCTACAGCAGAACAGCAAAAAGAGCAGCCAAAGCAGCAAGAAGAAACAGCTGAGGCCCCAATATCTACAGAGCAACAGGCTCAAGAAAATGTGCCTCCTAGGCAGGAAACGACAGTGGAGGCCTCGGTGCTCCAAACTCCACTAAACGAAGAAAGAAGCAGGAAGAGGGATAGAGAGCAGGAAACTCCCCTCACCACATCCACAAATCAAGGGGAGAAAAGGCAGAGATTAAATCCTCTTTCTGAAGAGGAGATGCCTATTGGGCAATCCTTGGGTATGGGCCCCCCTAGTATGGAGGCATCTGCCAGTTCCTTTTAGCAGGAACAAGAAAGAACCCTTGGAGGAGAGGTCAGTTCCTCCAGCCAGCAAAGGAGAGCTGAATCAGGCATTAAGCAACAATTTATTGACATCAAGAAGAGAAATGAGCCAGTCAGGCTCCAACTCTATAATCACTTGCTTAAAATGGCCCCTACAAACCAGCAGAGGCTTATGTCAGCATATGACATAACAGAGGGAAAAATGACCATGAGTCATTTCATGCCTACCATGCTGCAGCCACAGTCAGCTGCAGATTATATAAGGACCAACCTTGAGTTTCTTGCAAAAGACATCCACCCTATGGACCAGATAGAGCTTCACAAGCAAACGGGTGAGATGGTTTACTCTACTCTTGCAGACAAGACCTTCCTTGCACACAAGTTGCAAAATAGCCTTCATAATACAATAGCCCAACTTGAATTGGAGAAGGCATCCTCTCAGGCCAAAGACAACAGGATCAGGTCTTTGGAGGATATTATTATAGAGCTTGGGCATGACCCAAAGGATCCAAAAGCTGTACAAGCACTGCTAAAAGAAAGAGATGCAGATATAGAAGCTTTGAGAAAAATGGTAAAGATTCCAGCAACCCTTCACCCTTAAACATAAGAGGTTGCTCAGCAGAGGAAGGACCAGGATGTGGCAGCAATGCTGCTAACACTACACAAGCAGCTGGTCCAAATAGAGGGCAAATTAGTAGAAACAGAGGCTGCATTGCAGGAAAACCTGCAGCAGAGAGAAGGAGGCCAAAAATCTCAGCCCCCTCAGCCAGTGATCAACCTTGAGGAGCCCCCTCAAATCATCACTCCTCCCACAGGACAGACAGCTGAAACAACTCCATCAACATCAGCACCAGCAACAACATCAGAGCAGACTCCAAGCCTTGACATGCAGAAGATGATGAAAGAGATTCAGGTTCTAGAGGCCCAGATGGCTGAACTAAATCAGGCCAAGGAAAAATTAGCCACTCTTAATGAAAAATATGATAAATCCAAGCAAAGTGTAGCTGAAAAAGCAAGAGAGGTGAAGGCTCTTAAGGAGAAGATAAAAGAGCTGGAGAAAGAGCTTACCCTTGACAAGATTGTGGCTGAGATCAAGAAATTTTTATGGGCCAATATTGGCCAATCAATAATAGATCAATGGCAGTACATAGAAACCATCCATGAGCACATGGAGCTCATAGGCAGGGCAGACAAGGAAATCCAAAGAGCAAGGGAATCTCTAGGCACTATGCCTGAGATAGCCAATAGAATGATCAATGTTCTCAATAACCGCACAGGCCCTCAGCTGGCAGCAACAGGAATCACCAATAGAACTGACACCATCTTGCTGATAAAGAGGGTCCTCACTTTGAGAAATCTGGTGCAGACATTGGATAGAAGGTGCCAGGAGATGCAAACAGAGGTAAACAAATTCACTGATAAATTCACAGCATTGCACAGCCGAGGCCTTCCCAACTTACTGAACAGCACAGGAAGGCTACTATCCCATGAGAACTATGCAAAAAGGGTGAATACATTTGCCACCAATCAGATCACTGTAGGATCAAGTATCCCAGAGGAAGCAGGGCCTGCATCTGGGCAGAGCCTCTATGAGAAAGTAGAAAATTTGTTTTTTATCATGAATGAAATCAGGCATCTGTTTGAAGTGCCTCCTAATTACTTCAAATATACTGAGGCAGATGAAACATTAGGCACAATTTTGAGGCATCAGTTGCCTACACAGGAATGGTGGACCAGCATGATACAGATATTGCTGTGAGCCAACAGGTCTTCATCAAGTTTTTTCATAAAAAATATAAGTCATCATGTTCAGACAGTTGATACATTCACCATGACAATAAAAGAGTGGACTGAGCCAACTCAGCAAACCAATTCAGCCACCAAAGCAACCCCGACATATGCAGATGACAGGGCCGAGAAAGCTACAGCACGACAGAGCATTAAAGGCACATCATTCAGAATTAATGCAGAGTGTTCAACCGACTCAGTGGCCTCCAAAAGTCAAAAAGGTTTCTGACAGAACTAAAGGGCATTCATTGTATCTTTAGAATAGCAATAACTTTCTTATCTGCTATTCTGAAAGTTGGTGAACGTATTTATTAATCAAATGACTCAGCGATTCAGATATTTTGTAAAACCGATTGTATATATTTCCCCTCGCATAAGCTTGCAGGGGTTGTTGATTTTCTTTTGAAAAGAACCTATGTTGTAAATTTCAGAGTTTTAATACAGAGAGCTGATGGAATTTCCAAAGTTCTGAGTTGTTTGATGTGTTGCGGTGTGATGGCTTACTGCTACAGGATTCCTGTGTATTTCATGGCACAATAAGTTTTCTTGAACTCTTTTGTTATGTATTTCATTCTTGTATAATCTGTTCATGCTCTATACTTCACAGTTTAATAGCTCAGAAAAAGAATAGTTTTAGGATTTGTTCATTAAACACCCTGAACTCAATCTATGCTGTTATGAATGTTTTCCTCTAAGTATTAGTTCTGAAAGTGTAATTCTTAACTGCTTCACCTTCATACTAGAACTTCACAGTGACTATTATTCAGGAATTCAAATCTGCTCCTGGGTGATATATCTCTTTCTCACATCACCAGCTTAGTGAAAAACTCTTAATTGCCTTTCACTGGCTAAGTATATTTCATCATCACAATTTTAAGTTTGTTTCATGACATGTCTAAATGGCCCTGCAGTTCTAAGCAATCTTACTCAATACCTCAAACAACCCATAATCACAGACTCCATTACCCAATGGACTGAAACTGTCTGAAGATCTCATTTTAGATACTGAAAGACATCACTCAACCAAAATTTTAAACCAAACCCTCACCTCATAACTAGCCTAAGATCCTCAAGAGCAAAGTTAAAAACTAAAAGAGAGAGCCCTCTCTGATTATAGGTTGGCTAGAACCTGTAATCCAAAGCTTGGTTAGTGGTTACGCCGGCTGTATTCCCTCAGGAGTCAAAGGGAACAACCTGGGTGTTAACATAAATGGCGACTCCACTGGGGACTTGAATGAACTTTATAACCCCCTGTCTGATTCTTAATACTGTAGATAAAGCCTGAGTGACAGCCAGATAGCCTTAGAAACTGCCTCTGCTTTGCATTTGCAGGAGTACATAAAAGCTGCCTCAGTCAATCTTTATTCAGTCTTAAGTTCCATACAGATGTGCTATGCCTGATCAGTCCTTGTCAAATATCACTATCTCTAGAAAATTATCCTAAAGAAAATTACAGAAACTGGCTCCTAAGAAGAAAACTCGCTACACTAGGTCAAACCTAGATCCTGATCCATCACCTGAATTCCAAAATCCAAACTTGATTTCAAGAATCCTCAAAAGACACAAATCAGAAGGGACTCTATCTGATTCAAATTCTGAAGCAGGTCTTCAAACTGACATTCCAACCCCTGTTAAGGTTTCTCTACATCCTCACACCACTGTCCCACAACCTCCTAGTTCTTCATCCACTTCACAAGGTATCCTTTCAGCCACTTCATCAACTACACATACCCCTCTCATCCCCTTTCCCCCACTTGTCCCATTCGTTCCTGTTATCCCTATTGTCCCGCCAAACATGGCAAATAGATATGCTCCACTGTAGTTACCTGCCAATCCAGGGCCTGTGCCCCAAGAGTACCAAAGCAAGATTTCATATTTTGATGGTACTGGCTCTTACCCAGCCCTTCAACATACCAAGAAAATGCAGGACTACTTTGAAAATTATGAGATAGATGATGATGGGGTTAGAATGAAAATTTTTGTGCAAAGCCTAACAGGAGATGTAAGATCATGGTTTAGGTCGCTCCCAGTAAACTCCATAGTTGACCCTGAAGCCCTGTATCAAACCTTTATCAACAGATGGGAGAAGAAAAAGGATCCACTTCACATTTTATCTGAATACAACACTATCAAAAGAGGTCCCCAAGAAACTGTCTTGGACTATTGTGCTCGGTTTAACAATGTCTACAATGCTATTCCCCAAAATCTTAGACCCCCACCTGATTTAGCTCTATACACCTTTCCTGATGGGTTTGATTCAGATATGGCCTACCAATTAAGAGAAAGAGCTCCTCGAACTTTAGCTGAAATGCAAGACATAGCAGTGAGTGTAGAAGCCAACCTGATAGCTAGGAGAAATAGGACCAGAACTGAAAGAAAGACTACCTTCAAAGAAGAGCCTTCAGGCTGGGATCAGAAATTAGATGCAATAATCACTGGCATGCATAGGTTAGGTGACAGAGTAGAGTCAGTTGAGAGGAAGTCATCATGGGAAGCACCACAGAATAATCCAATCAGGAATCCTAATTTTAGAAGAAATCAAAATCCCAATGTTGGCAAGCCCAGCCCTGAACTAGAGGTAAGGCCTCCGTTCCAAGAAAATTATGCTGAAGCATCTACTTCTAATGAGCAGATATATGATACCCACATAAATTTGATGGGCCTTAACAATGATCAACAAATCTTTCTGAGTCAAGAAGACCATGAAGATGAATACATCAAGCAGTTCCAAACTAAATCAGGTGAATCATTTGATTTCAAACAAGGCTATGACACAGCTGTTTTTGAAGTTAATAAACAATACAAATTAAGAAGCAGAACTGTAAATGTGCCACAGCCTGAGAAAACAAAGGATAGCCTACAGCCTAGGAAAGCTATTGTCACAGAGCCTACTGACAAAACTGATTCAGATACAAATGAAGTAATAGTTGAAGAGGTAACAGAACCATTTCCCTCAAATCAAGAAACAAGGGCTACACCTCCTTTATAGCACAATCCAAGCAGCACTTTCCAAAAGATGAGCAAAAAGGATAAGCCTCAAGATCAAAATGAGAATCAAGAAGAAAACTCTAAGAATTCAATTGAGAAAGAAAGGGTGGTTAACCAGAACACCAAGACCCATTCTAAAAGACCTTTTGACTTAGAAGCTGAAATTGGAAAATTGAAGATAGCCATTCCTCTTTCAGAGCTAGCCAAGCATGACATTTACAAACGACAAATCAAGAAGTCCCTTCAACTTACGCATAATAAAGATGATGTCAATGTGTTGGATGACACCCCAGAACTACTTTTCGGTCCAGAGGTTGATGGAAAGACAGCTGTTACAGGAATACTACCTTTTTATGTCAGCTTGCATGTTCATGATAAGATATTACACAATGCAATGTTTGACTCAGGCGCCTCTCATAACCTGATGCCCAAATCAGTCATGGAGAGGTTGAATCTAGATATTACAAGACCATATAAGGACCTATTTTCATTTGACTCCAGCCAAGTTAAGTGTTTAGGCTTGATAAAAGATCTATGTGTGTCCCTAGTCCAGTACCCAACAAAACAATCTTAATGGACGTTGTAGTTGCTGATATCCCACCCAAGTATGGAATGTTGTTATCAAGATCATGGGGGGCTAAACTCCAAGGTTCCCTGCAATTAGACATGTCATATACCACCATCTCTGTATTTGGGCAACCCAAGAGGCTATACAGAGAGTCACTCATGAAATACATGGTGAGCAGTGAAGAAAAACCTCAAAATTTCCCTATTTATGCAGTCCATTCTGATATGGATTCCTTCATTCTGTTCAATGATGATATAAGACCAATGAGTGACAACAAATCTATCATACTTGAACAAGATCTACACATGAGTGAGCAATCAAGTTCCCAAGAAATCAAGGTTGTGCAATCAAGTGATGAAACTGCTCTAGAAAGCAAACTAGGTGAAAGACAAGAACTCCAACTTATAATCCCAAGTCATAGAGAAAATGTTGAAAATCCCCTAAATCAAGAGATCCTATGGTTTCTTGAGTTTGATGGATCAGTCAACAAATTAGGGGCAGGAGCTGGAGTGTGGATTCATAACAAACAAAGCAATCATGCACAAGGTCGAGCCTATAGGCTTAATTTTAGATGTACTAATAATATGGCAGAATATGAGGCTCTTCTGCTAGGCCTCAGACTGGTAAAATCATTTCAGGCCACAAAAGTTTCAATCATGGGGGATTCAGACCTTATTATCCAACAAGTGAAAGGCAATTTTGTCACAAATGACAAAAGACTGAGATCATACAGATCTTCTGCTATTGAAATACTCAAAGCTTTCACTGAATTTCAAATAACCAAAATACCTAGGACTCACAACCTTCATGCTCATAGTTTAGCTACATTTGCCAGTACATGCAAATTGCCTTTTGAACCCAACCACTACTTTACAGCTGAGATAAAACACAGACCTTCTGTCCCAAACAATGTCAAAGATTGGCAAGTGTTTGAGGATGACACACAAATAAACAGTTTCTTAACCTTGCAGCATGAATTTTCAGGCTTGAACATTGATGTTGATTCTGTGAAAGACACACAGCCATTGAGTGAACAGGACCTAACAGCAATATCACCCAAAACAACAAATCAAATACTTTGTCCAACAAACTTTGACAAGGAGAAAATACAAGAACTTGAACAATTGCATTTTGATGAAGTAGCTGGTACAGAGGCTGAAATCATAGAGCTAAAAGACAACTTTCTACCAACAGGCCTAACTCCATTGGAGGACATCTTTGACTCAAATGATGTTCCTAGAAAACCAAAAATGCAACCCCTTAATGCTGCCATTGAAGAATGCAACATTGGAACTATTGAAGAACCCAAGATAATAAAATTGTCTGCATCTTTACCTCCTGACCAGAAGCCTAAATACATTGACCTCTTTAAAGAGTTCCAAGATGTGTTTTCATGGAGTTATGAGGATTTGAAATCCTATGACACCTCTTTTATTCAACACACTATCCCTATCAAGCCCAATCAAAAGCCATTCAAGCAAAAATTGAGAATAATCAATCCTATGCTCCTCCCTTCGATTGAGAAAGAGGTACAAAAAATGTTTAAAGCTGGTATCATAGCACCAATCAGGTTTTCAGACTGGATTTCAAACTTGGTGCCCACAAGAAAGAAAACTGGGGAGATTAGGCTCTGTGTTGACCTAAGGAATTTGAATCAAGTGTCCCTTAAAGACAATTATCCCTTACCAAAAATGGATCATATTCTCCAAAGAGTGGTGGGGGCTTCAAGAATCTCATTACTGGATGGATTTTCAGGTTTCAATCAGATCCTAGTCCACCCTGATGATCAGGATAAGACAGCTTTCACAACCCCATGGGGAACTTTCAAATATGTTAAAATGCCTTTTGGATTGAAAAATGCAGGAGCTACATTTCAGAGAGCAATGGATATTGCTTTTGCTAAAGAGATTCATGAGTTCCTTGTTATTTACTTAGATGACCTTACACCTTTCTCAAAATCTGACCAAGAACACTTAAAACACTTGAGACAAATATTCATAACATGTAGGAAGTATGGAATTTCCTTAAATCCTAAGAAATCTCTATTTGGTTTGGAGGAGGGTAAGCTATTGGGTCATATCATTTCAAAGGATGGCATTAGAATTGACCCAGATAGAATACAGGCCATCTTGCAAATGCCCCATCCAAGAAACATTAAAGAATTACAAGCCTTCTTGGGAAAGATCAACTTTTTAAGGAGATTTATCCCAAACTTAGCAGAATTGATCAAATTACTAAACAACATGCTAAATAAGGATTCAAAAGTAAAGTGGACAGTAGAAGAAAATCAAGCTTTTGAAGGTATTAAATTGGCCCTTACCCAAACCCCAGTCTTAACAAATCCACAATTTGACAAAGCATTTATCATTTTCTCTTTTGCCTCCCAGCATACCATTGCTGCTGTCTTATTACAGAAATATGATCAAGGTAATGAAAAACCCATTGCTTTCTTTAGTAGAGCCCTTAGAGATGCATCTCTAAAATATCAGATCATGGAAAAGCAAGCTTATGCTTTGGTCAAAGCCATCAAAGACTTCAGGATTTACATCCTATACTCCCATGTTATTGCTTATGTACCAAATCCCATTGTGAAAGACATACTAACTCAAGAAAACTTAGAGGGCAGAAGAGGAAAATGGATTGCTAGTATTTTAGAATTTGACATTGAAATAAGACCTACAAAACTGATAAAAGGGCAAGGTTTGGCTAAATTAATGTCTGAAACAAACTTTCAAGCCTTGGACATTAACCAACTGGACAATGAACCGGAGCTGGCGACTCCAAAGATCAATGCAGCCTTTGAACAATCCCTGTGGTATTCTGATATCTGTTATATATTGCAAAACCTGTGTGCTCCCCCAGGATTGTCCAGAACCAAATCTAGATTTCTAAAAATGAAAGCTTCAAGATTTTGTGTTATAGATGGTAATTTACTATGGAAAAATCATGAAGGTATACTGCTGAACTGTTTAAATATGGATGAGACTAACGATGTTATGAAAGAATTTCATGCAGGTGATTGTGATGGGCATTTGTACTAGAAGTCCACTGTGGATAAGATATTAAGGGCAGGTTACTATTGGCCAACTCTCTTCTCTGATGTTAAAAAATTTACCACTTCATGTCACAAATGTCAAGTGTTTGAGGGAAAAAGAAAGTTACTACCACTTCCTTTAAAGCCTATTGCAACAGAAAGGCCCTTTCAGCAATGGGGCTTGGACTTCATTGGGGAAATTCATCCTTCATCTTCAGGCCAACATAGATGGATTCTAACAGCCACAGATTACTTTACTAAATGGATTGAGGCTGTTCCATGTAGACAAGCAAATGATTCTACTATCATTCAGTTCCTTGAGACTAATATCCTTTCTAGATTTGGTTGTCCTGACAAGATTATAACGGACAATGCTGTTGCCTTTAGATCCAAGAAGATGGTAAATTATTGCCACAAATTCCACATTACTTTGGGCCATTCTACTGCATATTACCCTCAAGGCAATGGTTTAGCTGAATCATCTAACAAAAGTCTTATCAACATCATTAAGAAGGTACTAGAAGAGAATAAGAAGAATTGGCACAAGAAGCTTGTAAATGCCTTGTGGGCAGACAGGCTAACAACCAAGAGATCTATAGGGTTCAACCCATATGAATTGGTTTATGGAATGGAAGCCAAATTCCCTTCATCATTGGGGGTCCCTGTCATGAAGCTGCTTCAGGAAAGTCAAGCTGAACCAAATGACATGCAAAGAAGAATAAACCAGATTATATGTTTGCAGCAAACCAGAGATCGAGTGTATAATAGAGTTCAAATCCTACAAGAGAAGCTGAAGAAAGCCTTTGATAGAAGAACCAAGGCTGAAGATTTCTTCATTGGGGATAAAGTGCTTAAATGGGATTCAAGAAGAGAAGACAAGGGTAAGCATGGCAAATTTGAATCCCTTTGGAGGGGACCTTTTGTTATTCAAGCAGTACAAGGAAATAATAATTATTTCTTGAAAAATTTGGATGACACTGAAGCTGAAGAGGGCCCTGTAAATGGCCGGATGTTAAAGCACTATTTTGATTACTTCCCATGTATATAGCATAGCTCTGCCCTGTACATAATCAGTTGTATATACTATTTTCTTTTAGCATATAAATACTTCAGTCTAAGAAGCTTTGTAAATAAGCAAGAAAAGGCTTTTATTTCAGCAAGTTCCACAATGGTGGCAGATTCCAGTTTTGAAGTCCAAAGAGGAAGTTTTCAAGTTTTGAGAAGAAGTCAAAAGCTAAGGTAGTTTGACCTGTTGTTCTTGGTCTTTCAAATAGAAATACCATCCCCAAGTGGAGCCACTGTTAGCTACCTATACCATTAGGTTTCATTTTTCATGATTGGCAGGGGAAGTGCCAATATGATCTACTTTGGTGATGCAAAGATCTCATATTCAATGGAAGACTCATATCTACAGTTGGTTGATACTGTCCTACTTCTGAGTGGGTGATCCAACAGTCTAAGCTGGGTCATGCCATGTTTCAATTTTTTGGCTGTAGATTAGAGAAAGAAATCTGTTCAAACTGTTCAATCTTGGCAGATAAGTAGCTAGGTAGAGAATGAAGGTTCCCAACTGTTTAATCTGGGGCCTTGGAAGCAATAAGGCTAGCCTTAGATAGAAAATCAAAAGAAAAAGCCAAAGGAAAAGAAAAGGCACATGAGGGTTTGCAAGTCTAAGTGCACCCTCCTTGAAGTAACAAAAAATGCTAGGTAATAGAGTGGGTAGGTAGATGGGGTTGCAGAAGCATGATTTCTTTCATATCACTGGCCTTAAGCAAAGGAAACACATGGTGTCAGTGCAGATCTCTTATTCAGCAGTTTGGTAGCAGCAAGATGAAGCATGTCTAACTTCCCAATCATCCCCCATCACATTCCTTGCTAACATCCCAACACCACCTTTGTTCATGAGAGAAAACAAACTCATTGATTGATCCTTGTTGCATAAAGAGCCACATTTCTTGTGTAAAAGGTCATTTCATTTTGATCTAATCTCCTAACTAAGTTTGTCCCCTAAAAACTTATTCTATGCCTCCTCCCATTCCTATTCCCCTCCAATACTAACTACTAACTCTATCTATGCTTGATTCCCTATGTTCCCCTTTCCCTATTACTATAGCACTATGGTGTATAAAACCCCAAAAAAATATGTATATTCCCTCCCCTTTGGCATTATAGCCATATGCTCAAATATTGGAAAACCATGCAGAGATAAAGTCTTGTTGTGTGTGGTGGTGTAAAGTCAGGGATTAAACTGACCCCTGGTTGGTTTAATAGCCTAAGCCCTACCCTTTTTCCCCTTACAACCACTTTGAAGTGTTTTACCCGCATTACTTGCAAACCTTGTAAAAAACCATCTTTACCGCCTATCCAAAGTTTTTGGTTGCAAAGCGCATTTCACAAAAAACATTGAAAAAACCCATATTTTCTTTGATTTCCAAAGGTCCCGCCAGGTGCGCTTTTCCATAAAAAACAATTGTTTATTCCCCACCCCGCTGTCGTATCGTCCTTTCATTTTTATAACCCGTCGACCGTCGGATCTGGGCTTTCCCATCCGACGGCCCATATCAATATCGGGCCGCCCCCGATGTCCGGACGTTACCTCCCGAAAAGTGTCAGAGGGTGATGTCAGGGCAGTGCCACGCATCGCTCCCAGGTTATATCGGGAGGCCGCTTGCCAGTACCACCCCCGTACAATAAGCGGTCCGAAATTAAAGCTTACCGCTCTGGTTTACCGCCCGCCCACGTCACGCCCACGCCATGCCACCTCAGCGTCATGTCAGCGCCCGGCCCGCCATCGCTCCGACCTGTCTGCCACTTCATCAGTCCCCGTGGACCACTCACAGGCCGCCACGTCACCCTTCCGTACCCGACCCCACCCGATGACGTCATGCTAACGTCATCCAAAAAAAGCGCCAATAGCCCAAAATGTCCATATTTTCACCAAAATTCGCGTTTTTTCTCACTTTTTCCAAAAGAACTATTTGTGCTCTCTGCATGCAATTTACGACCATTTCGCCACCAACCTGCAGAAATCGATTTAAAGACCGTGGGCGCCCTCAATTTGCCTGCACTTGCCACCATTGCCAAAGTTCACCAGGTATTTATCCAAGTTTCCCCTCCGCGCCTGGTTTTTTGTATAATTCACCAAAACAAGTGAGAAAAGAGAGAGAAATCACTGTAATTACCAGCAAATCCTCGGTGACCACCATTTATCTTCAGTTATAAGGTCGAAATTCACCTACAGAAGTCCACATTGAGCCAAGTTTCCATCAATTTACAGTCAGTTTGCGCATTCGTGAACTTAAAACCTCTGCTGCACTAATTCACCGGGAAAACAACTTTTTTAGTCCCAGCATTTGCTCATTAGACTTTCTTGGGAGCATTTCAATTTGTTCTCACCATAATTCACCCTGCTTCCCCTGCAAATTGCCTTACTTCTGCAAAAAATACCGCTCTGTGTTGCTCTGCCCAGTGAAACAAGTTCTAGTACAATTCAGAGTACTAATTAACCATGGAAACACCAGTAGCACTAAACATTCCACCCTTGAATGCCCCACATAGAGAGCTGGAATGGCAGGCCCTGGGTGATAGAGATTACCAGATGACAGAAACACTCTCAATGCACACCAAATATAATATTCATGTACTCAATGAGCTGAAGGCCAAGCACCTCAATGGAACTGATATTCTAGGGATTTGGGACTCCAATTTGCCCATTTATAACCTCCCTCAAGTCAATGTCCTTCCAGATTTAATTCACAGATGCAGTGCCAACTATGACCCATGTCAAAGAGCTGTCCTCAATACCTCAGGTTCAGTTTTGTTCCATGTCACCCCTGAGGCTATAAATCAGATGCTGAACTTTCACTCTACAAAGCCATTGACTCCTCTTTCCATGATGGACTTGCTAAAGAAAGGAGGCAAGCTGTCTAGTGCCCAAATCATAAAGATTAATCAGCTATTCATTGAAACAGGCTCTCAAACTGTGAGGACCCCTCCTATAGGAAATGTATATTTCAATGAGTTGGGAAAATTGCTTGTAGATTTGATCAATTATGTCCTGGGTTACAGATCAGCTGAGGACGCTGATGAAACCATTCTGGCAATGATGTCTATTTTCTCCCCTGGAATGCCTCCTTCTGTTCACTATAATTATGCTGCATACATTGCCAATAAGATTCATGAGTAATTGATGAATCTAGAAAGGGAGAAGGTGTTCAGATACACTTCATACATCTATCACTTGTTCCTATTTTATCAACCAGATAGCTTCCCTATTACTCTCAAGAAGTTTGATGCTCAAGGAAACCCAAGATCAGTGGTATTTTGGACTTCAGTCTTTCATCACACATCTTATTCACCATACAGCTACTGTGAGTTCATAGACCTCTTTATCCATCCAGCTATGTCCTTGCTATTGGGTACCCCTCCTCCAAGATTAACAGATGAGATGCAAAGGATTCTCCAGCTCTCAAAGGCTTACAGCATTGGGGATTGGTACTTTTACCAAAACCATACAGTGATTAGAATATATGGCTGTGAATTAGCCCCATATAGGCTGCCAAGATATGTCCCTATGAGACTCTTTGCCTTAGAGTATTTCAGGCAGTTTGGGAATGCAGAGATGGTACATTTCCACAGCAAAAACAAGAAGGTGCAACTCAAAACCAGAAACCAGCTAGGCCCATTTCTTTATAATAAAAGGGAAGAAGGATGGAAAGAAGTAGATAGGATCCTAGAGGGCCTCCGATTGCAAACCAGTTTCCTCTGGTCACCCTATGACCCCAATCACTTCATTAGTCTTAGAAGGGTCAAGTTTAAATTGGCTAGCTATGATCACGTCAGGCTGCCCCACATTGAGAAATATGCCAATTTGTTAAGATGGAAGGAGGGCACATTAAAGGAAGCAAGTCCTAGAGAGGAAATACTACATAGAGAAGCAAAGAATCTTGAGGAAGAAGCTGACTTGGAAACTTGTGGGCAGGTTTCCTCCTCTTATCAAAGGCAACTTGGAGCAGCTGCCTCATCCTCTGCAGCCCCCAGCAAGTAGCTAAAACTACTCCTCAGGCAGCCAGCAAGGGTAAATAAAAGGAGATGGAGCAGGAACAGCCACCCCCTACAGCAGAACAGCAAAAAGAGTAGCCAAAGCAGCAAGAAGAAACAGCTGAGGCCCCAATATCTACAGAGCAATAGGCTCAATAAAATGTGCCTCCTAGGCAGGAAACGACAGTGGAGGCCTCGGTGCTCCAAACTCCACTAAACGAAGAAAGAAGCAGGAAGAGGGATAGAGAGCAGGAAACTCCCCTCACCACATCCACAAATCAAGGGGAGAAAAGGCAGAGACTAAATCCTCTTTCTGAAGAGGAGATGCCTATTGGGCAATCCTTGAGTATGGGCCCCCCTAGTATGGAGGCATCTGCCAGTTCCTTTCAGCAGGAACAAGAAAGAACCCTTGGAGGAGAGGTCAGTTCCTCCAGCCAGCAAAGGAGAGCTGAATCAGGCATTAAGCAACAATTTATTGACATCAAGAAGAGAAATGAGCCAGTCAGGCTCCAACTCTATAATCACTTGCTTAAAATGGCCCCTACAAACCAGCAGAGGCTTATGTCAGCATATGACATAACAGAGGGAAAAATGACCATGAGTCATTTCATGCCTACCATGCTGCAGCCACAGTCAGCTGCAGATTATATAAGGACCAACCTTGAGGTTCTTGCAAAAGACATCCACCCTATGGACCAGATAGAGCTTCACAAACAAACGGGTGAGATGGTTTACTCTACTCTTGCAGACAAGACCTTCCTTGCACACAAGTTGCAAAATAGCCTTCATAATACAATAGCCCAACTTGAATTGGAGAAGGCATCCTCTTAGGCCAAAGACAACAGGATCAGGTCTTTGGAGGATATTATTATAGAGCTTGGGCATGACCCAAAGGATCCCAAAGCTATACAAGCACTGCTAAAAGAAAGAGATGCAGATATAGCAGCTTTGAGAAAAATGGTAAAGATTCCAGCAACCCTTCACCCTCAAACAGAAGAGGTTGCTCAGCAGAGGAAGGACCAGGATGTGGCAGCCATGCTGCTAACACTACACAAGCAGCTGGTCCAAACAGAAGGCAAATTAGTAGAAACAGAGGCTGCATTGCAGGCAGCCCTGCAGCAGAGAGAAGGAGGCCAAACATCTCAGCCCCCTCAGCCAGTGATCAACCTTGAGGAGCCCCCTCAAATCATCACTCCTCCCACAGGACAGACAGCTGAAACAACTCCATCAACATCAGCACCAGCAACAACATCAGAGCAGGCTCCAAGCCTTGACATGCAGAAGATGATGAAAGAGATTCAGGTTCTAGAGGCCCAGATGGCTGAACTAAATGAGGCCAAGGAAAAATTAGCCACTCTTAATGAAAAATATGATAAATCCAAGCAAAGTGTAGCTGAAAAAGCAAGAGAGGTGAAGGCTCTTAAGGAGAAGATAAAAGAGCTGGAGAAAGAGCTTACCCTTGACAAGGTTGTGGCTGAGATCAAGAAAGTTTTATGGGCCAATATTGGCCAATCAATAACAGATCAATGGCAGTACATAGAAACCATCCATGAGCACATGGAGCTCATAGGCAGGGCAGACAAGGAAAGCCAAAGAGCAAGGGAATCTCTAGGCACTATGCCTGAGATAGCCAATAGAATGATCAATGTTCTCAATAACCGCACAGGCCCTCAACTGGCAGCAACATGAATCACCAATAGAACTGACACCATCTTGTTGATAAAGAGGGTCCTCACTTTGAGAAATCTGGTGCAGACATTGGATAGAAGGTGCTAGGAGATGCAAACAGAGGTAAACAAATTCACTGATAAATTCACAGCATTGCACAGCCGAGGCCTTCCCAGCTTACTGAACAGTGCAGGAAGGCTACTATCCCATGAGAACTATGCAAAAAGGGTGAATACATTTGCCACCAATCAGATCACTCTAGGATCAAGTATCCCAGAGGAAGCAGGGCCTGCATCTGGGCAGAGCCTCTATGAGAAAGTAGAAAATTTGTTTTTTATCATGAATGAAATCAGGCATCTGTTTGAAGTGCCTCCTAATTACTTCAAATATACTGAGGCAGATGAAACATTAGGCACAATTTTGAGGCATCAGTTGCCTACACAGGAATGGTGGACCAGCATGATACAGATATTGCTGTGAGCCAACAGGTCTTCATCAAGTTTTTTCATAAAAAATATAAGTCATCATGTTCAGACAGTTGATACATTCACCATGACAGTAAAAGAGTGGACTGAGCCAACTCAGCAAACCAATTCGGCCACCAAAGCAACCCTAACAGATGCAGATGACAGGGCCGAGAAAGCTACAGCACGACAGAGCATTAAAGGCGCATCATTCAGAATTAATGCAGAGTGCTTAACTGACTCAGTGGCCTCCAAAAGTCAAAAGGTTTCTGACAGAACTAAAGGGCATTCATTGTATCTTTAGAATAGCAATAACTTTCTTATCTGCTATTCTGAAAGTTGGTGAACGCATTTATTAATCAAATGACTCAGCGATTCAGATATTTTGTAAAACCGATTGTATATATTTCCCCTCGCATAAGCTTGCAGGGGTTGTTGATTTTCTTTTGAAAAGAACCTATGCTGTAAATTTCAGAGTTTTAATACAGAGAGCTGATGGAATTTCCAAAGTTCTGAGTTGTTTGATGTGTTGCGGTGTGATGGCTTACTGCTACAGGATTCCTGTGTATTTCATGGCACAATAAGTTTTCTTGAACTCTTTTGTTATGTATTTCATTCTTTTATAATCTGTTCATGCTCTATATTTCACAGTTTAATAGCACAGAAAAAGAATAGTTTCAGGATTTGTTCATTAAACACCCTGAACTCAATCTATGCTGTTATGAATGTTTTCCTCTAAGTATTAGTTATGAAAGTGTAATTCTTAACTACTTCACCTTCATACTAGAACTTCACAGTGACTATTATTCAGGAATTCAAATCTGCTCCTGGGTGATATATCTCTTTCTCACATCACTAGCTTAGTGAAAAACTCTTAATTGCCTTTCACTGGCTAAGTATATTTCATCACCACAATTTTAAGTTTGTTTCATGACATGTCTAAATGGCCCTGCAGTTCTAAGAAATCTTACTCAATACCTCAAACAACCCATAATCACAGACTCCATTGCCCAATGGACTGAAACTGTCTGAAGATCTCATTTTAGATACTGAAAGACATCACTCAACCAAAATTTTAAACCAAACCCTCACCTCATAACTAGCCTAAGATCCTCAAGAGAAAAGTTAAAAACTAAAAGAGAGAGCCCTCTCTGATTATAGGTTGGCTAGAACCTGTAATCCAAAGCTTGGTTAGTGGTTACCCCAGCCGTATTCCCTCAGGAGTCAAAGGGAACAACCTGGGTGTTAACACCAAGTACAAATAATTTTGTTATAAGAAAATATGATTAATATTTGAAAACATTGCCACATAAACAAAACTAGCAACAAATAAGCACACTCATGCAACCAAAATTTCACACTCTATTTGATAAACAAATCTCTCCACGCACACTCCAATTTGATCTTCAATCTCTGCACAAAATTCTGAAATAATGTTGTTGAATAAATCCTGAAACACATTGCAATTTTGAAGCTCTCAAATCACTGCTACATTCATTGTTTGTGAACTTGCACTTTATGCACACTCAGTCACTCACATGTCTAGAGAACCAACCAAATGAGTAACTTTTCTTCTCATATTTATAAAATATTGAAATGGTTAAATCACTAAATTCTTCAAATGATGGAGCTCGCCCAAAGCCTTTTCACATCCTTCATATTTTATTGAGATAGGACTCTTGACCAAATCAAACCACTTACTCCACTAGCTTCTTGATATTTTCAAATTTGATCAATGTCTAGAGGCCTCACAACTTGTCTCAACCTTTTTTCTTGAAACTCCAGACCATAAGCTTTGCCAAAAAAAAAATTATTTCAAATTTTGATGCGCAATGCAGAGTAAATTTTGTGTTTTCTTTCGGTCTCATCCACGAACCTATGAAATTTTGACTGGTCTCATGCATAACATTGACAACTAGCGATTGAGGCCTCTTGGTCGCATGTGTAGCCCATCATCCATGGGAATGGGGCAGAGCATAATCTACTAGACCTCTAGCATAATTGTAGCTCAGCTTCATATGAGTCCTTATTACTTCATGACACCTCTTCTACAGAACTTATGAGATTATGAAAAAATTTTACATTAGCATGACAACTCTCAACGAGTATAAAACAGACTCAAGGTGATACAAATAGGATTACAAGTACATAACTTCAACTGGTGACATCAATGACAACAAAACATGTCACCAATCTCCCCTTTTTCCAATGACGTAAATTTGTAGCTTTTGAAAATAAATATTACATTTACATACAACAATCTCAAGCTGAGCACATAAATAACTCACTCACTCTCCCCCCTTGATATCAATGGCAAGGGGTTTTACATGGAAAAGTAAAATACATAGAAACAATGTAATACATGGCAAAAGATGAAGTACACCCCCTGAAAAGCTACAAAAAATACTCCCCCTGAGTTGTTGAACATTCTCCCTGTGAATATATTTGACACCACGCCATCTTGAAGAATCAATGTACATGAAGAAGAAATCCATCTTGAGATGAAGCAAGAAGAAGTGGACAATTCATAATTCTTTGAAAAGAATGCAAACAAACAATCACCATCCATTCTCCAAATTTTGCAGCTGAAAGTGCCCATGGTGGAAGCCATATGAAAACAACTAAATCCATGAAAAACTCGTTAATGCCTTAAAAAATCCACAACACTCATATGCTCTCTAAGATATTCAAATTTCTCCCTTGGAAGTGGCTTAGTCAAGATGTCTACAATTTGTTCATTTGAAGCAATATATTCCAACTTCACAACTTTGTTGACCACTTGTTCTCCTAGAAAATGATATTTGATTGGTATGTGTTTGTTCTTGGAATGAAGAACTAGATTTTTTGAGATGCTTATTGCACTTTTGTTGCCTACCATGATGGGAAGAGGCTCTTCATACTCAAAATGCATGTCTTGAAGAGTTTTCTTCATCCATAAAATGTGTGTAAACAAGAAGTTGCTGCGATATATTCAGCTTCAATAGTGAACAAAGAGATAGAACTTTTTTTCTTGCTAGCCCAAGACACCAAACAATCTCCCAAAAAGTGAATTTCTCCTGAAGTACTTTTCCTGTCATCAATACTACCAACCTAATTAACATCAGTAAAAGTAATCAAATTGAAATGTTTACCTTTGGGATACCATAATCCATAGTCAAGAGTGCCCTAAAGGTACTTGAAGATCCTCTTTACAACATTAAGATGAGTCTCCTAAGGATTAGCTTGAAATCTTGAGGCCAATCCTACAACTTGCACAATATCAGGCCTAGAAGTGATTAGATACAATAACCTGCCAATCATGCAACGATACATAAACTGATTTACCTCTGGTGACTCATCATATTTACTCAATTTACAACCAGTTACAATAGGAGTTCATACCGGTTTGCAATCTTCCATGGAAAATTGTTTTAATTTCTCTCTAAGATACTTTGATTGAGAAATGAAAATGCCTTTATCATCTTGAATAACTTGCAAACCATGGAAGAATGTAAGCTCTCCCAATATTAACATCTCAAATTATTTTTGCATTTCTTGTGTGAAATTTTGGCCCATCTCCTCCAAATCACTCCCAAAGATAATATCATCTACATACATAACAATTATTAGAAAATGATCACCTTCAAATTTGATATATAAATAATTGTTTGTGGATCCCTTTTGGAAGCCTTGATGTTGTATATGTTTGTCTAGATTTGCATACCATGCCCTTGGAGCTTGCTTCAAGCCATAAAGGGCACTTTTCAACCTGCACACTTAATTCTCATCATCACCCAATAAAAAAGCTTCAGGTTGTTCTATATAAACTTCCTCTTCTAGATAACCATTCAAGAAAGCTGATTTTACATCCATTTAATAAACTTTAATTTTCCTGTACCATGCAAAGGCCAAACACATTCTTATTGCATCTAATGTAGCTACAGGTGCAAAATTTTGATCAAAATCAATACCTTCTACCTGAGTATACCACTTGCACACAAGCCTTGCTTTGTTCCTTACCACTTTTCTTTCCTCATCTATCTTGTTGTTGAACACCAGCTTGGTTTCAGTAATGTTTTTTTCCTTTGGCATTGGTACAATCTCTCATGTAATTTGGTCTTCTCAAACTGATCCAACTCTTCATTCATTTCTTTAATCCAATGTTGATCTTCTCTAGCCTCATTGAAGCTTTTGAGCTATATTTGAGACAATATTTCAAAATGTGCTTGATTAAAGCTATCCAACAAATTCCTCCTTGTTTGCACTCCAAGCTCTTTACTTCTAATAATTTGACTTTTTGGGTGCTTCTTTTGGATGTGACTTAGTGGTTCCTTCTGTTAGTGTCAGCCTTTCCAGCCTTCCTCTAGTGATCAAATATGCTCTTACAAAGTGGTCTCAGAGTGTCAAGGTCAAATTTTGTCATTTCAAAGAGTTTTCAAGCAAAATTTGGTCACTAGGCATTAGGTCTAGGGTTTGCTTTCACTCCTTCTAAAGTTGTCCAAATGTCAGTCCATGTCATCATTCAGCTGAGTCTATCATCATTCATAGGGTTTTCATTATCATCTCAGTGTCTAATGAGTCATTGTACACCTTGTTCATGCTTCAGTTGCGCCTAGGTAAGGTCATTTCCCTCTCCTAGGGTTTTGAAGGCAATTTCTCTTGGACGGTCAAATCATCGGCAAAACTTGTATCCAGATGTTCATACACCTTCCCCTATCCTTCATATACCTTATCAAATGCTTCCCATCACTGAGATCCCCCAAAATCCTCATTTTTGCACAAACCCTAGTTTCTAGCTACAACCTGGCAATTTTCTAGGTTTGGCCTGTGTTTTGCCCTTTTGGACCCCTTCCCCTCACTCAATCTCTGAGGTTCCACTTTCCCCTACTTCCTAACATCCCTCCCACTCCAAAAAATTTCCCCAAGAATTTAGAAGCCCCCTATCCCCTTCATTTCGCTCCATTTCGACAAAATTCCTTGTTTCTCACATTGGGACAAGTCGCACTCAAATGATGTTCCAGAGCAATAAAAGATGAATTTTGGAAAACTGAGAGAGGTTTTTGTCCACAACATGCCAAGGAAGAAAAACCTCCTTCACTTTTTCACAGGTGTCATGGTTTTAAAGAAATGTCAAAAATACCGGCGAGAACGAAGGTGCTCCAAGGACGGTTGACCAAAGCACAAAAACGAAGGAAAACGCCCGATCCACTCCAAATTTTGGCCAAAGCCTCTTTGACTGAGCATGGTACTTGATTGGGGACTCCTAGCCCAAATTTCAAGAAATTTGGAGAAAATTTTGTCATTTGTGAATTTTTTGTGCAATTTGCAGGTTTTTCCCATTAACGGGTCTCACCCCGCGCGCGACCCTTGATCATGGCAATTCCTTTTGGCGAAAACTCAGCATTTCTAGATTTTTCATGCAAAGTTACATATGCCCATGGATGGACTTGAGATTTTGTGCAGTTTTGGTCCCCCAAAAGGTTAAAAAACTACCAAAAAATGACTTTCTGGCCCTTTTTTGAGTTGCAGAAACCAGTCTTGGGAGAATTAAGTTTTGATAGGGCAAATGACCTAAAAATTCAAATATTCCAGTTGGGTTGGAAAGTAGACTCATAGAACTTTCCAAAAAGCCCACTTTTTCTCAATTTGGACACCTGCAAGTGCCTCAAACATCGCTCCAAAGGCGCGTGACCTGTCAGGCAGGGGCGCGCGACCCGTCAAGCAGTTTTTGCCAGATTGCATTGTACAGCCCAGAAAACGCAGTTTTGACCCAGTTTGACTTTTTGGGGTGGAAGATGATTATCTTTGATGTAATTATTGTAACTCTAAGACACTTTTACTCTTGTTTAACACTTCTAGAAGATTCATTCATGTAAAGGGTAAATATTTAATGAATGGATTGGTTTCCTAGCTTATAGAGGCAAGTTGTTTTGACTGCCTAGATTGTAGTGCTTTCTTTAGAAGTGGTTGAAACAGCTCCTAGGATAGTGAGCTCGACTGCTAGAGGCAAGGGAAGAGGTTAGATTACCTATATTATGTATTTTCTTAGTCATTTTCAGAGGTTGGAAGGTTGGACTCTTGAGGGAGAAGCTATCATTGTATTATTTCACTGTATCTCTGCAATTTTTGGCTAAGGAAGACCAGGGTTTTGCAGTCCTCTTGGGATTCTTGTGGACTCATGTGTTGATGGTGTGTTTCTCAATGTTCTTGTAAGTGTGTTTATGTGAATCATTTCCTTTCCTTTACTGCTGCACATTAAACAAATGAAGTGTTAAAGTAAGAATTCATGCTTGCCATGCTCTGCTTTTAAATTTGTTTAATTTCTATGTTTTCTACTGTTTATGGAGAATTCAAAGTATTATTTGCTCTCCTTAGTTCCTCATCGGTCTTTTCCATCCACTCACCTCAATCAAAGGCATCAATACAGTCTCCTACCTCGCCCCAAAGAACCCCCTGCAGAAACTGTGTCAAATCCCCGCACCCAAAATTGCAATTTCTCAATTTGCCACCAAGAACCTAAAAAACCCCAAATCAACCTTTTTAATCAGTTTACTAGCCTAATATCAGTGTTACCTTGTTGGTCATCTCATCCCATTGAAGATCTGCCGAGATTGACCGGAGAGAGCCTTCTCCTGCCCCGTAGGGCTAGCTACGAGGCTAAATGGTTTGATGTAGCCTTGAGGTTTACCTTTCTCAGCCTGAGGTGAAATTTCAAGCGCTAACATACTGGCAACCATACTGGGGAGAACAAATTTCTTGTTGATTGATGTGTTTGTTTCATAAGTCTTAGACGGAGCCTGAAGTTATGCCAGGTAGCCTTCGAAACACTTTTGCTTTGCATTAGCGGAAGTAGATAAACGCTGCTTCAGTCCATCTCCGTGAGCTTGTGAATACAGCACTTCATTTGCATTTTACCCCAGTACATGTATCAAGTTCAGATCTGATTGTTGATAGTGGACAACGATCAGACACTGACAAGGCTGAAATCATTCACTGGCGACTCCTTCACTGAAAACTCCAGATATCAATGCTTCATGGTGACTTCACTGCAGAGAGATCAGTAGCTGTGAGATTTTCAAGATGGATCGGATTGCAAGAAGATATGCTCCCTTGAGTCGAGATCACATTCCCGGTTTTCCAAATAAAATTCCGAAGGTAGATTGGTCAAGGAATTTGCCTATATTTAATGATGATGGTAAGAAGGATGCTGCTTTACATCTAGTTAGATTTCACATGCATATTCGCAAGTTGAAGGTTGATTTTCCTGAAGATTGCTTGATGAAGATATTCCTGGCCACTCTGGAAGGTAAAGCCCAATCATGGTATGAAAGTTTGTCGCCTTCTTGTATTTACTGTTTAAAGGATATTCATGCCTTGTTCATTGAAAGATATATGGACTCTTATCCATCATTAAATTTAGTTCATGACTGTTGCAAGCATGCTTATGGTTTTATTGAAAGCCTTGAGAAATATTATGAAGATGATAATTTTATGGATGTTGAGATCATGGAGGCTTTGTATGAGAATCCATTTCAGCAACATGAAGAGAACCTAGTGGATACCTATCAAGATGATCAAGAAATTTTGCAGCAGTATCAAGATCAGCAGGTTGAAGATGGTCATATAGTGGAAGATGATGAAAGAGAAGAGCTTGTTTCAGATTTTCCCACAGAAGAAGACCAAATTGCAAAATGTGACAATGTTAGGACAGCTACTTCAGAACAACATTTAGATAATGATGACCAGGAATATCTTGTGCTGAAGCCCATCAAGGAGAGCTCTGCTGTTGAGTTCATAGACAAAGTTTTGGATTCAGATGTTCATGAACAACAAGGTGAGATCTTTGTGCAAGTAAGTGATGAATCTCCTTTCAATAATTCAGTAATAAATGATAGTCTGAGTGCCCTATCATATGAAGATAATTACTGTTTAAGCAGAAGGAAACAAAAGGCATTGTCTCCTTTGTCTGAAGAGGAGATAGATCAGCTTTTGAAAGGTCTTGTTACAGCCCAAGCTACAACAGATTTGCAATGCACACATAGCCAGGAAAGTGTTGGGGAAACTCATTCCTCTGTTGAAGAAGATGACTGTCTTGTAGATCAGCAAACAGATAATGTTTTTCTTCACAAAGATGATAATCCGGCTGTCATATCATATGAAGATCACCTACCATATTGTCTGACTACCGAAGATCATAGCATACAGGATTACCTTTCAGATTCTTCATATGTTTCATGTGTTGAAATGTTTTTCCAAGAAGAGATCTGCTCATCCATTTGTTCAGAGTTTTTTGAAGCCCATGAGCATACTTTCACCGAAGCACATGAGGAAGGAAAATCAGAAATTGAAACAAAGGATACCTTGTTCTTTCAGCAGGAGGTGGCAATGTCAAGTCTTCATGTTTTCCAGGATCCAATGGTAGATTTGTTACAGTCAGCAGTGAAAGTGATTATTGTTGTGTTCAGTGATGAAGGAGATCATGGTCAGCTATGTTTTTGGATGCCCAGTTACCAGTATCTATTGTTGATCATGAGATCTGATTGGGAGAATCAGTCAAGAAGGCATCTGCTTGATTGGTTACATTGGCATTATGATATAGTTTGATGTATATTGTCTTGTAAGAAACACAGGTGGTTGTCATCATGATTTCAAATCTTGATGGACTGCTGCCCTTCAATAAGCTTTGTAAGTTCTTGTTTTAGTTAAGTCAGTCATGAGTCATTTGTGAGTCAGTTTTCAGTCATGTAGGTTTCATAATTGAGTCGGTTTGAATCAAGTTTCAGTCAATAAATGAGTCAAAGTCTTGTGTCGTTTGCCGAAATAATGACTCCATTACCCAATGGTTGAAAGCACTGGTCTGCTCTCCCAGAGGTCTGAGGTTCTTGGCACCTCCAAGGAGCTACCATCCCCATTGGAGCCAATGTTAGTGTCAGTCTTTCCAGCCTTCCTCCAGTGATCAAATATGCTCTTACAAAGTGGTCTCAGAGTGTCAAGGTCAAATTTTGTCATTTCAAAGAGTTTTCAAGCAAAATTTGGTCACTAGGCATTAGGTCTAGGGTTTGCCTTCACCCCTTCTAAAGTTGTCCAAATGTCAGTCCATGTCATCATTCAGCTGAGTCTATCATCATTCATAGGGTTGTCATTATCATTTCAGTGTCTAATGAGTCATTGTACACCTTGTTCATGCTTCAGTTGCGCCTAGGTAAGGTCATTTCCCTCTCCTAGGGTTTTGAAGGCAATTTCTCTTGGACGGTCAAATCATCGGCAAAACTTGTATCCAGATGTTCATACACCTTCCCCTATCCTTCATATACCTTATCAAATGCTTCCCATCACTGAGATCCCCCAAAATCCTCATTTTTGCACAAACCCTAGTTTCTAGCTACAACGTGGCAATTTTCTAGGTTTGGCCTGTGTTTTGCCCTTTTGGACCCCTTCCCCTCGCTCAATCTCTGAGGTTCCACTTTCCCCTGCTTCCTAACATCCCTCCCCACTCCCAAAAATTTCCCCAAGAATTTAGAAGCCCTCTATCCCCTTCATTTCGCTCCATTTCGACAAAATTCCTTGTTTCACACATCGGGACAAGTCGCACTCAAATGATGTTCCAGAGAAATAAAAGATGAATTTTGGAAAACTGAGAGAGGTTTTTGTCCAAAACATGCCAAGGAAAAAAAACCTCCTTCACGTTTTGCACAGGTGTCATGGTTTTAAAGAAATGTCAAAAATACCGGCGAGAATGAAGGTGCTCCAAGGACGGTTGACCAAAGCACAAAAACGAAGGAAAACGCCCGATCCACTCCAAATTTTGGCCAAAGCCTCTTTGAATGAGAATGGTACTTGATTGGGGACTCCCAGCCCAAATTTCAAGAAATTTGGAGAAAATTTTGTCATTTGTGAATTTTTTGTGCAATTTGCAGGTTTTTCCCATTAACGGGTCTCACCCCGCGCGCGACCCTTCATCATGGCAATTCCTTTTGGAAAAAACTCAGCATTTCTAGATTTTTCATGCAAAGTTACATATGCCCATGGATGGACTTTAGATTTTGTGCAGTTTTGGTCCCCCAAAAGGTCAAAAAACTACCAAAAAATGACTTTCTGGCCCTTTTTTGAGTTGCAGAAACCAGTTTTGGGAGAATTAAGTTTTGACAGGGCAAATGACCTCCAAATTCAGAAAGTAGACTCACAGACCTTTCCAACAAGCCCACTTTTGCTCAATTTGGACACCTGCAAGTGCCTCAAACATCGCTCCAAAGGCGCGCGACCCGTCAGGCAGTTTTTGCCAGATTGCATTGTACAGCCCAGAAAACGCAGTTTTGACCCAGTTTGACTTTTTGGGGTGGAAGATGATTATCTTTGATGTAATTATTGTAACTCTAAGACACTTTTACTCTTGTTTAACACTTCTAGAAGATTCATTCATGTAAAGGGTAAATATTTAATGAATGGATTGGTTTCCTAGCTTATAGAGGCAAGTTGTTTTGACTGCCTAGATTGTAGTGCTTTCTTTAGAAGTGGTTGAAACAGCTCCTAGGATAGTGAGCTCGACCCCTAGAGGCAAGGGAAGAGGTTTTCTTGCCTATATTATGTATTTTCTTAGTCATTTTCAGAGGTTGGAAGGTTGGACTCTTGAGGGAGAAGCTATCATTGTATTATTTCATTGTATCTCTGCAATTTTTGGCTAAGGAAGACCAGGGTTTTGCAGTCCTCTTGGGATTCTTGTGGACTCATGTGTTGATGGTGTGTTTCTCAATGTTCTTGTAAGTGTGTTTATGTGAATCATTTCCTTTCCTTTACTGCTACACATTAAACAAATGAAGTGTTAAAGTAAGAATTCATGCTTTCCATGCTCTGCTTTTAAATTTGTTTAATTTCTATGTTTTCTACTGTTTAAGGAGAATTCAAAGTATTATTTGCTCTCCTTAGCTCCTCACCGGTCTTTTCCATCCACTCACCTCAATCAAAGGCATCAATACGGTCTCCTACCTCGCCCCAAAGAACCCCCTGCAGAAACTGTGTCAAATCCCCGCACCCAAAATTGCAATTCCTCAATTTGCCACCAAAAACCCAAAAAACCCCAAATCAAACTCTTTGATCAGTTTACTAGCCTAATATCAGTGTTACCTTATTGGTCATCTCATCTATTGAAGATTTTTCCGAGATAGACCGGAGAGAGCCTTCTCCTGCCCTGTAGGGCTAACTACGAGGCTAAATGGTTTGATGTTGCCTTGAGGTTTACCTTTCTCAGCCTAAGGTGAAATTTCAAGCGCTAACACCTTCTTTGTAGTAGAGGTATTTATCTCTTCTTCCTCTTCTTCATCTTTGTAGGAGATTTCTTGGTCCTCATATTCTATGAAATCATGGTCAGTTGCAACATCTTCCAAATCATTAGATTTAGCAAAATATTCATCAAAGACAATATCAATGCCTTCAATTACCTTTTTGTTTCTCTTGTTTTAGCATTTGTATCCCTTTCTCTTAAAGGAATAGCCAAGGGATATTCCCTCATCAACTCTTGGTTCAAGTTTTCCAAGGTTTTCTTCAGTCCTCTTGATCTAGCACTTGCTCCCAAATATTTTGAAGTGGTCAAATTTTGTTGGTATTCATTTCCATAACTCATATGGAGTTTTATCACTACTAGGACTAATAAGAACTCAATTAGCCAAATATATTGTTGTTTGAGTTTCTTCTCCCCAAAAGGTATATGACACACCAACTTCATCTAACATAACTCACACCATATCTTGAACCAATATGTTTTTCCTCTCCACTACACCATTTTGTTGTGGTGTTCTAGTTATGGAGCATTACCTCTTCATCCCATGATACTGACAAAAATCATCAAATCCCTTGGATATGAACGTACATCCTCTATCAAATCTAAGACTCTTTATCTTCAAATGAACTTCATGTTCAACAAGTGCCTTAAAGTACTTAAATTTTCTGACATCTTTGGGATTTTCTTTCATAAGTATAATCCACGTGGCTCTAGTAAAGTCATCAACAAATAATATGAAAAATAGGTCACTTCTTGGACTTCGCTTCATTGTAGAACCACCCACATCTTTATGCACTAGCTCCAATGGTCTACTTGTAGTGAACTCCTTGTATTTGAAATGCACTCTTGTTTGTTTCCCAAATTGGCATGACTTTCATATTGTGCCATCTGGTTTAGCCACCCTTGGTAATCCTCTAGCTGCTCCAATCTTGCTAATTTTGATTAGATATCAAAATTAACATGACCCAATATTCTATTCCATAGCAAGGATTATTCTATTTTTCTCATGCAACAATTGTTTCTAGTGTCATAAAAAATATACATGTTGTTGTCACTTCTAATGGCCTTTGCAACCAACTTTCCTGATTTTGCATTTTTGATCTCACACTCTTTAGACATGAAATTCACATCATGCCCATTATTGCACATCTTACTCACACTAAGGAGATTTTTCTTCAATCCATCAATATAAACCACACTATGAGATTTTGTATTCTTGTCCATCCTAATTGTTCCTTTCCCTTTGATGGGAACTGCTGCATTATTTCCAAAACTAACATTTCCTTTTTCGTACTCTTTTAGCTGCAATTTTTTTTTCTTATCACCAGTCATGTGCTTGGATCATCCACTATCAATCAACCATTGCTCATGCTGATCATGAGCTATCAAAGCAAGCTCACAATTTTATGAATTTTGGGCCTTCTTCTGCCATGTTCTCACAACTTTCTGCTGATTAGATTTCTCTTGTCTATTCCAAATGAAGTAGTTTGAAAATATAGATCTGCACTCACTAGATTTGTGACCAAAGTTGTTGAATCTTAAAAAATCGATCTCATTCATTAGTGGAGCAAAAGAATTATTTGCATTAAAATGAAAAATATTTAGTACTTTAGAAACCCTTGATCTATCAACATTTCTTCTACGAAACATCTTCAACCTACAATTTATGACCTTCTTGTAGAAATTTTGAATAATATGACACTTATTCACAGAGATTATCCCGATTATACACTAGAATACATGCATAATACATAACCTCCTCTACGTTGATCATCAATTTAGCAGCATCAAAAACAATGAAACATCAATAGCATGCACACATTAACACAGTATGTAACCCGGGGAAAGCTTACAGCTGAAAACCCCACACTATCTGAATATTAATGATTGAGAACATGTAACAATACATAGTACAATACTCCTCACAAGTACTCAGTACTATCTCCACCTGTTACACACAAAACTAGCTCAAACCCGAACAAGTCACAGGTTCAAATCTCCTCCGCTGCTTTGCCTGCCTCTATTGCACAATACCAAGTGAAAATCACGTGAGCACAGGCTATTTCACTGGGCATATACAGTGAAATCCTCATGGGCATACTCAATCCATTGATTGTGCAAGATCTCATGCACAACTATAGTCACAACTGATAGAAATCTCAACCTCTAACACCTGTCTCCACTGAACTGTACATGCACTGAGTTAACTGATGTATTCTTCAGTTGCATTATGAGTTAATAATTAGTGAATTAATTTAATCAATTAATTCGCATCAATAATCACTAGTCTATTTGCAGTTAGACTAATTACAACTAGTTTAACCAAATCAAACTGAACACAACTCCATCAACTCCACAATCAACTCCACCAAAGTCAACCACATGAGTTCTAACTGAAGTCCTGCATGCAATAGCTCAACTGACCCACAAGAAAAGCGTATTTCCTTCTGACAGCTACATGTGCCACATCTGTAGCTCAAACTGAAGTGCTCCAAGAGGATAAGATAATGTTTATAGTCTAAATATTATTATGAGACAATAATATTTGACTTTTCTATTTTTGAATTGGCAGTCTAAAAATAGACTCTGATCACTCCGCTGTGAACCATAAATAGAAGTCCATCTATTTTTTCCCAACATGACCAATCATCCATAAACAACATCTTGCAACTCATAGACCATGATCCATATGTCTAAAAATAGACATAGTCTAAAAATAGACTTTGCGCCAAAAATACCTTGCAGGCCCACTTAGTGAAGGCGACTTCTTTCCACTAAGCTCCATCATCTTGTTGCATTCTCAACACTTCTGTCCAAACTTATTACATGCAAAACAATAACCATAAAATAGAGTAGGATACTTGAGTTTTTTCTGCCATGATGGAGGAGTGAAATTTGAGGATCTTGCTTGCTTCACTTGCTGATTTTTTGCTGATTTGATTTAAGGTTCATTATTTTTCACATTCTTGTTAGTTTCTGCAATATTTGATTTATCTTCCTTTCCTTTCCAAGCATATGCATAACTGGTACTTGGTTGATCTTTGACATTTTTTGGAGGATGCTTGAACCCCAATGTAGTTTTTTCCTCTCTTGACCTTTTCATTTTGAGAATATTTTGCAAGGTTTCAAATCTGTTGACAAATTTCTAAGTTAGACAAGCTTTAGTTTCTACTTTTGATAGATTGGCCCTTAATGCAACAATTTCTTCTTCAAGTTTTTGACAATTTTCTTTCCATTATTCTAGGTGATTGGTGAGCACATTTTCTTTCAATTTTGCCTCTTCCAATTCTCTCTTTAAGAAAATGATCTCCTCCTCGTGGGTGCATGCAATTGGAGCTCCACCAATATTCCGCTTCAAATAATCATTTTCTCTTTCCAACTTGGCTATATTATTTTGTTGAATCACAATTTGTTGCAACAAATTTTATTTGAATTTCTCAAGCTCATGCAACTGGGTCTTTGAAGAACTACCAACCAAATGGGGCTTATTGTCCTTTAGCTTGCGTATTTTTTCCTTAAGTAGCTTGTTTTTATTTCTAGCCTTGATTATCTTATTAAGTGCATTAATGAGCTCACCTTTAGAACCAATCTTTCCATCCTCAAGATCAAATTCATATGTAGACTCAAATTCCATAAGAACATTCATTGTGCTCTTCTTCTTTAGATGAATATTTCTCACTACTTTCTTTTCAGGTGCAAATTTCTTCTTTGGAATAGTATCTCCTTCTGTTTTGGGCTTTACCTTTTCGAAATTTATGATTTTTATCCTTGCTCTTCATCTCCTTCTTCTTCTCCTCCTTTTCACTTCTTTTATGTGGACACTTTGGAGCAAGATGTCCAACTTCTCCACATTCAAAACACTTGAATGGAATCTTTCCTTTTTACTTTCCAAAACCTCTCTTTAATTTATTGGAAAATTGAGAATCTTCTTCATCAGATTCACTACTAGAATACTCTTCCTCTTCCTTGATTTTCTTTAGAAGTTTCTTGAGCTTTTTGGTAAGATCATTGTCATTCTTGGAGGCCTTGAATGCAACCTCACTAGACTCAAATTTCTCTTCTACAATGCACATATCATAAGCTGTAAGAATTCCAAACAAATTTTCCATAGTAAGAGTGCTCAAGTTAGACATCTCGTCAATGTCAAAAACCTTGGGGTTAAATCTTGCTAGTAAAGGCCTCAATCTTATCTTCAATGTTTTAATCTATGCTATTGATCAGGTTTGTCATAGTTTCAACTCTTCAGAAATACTCTATAATAGTTTCATATTCCTTCATTTTCAAGCACTTGAATCTCATTCTATAGGCTTGGAGCTTTTCTTTCTTCACCTTTTTATCACCTTCATATCTATTCTCAAGTTTGTCCCAAACTTCTTTGCTTGATTTACAATGCATGACTTTTATCATCTCATTCTCACTAAGTGCTGCAATAATATCATTTATGGATTTGGAATTGTTTTGAAACCTATTCTTTTCATTAGTGTCTGATGGAAAAATATTAGGAACAATATACCTTGACACCACAGTAGAAAAAACATCAACAATGAGATGCCCCTCCATTCTCATCTTCCATAGAATGTAGTTCTCATCGCAAAAAATAGGAACCTTCACATCATGACTCGCCATTGTCCCTTCTCAAAATTTCCCTTCAACAGTCAAGCTGCAGAAAAGAAGCCAACTCTAATACTAATTATTAGAGAAAAGTAATACTAAGGGGGGGAGGGGGGGGGGGGCCGGTGGGTTGGGGTGAATCAGTATTACAAAATTTTGTAACGATTAATTATGAAAATAAAACTTATTCAGAAATTTGCTTCGGAAATATATAACAAGATCATGCACATCCAAAACATTAACAATCATTACATGTAGACACTTGGATTTTAGATGGAAAACCTCGCCAAGGAAAAGAACTATCGACATGTTTGTTTCTTCTTCTTATTATCGATTGCTTCAATATATTCTGATTTACATTACATCACCTAGCCACCAGTAGTAATGGAGCACCCACCCCTTCATTGAATTGAGAAATGTTGACCACAACCAACTTGGAGCACCCGCTCCTACAATAGACAATCAACATGCACTTATCTTGATGCCCCTACTCCAAGTACAAACAATTCGGCTACAAGAAAATGTGATTCATCACTGAAAACACTATTAGCAACAAATAAGCACACTCATGTAACCACAATTTCACACTCCAATTGAGATAACAAATCTCTCCACACAGACTCTCCAATCTGATCTTTAATCTCTGCCCAAAATTCTTAAACATTGATGTTGATCAAATATTGAAACACGCTGCAATATTGAACCTCTGAACTCACTTCTATACTCACTAGTTGTGCACTTGCACTTCATTCACACTCACTCACTCACATAGCTAGAGAAACAACCAAATGAGAAACTTTTCTTCTCATATTTATAAAATATTGAAATGGTTAAGTCACTAAATTATTTAGATGATGGAGCTCGCCCAAAACCTTTCCACATGCTTTGGATTTGATTGAGATAGGATTATTGACCAAATCAAACCACTTACTCCACTAGCCTTTTGTTATTTTCAATTTTGATCAACTTCTAGAGGCCCCACGACTTGTCTCAAACATTTTTATGGAAAATTCCAACCATAAGCTTCGCCAAAAAAAAAAACTTTTTTAATTGTGCGTGTGAAATTCAGAGTAATTTTTGTATTTTCTTTCATTCACCCAAATAATACTCTGAAATTTCAATTGGTCTCAATGCTAACACTAACTTCCAGCGACTGAGGCCTTACGGTCACACGCATATCCCATCATCCATGTGTCTGGGGCATAACATAATCTAAAACAAGAATTCTTTCCCTCAAACTTACACCAAAGCTTTAGAGGTTCATATCAAACTACAAAGTATCCTTCCAAGCCCATCAAGACATCAAGAAACCAACTACACGACTTAAAAAAACGCCACACACATCATCAACTAAACCTCTAGAAAAATTGTAGTTGAGCTTCAGATGAGGCCTTATTAACCCATGAAACCTATTCTATAGACCTTCTGAGACTATGACACCATTTTACATCAGCATGACAACCCTCAACAAGTATACAACAGACTAAAGATGATACATAGAGACTTATGAGTACGTAACTTCAACAGGTGGCATTAACAGAAACACAAACATGCCAACAATAATGACATTGAATGTCATCGTAGTGTAACATGAAATCTTAGTAGAATCATCATGCTATGAGCCACTACTAGTTTTTTTTGTGGGAGGAGTTCAACCATATGACAAAATTTTTGATATAAAGATACTTTGTACATTTATAGAAGAAAAGAAATACACATGAAGATGTTTATCACAAAATTTCTGCAATATCCATCTCTCCAAACACTAGCAAGGTAAAATAATGAAAACCCTAGCCACCATCAAATATCCATAATAAGCTAGCATCAGCACTAATAATTCATCCCTTGGCTTCAAAAATATTTTATCACATATGCTCTTCAGACGAGCATTGTTTTCTTCCTTAGGGTTTACGAACCCTTGACATGTTGCTTCACACAAGTGCATGGAAAGGTAACTATAGTCCTTGTCTCCATATATACTTGTCAAACCTAAGGTTTAGGTACTCAAATCCTTCACCTTCAACTCTTACATCAACATAAACAACAACACCTCCATGGAACATATAATAACCAACATGTCTTCTAACAAAGACATCACACCATGTTCAAGACTCATCAATTTCATCTCATGATGATATTTCTCTAGCCTCACATCCCATAAGAATAATGCTTTAAAAGCAATAAAGGTGTTAGATCCATTTTCAATGTCTTCTACTGGGTTAAAAAATCTAGTAGTAAAACAATATCCATCATAGTCATCATCATGAACCACACCAAGTCCATGTTAATATCTAAGGTCTACATGTATACCATAAACCATAGTGTCACATATTTAAACCTAAAATTCACACAAATGAAATATCTCCATGAAATAAATAAGACATCCCTCTTCCCTTTTCTTTATGTAAGGTTTTCTCATGCACCCTAATGTCATACTACTAGGTTTTATTCATGAGCGTAACATCTTTCTACCTACAATACTTCTCTAATAAAATACAACAAAAAGAGTACAATGATGACAAAATACACAATGAATTTATCCTTCCTTATGTATACAATAAGTGAGGGAGGCTAACATAAGAAGGAAATAATTCCATACAAGTGAAACACCATCCAAGCATGATCCTCCTTGGATTAACAACCCTCCTCTAAGATATTGCACTATAGTCTATGTATTGTTTTTAACATTATCTTTGTGGTAGGTCTATCATGAATACTTTAATATGGTATATTTGGTACTAGGCTAGGGACCTAAAGGACTCCTTTCATGGGGGACCACCAAAAATTGTCTTTAAGCCCTACTAAATACTTTTTCTTAGGATTGTGTATCACCTAGCTAATCGATGAGGTTAACTTTCTTGTCATGTCCTGCAACAGATAGCCTCGGTATAACCATTCTACTCCTTACCTATCTATAACAAGGTATTATATATACTAATTCTACACGTCTACCATAAATACATAGGCATTTCAAGATATATATATATATATATATATTTGTAAATTTCATGTTTTATCAAAAACATTGTCTACTTTAACAGTGAACTCGATGTTTTCAAAACAAATGTATGTAAATTGCTTATTTCCTAGCATTATTCTACCTTAGCAACGTGTTCTTATTTATGTCCATACCCATTTTTGCATTGGTTTCCAAGGTTGGTCCCTGGTTAGGTTTCCTATTGAAAACCTTAGACAAAGCCTTCTATCACCATGCCTCTACCTTTCCTATAACAAATTAGTCCAAATCCACATACATATACAAACAAAAATTTTTATTACAGGAAATTTAGCAATATTCATCCATCCCCTTACTCAAGAAAATATAGGAAATAAGAAGAGTTACTATAGAATTTCCTACTTAGAACCTCTCATAGTTCTCAACTGCAAAATGAATATAGTTAACACAATTTTATTTCTTGGTAATCATATATACTTATCTTTAAATCCATAAAAATAAATTAAAGGCTTCCAAGTTACTCACAACCATGATCTAATCCTCCAAAGAGTTCTCTCCAAGCTCTACTACTCCTTGTAAGGAAAACAATCACATGAATATTCTTTTTTTTCACCTACTTAACCCTTAGTAGTGGCCTACTAATTTCTAGGTTTAGGTCCAACCTTTATCTCCCATTGTACTATATTTTAAAGCTAACTACCTTGATTTCCCACAACCCCTCTTACACAAGTTCAACCCATGACATTTATCTCTCGTCATGAAAATCTCCAGGGGTTAGTCTTTTCCAACATCTTTTCCTTGAATGGAAAAAAATGGGGATTTTGCTTCTTCTATTCCTAGCCCTTCTTAGTTGTGACTATTTCCAACTATTTTCCTGACAATTAGGAGTTTCATCTCACATGATAGCCTTTAACTAATATTCACAAAAAATAACACACAAAAATAGTTTCTCTTTTTATTAGTCAAAATAAATATTTACATTATCACATTATCTTGCTTGTCCCACTTGAATTTTCAACCACATATTTAATATAAAGTCATAAAAAATAAGTTTACCAAGGGTATTATATCTCCCCTCTCCATAAAATGAAATGCTTCCCTCAGTGTTTTCAGGCTTCCATTTTCCTTGGAACAACATAGGAAATGCTTCTTCTAACTCATATTGCATCTCCCAAGTGGCCTCCTTACTCCCAAAGTGCTTCCTTTACACATTAACCATGAAGATGGCTCAATTCTAGAGTGTATTTTCCCTCCTATCGAAAATTTGTAGAAGCTCGACCTAGAACTTGCAATTTGTTTCAACTTGTATAACATTCCAACAAGTTATATCAGTAGGACCATGAATATCCATTTTTGAAAGAGACACATGAAATAAATTATGAATTATGATGAGGGATAGTAGTGCTAGATGATAAGCCATTGGCCCTACCCTGTCTAGAATCTCAAATTTCCCACAATATAGAGGGGATAGTTTAAAACAATTCCCTAATTTTAAGGAACCAGTTTTTGGTCACACTGTTATATGTACATGTTCACCCACTTGAAATTCTTTATGACCTATTTAATTCTGCATATCTTTCTGGCCTTTCCTATGCTAAATTCAAGTTTTGTTTAATATTTTTCACCATTTGTTCCATTTCCTATAATAGATATATGTCTAACATAAGCTTATATCTAGGTTGAATCCAACTTAAGGGAATATTACACTTCCTTCCATATAAGCCTCGAAAGGGCTCATCTTGAAGGGAAGTTGATACCTGTTGTTATAGGAAAACTCTACTAAATGGAGATAGTCCTCCCATTTCATGGGATGGTTCATTACCTATGTTAGGGTCAATATGTTTATATTTGTTAAATGTGTACAAATTACTTAATGGTTAGCCTGAATAAAACGAACTTAATGCTGCTATCATTGTTTTAAGTTCGAATGTTACAGTCCAAAACATCACCATAGGTGTGGTAATCAAGAGGTCTGGCTGAAAACATGAAGTTGTTGTGAGTTATTGGGAAAATTTTGAAAGTCTGGAATAATCGAGTCATGAGCGTAAATAGTGGGTTTGTCATGAGATTTACATGAGTCAGACATAGTTGAAAATACCACTACTCAAAGAAAGATAGTTGTTGAAAACATCACCTTTATTTTCCCCTTCTAGTCTATTCATTCTTTCCCAAAAGCACTATAACTTACATCCTATATTTTCCCATTTCCCATCATTCAAGTATTGAACCCCCTACCCTACTCCCCTGCACATCTAATCATTCTTCACTCCTAAACATTAAATTATCACAACTCCATTTTTCATTTTCACCTTCAAGAGCTATGATTACGCATTAAAAATGGCATTACCCATATAATCCTCCCACCACTCCAAATCCTATGCTAATGATTATAAAGCCCAAATTATCATGTTTTGCAAAGGTAGGCGTTGTATGACATCACACGACAGGACAAAACAGTAACAATTTGAAATCAAATGGACAGACCACCATTTTTCTTCACACAAGTTGCCTACAACATTGATTATCAGTGTAGTTGATTGAATGAAGTTTCAATTGCAAAGTTTTTGAGCTAGGAGTTGAAGGATACAATACGCAAAGGTGTTTTTTTGCTAGAGTGGGTTGATACATAGAGTGTTGCACATAGGATGCTACACAAACTGTTGCACAACTTATTTCCAAAACCATCCAACGTCGTCATAACTCGTCCTTGGTTTTCAAAAGGTAAGGTTATGCCACTCAGCATTTAGAACCCTTTTATTTCCTTTCTTGAATGTGGAGTTGTGTTTTTATTTTAATTTAAGCTTGTTGTGCATACTCTGTGCCATGCAGACCCTATTTTCCTTTTAAAAATATGAGTAAGGGTAATAGGTAAATAACAACTGATATTGAACCCTGAGTTGGCCTAGGGTTGAAAATTGTAAAGTCTTGAAACTCATTAGTCACCTTTCAAGCTGTCAACTTACCATGTCTTCATTGCACAACATGTTGGCCTTATAAACCTCTTTTTATTGCTATTAAAAAGTGCACTTGTTATTGCAGTTATAAGAGCCCATGTGTCTGCCAAAAACCTAGAAGTTTGCCTTGTGTATAAAAGTGACCAATGAATCCTACTATAAATAGAAAAGGAGGGAAATTGTGTATACATAACCCAAAAATTTGGCTCTCATAAAATCTAGTCCAACAATTAGAGTTGATTTCAAAAATGTTGGGTGCATCCCCTTCTGTGAAAAGATACAATCAATAGGTCATCATGTTTAGTTAGCTAGTATTTTTCCTTGAGTTTCAAAGATGGAAAGGTAATGTTGGGAAATTTGGAGATAGCCATCACAAAATAACTCATTTATGATGCCACAAAAATTCCTTCAAATGGGGAAAAAGGTTTAAAGGAGATGATCTAAATGCTTCATTTTTCAAGGAATTTGTGAAACCACAATTTAGAAATCAGTTGGACAATACCTTCCCAAACGCATACCTCCAAGATCACTATAGCCAACTCTTGAAGGTCATAGAAAGGTACTTTACTTGTGAGGGTAGATACAGTTGAGTTTATTAGTAGCACCCCAAGCGTTTGGTTCATTTTACATTCAAGAAAACCATGAACCTACCTTACTATCTGCTTAAGAGTTTGGGAAGGATGTCTAAGAAGGTAGAGCTCAAGAGAGACAACCACATGTCAAGTTTGTTTCATTTTTCTTTGATTAAAATTTTGCTTATGTTTGAGATCGAGAAAAGAAATGTTTCTTGGCCTAGTTTTTTGACCTCAAGTAGATTCTTCACCAATGAAATTGTGTGAGGAAAAAGAAGAGAAACATGATGAACTAGTGACAAAAATAGTGGAAGCAATAAATGAAGATGAGCATATTAATAAGAAACCAAGAAATAAATCTAGCAAAAGGTTAAGCAAGAAGAAAAGTGAAAGAGGAAAGAAGAAGGACTAGGTGCCAGAGGTTTATGTAGCAGATTTTCATGTAGCAGAGGCCCATGAAGCAGAGCTCTAGGAAACCAAGGTTCAGTTGATAGCAGAGGAGACATTGAAGGACAAAAATTTCTTGTTGAAGCCTAGAACTAGGTCAAAGGTGAAGAAGTTGGTTGAGGAGTCAATTCCTCGAGCAGTTGTTGTTACCCCAGACAACAAGTAAGAAGAAATTGTGAAAGAAACTGAAACATCCCAAGCAAAGGAAGACAATCCAAAGATAACTCAGATGAAACATGCATTGGCTAAGTCACAACTGGAAATAACATTTTTGAAAAGACAAAACCAAGCGCTTAGAGAGGCAGCTGCAAGAGTGTTATAGACATTTTTGTGCCTTACATCATTGAGCATGAAATGTCCATAATCCAAGGGATCCAAAGTCCCTAAATGAGTTGTTCCTACCCCTAAAGGAACAAGGTCAACCAAAGATAGCTTCTCCCAGAAGTTCTCCACCAAAAACCACTCAGAAACAGTCAATTCAGGATCAATTCAGAGGCTCCACTAGCTGTCTGCGCTGAAATGCAGAGATTACATTGGCTAGGTGCACTACAACGCAGGTAGAAGCACTACCAGGGTGCGCTGAGCGGGAAATGACAAATGGCAAGTTCATTCAACGAGGTGGAAAGACCATGGAAGCTTCCAGAATCTTCTCCAATGACACTTGCCTCAATGAATTCGACTAGTGATGAGTAAGAGGTTCTCAACCTCCAAGTGGAAGCAAGAACTGACAGAGAGAAGCCACAAGTCAAAACATAAGCTGACTCATCCTCTCTGCTTACATCTATATGTGGATCTCTCACCCAGAGGTTCAGGAGGCTGGAATTTTGTACTTTGCAGAGAATTGCTGTTGGTTTGAGATTGAGATTAGCACATTGGGTGATTTATGCTTTGTTGGAGGAGAGGAAGGGATTCCTTTGCTGGGAGGTAGACGCTGGATCAGAACTCACTTGGTTGTATCTCCTCTTGGACTTTATTATCTTGTCAATAAACTATTTGAGTTTCTCCTACATGTTGTATACCAATGATGTTTTGTTATGCTTACATGTTTAGCTTAATCTGATCTTGAGCTTTTTATGAATGTATATCTGTATCTTTGTGTAGTTTCTCTCTCTTGTGATCTTGCAGGAATTCGGTGAAGCTGGGCCGGTGAAGGAGCAAGACGCTGGGAGCTACTGAAGAGAGGAGTGATTTGGATCAACAAACTAGCGGAAGATACAGGTTAGTTAGATCCTTCTTCCTCATTTACATTTCATAAAGAAGAATACTCAAATAAGTTTACCTGTTTGTTGCTAAGGCACTATCACCTCTTAGAGTGGGATAGGGGCATTCCGAATTGGATACTTTTCCCAACAACAGATTGGCGACTCCGCTGGGGAGAGTATCTTGTTAGTTTATTTGTGTTTCTATTGTTGTTCTTCTCATAAACTCAGGAGTGCTGAATCGAAATGCATTTGCCATTTTCAAGTGCAAAGTAGAGATCTGCCACTCTAGTCCACTCACTGGGCCTATTTCTATGATCTGAACAAACTGATCCACAAGTGCTCTAATAGCCCTTTGTGATAGATCTTAGTCCTCCTTTAAATCATCCTTCTAATTGTACCTAATTGATAGCTTTAATCCGGCCAAAAACTGTTGATTTAGCTGCAAACCGTAACCCAGAACCCAGAAACAACTCTCGTTTCTGCTTTAGCGCAGACTCTGTGAAGAGGTTCTACATTTCAATGCAGGTCCCGTGAAGGCTACCTGCGCTGAATGTCAAAACCTCTGTGTTGGGAGTGAGCTGATCAGTCTTTGCCTTGTGCAGCTGTGGTTCCCTGATTCCTTTTGCTCAGTTTTATCTCTGTTTTTTGTAGCCTATTATCAGTCAGTGTACCTATCTGAAACCCCTTTTCTTTTCCTCAATTCCGCCTCAGTTGTATAAAGAAACTGTATTTGTTCTTTGTGTATTTGTTACATCATTTGCAGTTTCCCATTACAAAAGTAAACTAGTCATACTGTCGTCCTTAGATCTAGACCTGTCATAAGTGTCGTTTTGATCTTAGGAGTGAGTTTGTTTGCTGTTCACAGTTGATTGAGCTTTTACTTTTGTCGTTTGGTTTGAATTTATGCATTTCTAGTGTCGAAACAAGTAAATCATAAAGTGTCGTAATCGTCTTTTTGATTTTGAAAAAGGAACTTGTTTATGTTTTCACTTGAAATCGAATTCAAATTTGTACAACAGCTTTCTTTTTAGGCATCAATATTAAGGAAGCGAAAACAAATACATGCATTTGTGCATTTGCATTTTGATAGTTTGCATGCTTTGATTTAGGGAAAAGTGCATTACAGTGTGCTCTATGCTCTTTGAGAAAAGTTTGTATCTTCCTTTTCCCCTTGTAGCTAGGATTTTCATTGTTGAAAAGATATAAAAGCTTGCTTATCATCTTTAGACTGCATTTAGGAATTGTATCATACATCTCGTGGTGATCCAAAAGGCAAACTTCTAAGCAAGATCAACCTAAAATAAATTGAATGAACTTAACAACGCTTTGTAACTTAACGCACAACATAGAGGTCTAGGCTAGAGACGTGTTCTGGCGTCGTAAAACCTGGTGACTGTCGATCTCGCTGATGGTTGGGTGATTCCTCCTGAGAGACGATAGCGCCAGTACGGATTGTGCTCCCACGTACCGTTGAGTATATATTGGGAGACCCCTATAGGCATAAAACCTTTATCCTTAGGAAGCCATGTCGGCCGCCCTACTGATCGCAATGCACTGAACACAGCATTCAGGAAGATTGACCGCCCGTACCTTAAAAAGTATTTTGCGGTTTTGCGAAAAGTTTGGCACACCCTCTACCTAGAACTCCATAGCAGTTCCTTTTGGCCTTTTTCAGACTCTATAACGGAAAAAGTCCATCCGAGCATTTGTCACTTCGGGCTCGTTAAAACATCGAAGGAGACTAGAGTCATCTTTAGCTTTTTCTCGACTCTTTAAAATTGAAAAAGCAAGTTGTGTCTAAAGCGTCTAAAAATTCATTTAATTCGGAAACACACTTTCCCCTTTTTGTATTTTGGTTGATCGAGTAATCCGCAATCGTGGAAGAAAGTCAATTGAAACCCCGTCGTTCGCGGAGGCTTACGAGTCAACCGTCTTTGTCTCCAGAATCGAAAACAGTACGGACAAAGCGAACTCGTTTAACCGGTTCGAAATCTCCTATCAAAGTTAGAACAAGTGTTCCAACAACATCTGAGATTCCGGTTACTCCAAACATTTCTGGAAACCCTGCCTCTACAGAAGAAGTTCAACAGCCACAGAGGGACAGTAGTACTGATCCTAGTCTGAGAGCAAAAACTTGTGTTACTGAACCAGTTCCATCTGTAACCGGTTCGGAGAGTCTTGTTCCTCAAACATCTGTCGCTGTTGATTCAACCCCTTCTTCGGCACCAGAAATATTTTACGGACCTGACGGTCTTCCCCTTCCACCTGGTTTGATTGCGATAGAGGAAATTGTAGAAGATCCGCAAGCAAGTACTCCAACACATTTTGGAGTCGGGGTCACTCTATTTCCTTCGACATCAGAAGTTAGTCTACCACCAGTGGAAGTTCCTGTAGAATCGCTAGGTAATCTTTGGATAGACTCAAAATGTCTGAACAACCGTCAACATCTAGGACTGTGTCGAATGACACAGCGACAACAGAACTCCCTGCCGTCACTCCGACAATGTTTGCCGGCATACCATCTGTCCCGACTAGCTCACAACCGCTAGAAGGAGTCCACCCAGGGACTATTTCGACAGTGTGGTCCGTTCCTGTTTGTTCCTCCGGAATAATATCCGACAACTCTTATGTTGAGACTCGCCAAATTGATCCATTTGGAGGTCAATTTGGGCAATCCAGTCCCCAAGGGCAGACAATCCCCTTGAGTTCCGGATTGCCACCGTATGGGGGGCAGTATGCCCTTTCATTACCCCCTCCGGGAGGATATCCATACGGGAGTTCACAACAGTATTCAGGTTATACTGGAGTTACATCAAGTGGTTGGGTACCTATGCTACCTCAACAACCAAGGGTTGTGTATTCTATGCAACAATGTGTACCTATGTCGAACATCCCGACTACACCAGCTATTGTGACAGTGTCGCAAGTTCAAACGTTGCCTGTTGTATGTCAACCTCAGATTTCTCAGGTTGTAATGCAACAGCCCCTTGACCCTGTGACTCAACCACAATCGCCTACTGGTGGGGCGACACAGGTCCAAACGGGTACAATTACCCCACACCTTGGTCCAACGGTTAGTATAGCGCAACAGAACATGGCTTTGCAACCATGGCTGGTGCAATACCAACAACCACAATTCCAACAAGTATACCAAGGTTCTGAGCAGCAGATCTTTGCGAACAGTGGACAACCGTACATTCAAAACGGTCAAAATCAACCACTTTACGGTGGTCATGTCCACCAACCGTATCAGTCATACCAGCATCAATTACATTATGCTGGTATGCAAAGGCCAACTGCTCAGGCAATTCCATCGTATCCTGGGTATGCTTCACCTAACCTGAATCAACAGTTACCATTCGTGGCAACTTTAGAGTTACCCGATTTACACCGGTTAACAAACGATCCAATTGCTTACGCCCCTTGGTGGCCAGCGATTCCTCACAAACTTCCTTCAGACATTCCTAAATTTAATGGAAATCCAGGTGAGGACCCATCGAATCACGTGATGACATTTCATCTATGGTGTTCATCAAACACCCTAAACGATGATTCGATAAGGCTTCGCCTTTTTCAGAGGACGTTAACGGGTCCAGCGGCAAAATGGTATATTGAATTGCCTAGAGCTTCGTTCGACAATTTCAGCACCTTAGCCACGACTTTCTTAACCCATTTTCAATTACCAATAAGGTATGAAACGGGAACGGAAATCTTAACCAACTTCAAACAGACAACGGCCACTCACATATCTGATCATATACATGAGTGGCGACGTCGTCGTAGGATGGTAAAAACGTACGTTCCCGATCAGCTATTAGCTGAATGGTTTATCAAGTCGTTACTTCCTGCTATAACGGAAGATGTGGCAAAGGGGGAGTCGTAACGGAAGAGCAAGTTATCGCTCGTGCGCAATATCTAGACTTGGTCTATACTCAGTCTGGCACGCTCTACGACAAAATACCTGACGCCCCTAGACCGGAATTCTCAATTCCTCCTCCTCCTAAATCAAACAATGACTCTCATGTCGGTGATGGCGTGATTGGCACGACAAACGCGAAATCGACAAAGGCCAACTCCAAGAAGGCCCGTAAGATTTCAGATCAAAATGCAAAAGACGAAATTCTTGCTTCGGAAGTAAATGCCGTATCAGCAGATAAAGGCAAAGAAACCAAACAACCAGGAAGCAAGAAGAAGCAAAGCAAAGGGAAGAAGAAGAAACAGGGTGAGTCATCTCCTGAAAAAACTTCTTCAAACCCTCCTGGAGATAGGAAACCCCCCTTCGGGTGTCAGATATGTGATGAGAATCATTGGACGAGAGAATGTCCATACAAAGCTGAGCTTAAAAATTCTTTAAGAGTTCGCAAACCTCAGCTGTGTTAACTGATCCGTTTCCAAATCCAGGCACAAATCTGGTTGATAGTGGAAATGCTTCCCCGTCGCAAGTGCTTATGTTGTCGATTTCCAAGCAACAAAATGATGCTTTGATTTCAACAAGGAACAAAGATTACGGGAATCCGCAGCTGTCGAACGGCAAGGAAAAAGATCAACCAAGCAGTTCGACAACAACTTCGACAGAAGTTGTACCACCCATCATTCCTGAATTAACAATAAAACCGCCAAAGGGGGTAGTACACAAGTCGACATTTAATCCTCGCGCCAGAGCAGCGCAGCATTATAACATAGTGGAAGATTTGGCCCAATCGCCATCCGCTATGTCGACTCTTGAAGTACTACAAAATTGCCCATCCCAAAGGCAGGCTTTGTTATCAGCCATTGGTGGGGTTGATCCTAAGGATTCCAATCTTGTATCCTTTGACCACAAAGGATACGATCCTCAGTTACCAGCTCAACTAGCTTTCCTTATCCAAGTGAAAGCCCTCAACAAAACTGTTCACCGAACAATTATTGATGAGGGGGCATCTACATGTATTATGTCGATGAGTTGCTGGAAAACTTTAGGATCTCCAACCTTGTCGCGATCCTCGACAACATTAAAAGCATTCGACGGAAGGACATATACCCCGTATGGTATCCTAAATAACTTGAAAGTTGAACTAGGGGGAAAAATAGTAGAAATAGATGTTGAAGTCATCGATGGGAATCTTGATTACAACATCCTACTAGGAAGACCGTGGATCTATGCCATGGCAGCTGTTGTGTCGACCTATTTTAGAAAGATTGCATTCCCTTTTCAAGGGGGGATTACGATCGTCGACCAACAAAACTTCCTCCCTAATGGTTCACAAGTTACAGGAAGCATTCCCATGATCCATGGAAGCCCCCATTCGCTTCAGAATATCGGAGTAGGCCTACTAAAAGATCCTATACTAATGGGAACTTTCGCTCTTCCACCTCCAATCGACTTGGCGGAAGTAGCGTCGATAGGTACCTGCAATATGATATCTTCCACGAAGATCTCAGAAGACGATATCGACATGGATCATGCAATGGTTTTACCCCCAAGCCCAATAGAAATATTGTAGCAATCAATGTTTCTGGCATGGGAGGCGAACCCAAATCAACGCTCATCAAGCGTTTGGGTAGATAGGTCTAGAGAATATGGTACCCCTTTAGATCCTTGGTCGCGAGTGCATGGAACCGACGAAGGAATTCTACAATCAATGTTGATTGAGGGGGCACCATGGAATGATTGCCACCATCGTTCCCTTCTTCCAGATTATGAAGAAGATACTCAAGATGACCTTTATCATCCTTCAGTTTTTGAATTCCTATCAAATACTGTAAATACGGTGGATTCCGAGCGAAACTTATCCAATATTGAAGAGACTATAGCCATAAATATCTCGACTAAAACAAATGTTGTAGAGAATATTTATGTCGGCAAAGGTTGTTCTCCTTCAGAACTGGAAATATATAACGCTCTTTTTCGCGAGTTCAGAGATGTCTTTGCTTGGTCATATGATGAAATGCCAGGCATTGACTCGAGTATCGTTGAACACGAAATTAAGATGTATCCAGATGTCAAACCGGTAAGACAACGGCTCAGGCAGGTGCACCCCAAGAAAGCCGCTGCCATTAAGGCAGAAGTTGAAAAACTTCTCCATGCTGGTTTCATCTACCCGGTTCCTCTAACCGATTGGGTATCGAATATTGTCCCTGTTATGAAGAAACAAGGGACAATTAGAGTGTGTGTCGATTATAGGGATGTAAACCAAGCTTGTCCAAAAGACAACTACCCTACACCCTTCATCGACCAGATAATTGATGAATGCGCCGGATGTGAAATCTTTTCATTCATGGATGGATTTTCGGGTATAATCAAATAAATATCCGCCCACAGGACCAGTCAAAGACTGCATTCATTTGTCCGTGGGGCACATTCGCATATCGAAAATTACCCTTTGGTTTAAAGAACGCAGGGGCGACGTTTCAGAGGGCAATGAATTATGCCTTCCATGACATCAAGAACATCGTTCAACCATACCTCGACGACCTTCCGGCTCATTCGCGAAAGCGGACTGATCATCCGCAGCATTTAAGAGCGATATTTCTACGTTGCCGACACTACAAGATACGACTCAATCCACACAAATGTGTATTTTGCGTCAGTTCTGGTCGTTTACTTGGCTTTGTAGTCTCAAAGGATGGGATTCGTCTCGACCCTTGCAAGGTCCAGGCAATCATCAATTTGCCTCCACCTTCAAATTTGCTTCAGATTCAGAAACTCCAAGGGAAAGCAAACTTTCTGAGGAGGTTCATTCCAAATTACATCGAACTTGCTAAAGGTTATACACGTCTTTTGAAAAAGGAGGTACCCTTCGTCTGGGATCAGGTTGCGCAAGCTTCCTTTGATGCTTTAAAAGATTCCTTAATAAAAGCATCATTAATGTACGCACCCGATTATCAAAGAGACTTTAACCTGTATCTGGCTGCAGCAGATACAACCATTGCAATGGTTTTAGTTCAAGAAGTCGATGGAATCGAACACCCTATATATTATTTAAGTAGAAACTTAAATGATACAGAAAGTAAATATTCTTATGTTGAAAAACTAGCGCTTGCAGCTGTTCAAGCGATACAAAGGTTTCGACACTATGTCCTCTTTCGGAAAACTACCATTTTGTCTGATTGCAACCCCATGACTTATATATTGTCGCGACAGTTGCTGGGGGGCAAATATTCAAAATGGATAGCAATCCTTCAAGAGTTTGATCTGGAATTTGTAAAATCCAAATCAAAGAAAGCTCTAGTTTTCGCAGAATTATTGTGCGATCTCCCATCGTCGTCCAACGATGAAACATCCGAAGAATCAATCGTGGACGAGAATTTGTTTCTGATATCTACAAGCAATGAGTGGTATGGAGATATAATAATTTATCTCCAAACCCAAAAGTTTAGGCCTAACACCTCTCACTCAGAACAGAAACGTATACGATACCAAGCAAAAGACTACATGATCGTCGGTGATACGCTTTACCGTCGTGGTATCGATACAGTTCTGAGAAGGTGCCTCACCCATGAGGAGGCCGAAAAAGCCCTGAATGAGTGTCATTCAGGCGCGTGTGGGGGGCATCAATCTGGATATGCTACAGCACAAAAAATCTTACGAGCAGGATACTTCTGGCCAACCATGTTCAAAGATTGCATAACCGCAGTCAGAAGTTGCCATGCTTGTCAAATTTTTGATAGCAAAACCAGAAGACCACCCGCACCTTTACAGCCAATAGTTGCTGTTGGGCCTTTCGCCAAATGGGGCATCGATTTCATGACATGTAACCCCACCTCGACCGGGGGGCATGGGTATATTATAGTCGCCGTTGACTATTTTACCAAATGGGCCGAGGCGATGCCTACATTAGATAACACTGGTGAAACAGCTGCCCTTTTCTTTTTCAATCATGTAGTCGCCAGATTCGGCGTACCACAGGCTATAGTTACGGATCATGGATCGCATTTTCGCAATCACATGATGGTTGAATTAGCTGCCAAGCTAGGGCTATCTCACGACAGCTCTACCCCGTATTATCCGCAAGCCAACGGACAAGTTGAAGCGATCAACAAGGTCCTGAAGCGTATGTTGCAAAGGATGATCGGGGTTCACAAAAGAAGGTGGCACCTAATCCTGTACTCAGCCTTGTGGGCTTACCGAACATCGGTAAGGAATGCGACCGGGTTCACACCTTTCCAACTGGTATATGGCCTGGAAGCAGTCTTACCAGTCCAGTGTGAAATCTCGTCTCTTAAACTCGCAATTGATCTCCTCCCCGGAACTTCAGAAGAAGAGGCCCGTTTCTTGGAATTAATCCAATTGGATGAAACCCGTCGTGATGCCGCTTTGGCTAACGAAGCCCATAAGAAACGAGTCAAGGCGCAGTTCGACAAAAATGTCAAACCCCGTGTCTTCTCAGAAGGTGACTTGGTCTTGCTTTACGACCAAGAATCCGATAAATTGGGAGCAGGTAAATTTAATTCTTTATGGATGGGCCCCTATATTGTTAAACGAGTGTTAGCAAAAGGAGCCTACGAGTTAATGGATTATGACGGAATTCCACTGGCGCAACCCTGTAATGGGTTGTACCTCAAGCGTTACTATGCTTAAATAGTAACCAGTATGCTTTTGTTGTATTTTGTTTTCGCTAAAGTGTTTGTTTTGGTCGAGTAATCCACCTTTTTACATTTATTGCAGATGTCAAACCTTTTGGAGACATGTGTTGGATATGCCGACGGAGCGAGTCGTAGTTCGCGGAACCTGTCCTCCGCAGCCTGGGCCATTTTTTATCCAAGCGGCGAGTTAGTAAGTTTCAGAGGTGTATGTATTGGGCAATCAACGAATAACATCGCTGAGTATAGCGCGTTGATAGAACTGCTCTCTGATGCCATCACCCATGGTATACGCCGACTAATCGTCAGGCTAGACTCACAACTCGTAATACTACAACTCAATGGTATATATTCCGTCCGAAATCCAGCCATTTATCGCATGTTTCTAAGGGTTAAGATTTTGGAAAGACAGTTTGATTTAATTCAATACCAGCATATTTCCAGAAACTTAAACACATTAACCGACTCATTAGCAAACTATGTGTTAGATAGACATTTGCGACATTTATAAAAGAAACACATCATCAATGTTGTACATGTGGATCACATAACTCAACCAGAATAAAACCCCGAAAATCAAAATATATATATATATATAAGCTGTTTATGGTTTACATATAATGTTCTGTAACCAAGACAAAATCGGTCACATGACCCAAAAACTAAAAAATGCTAGGGGGCACCCTAGTCTAGTGATGCTCATGATAGCACGTCACGGCCTGTGCGATCATGCGTAAGAGACGAGTCCATCGTCTAGGCACACCAGTAGTATGCCGCTGCAACTGTAGAGGTAACTCGTCGATCCTCACATCTGGAATGCCGAGAGTAAGGCTCTCAACCTGCTCCTGCACAGCTGTAAGGGTCTCGGCCACATCAAGGTCACGAAGAATAACCCTCCCGGCAGCCTCCCCTGCTGGGGCAGCGGCTGGCGCTCTCGGGCGAACTGCTGGACGAACAGGACCAACATCTGCATGCACACATGAGTTTGATTAAAGTCTTGATAGAATAAAGCACAAGGACATTATGAATAAAAACAGTAAACAGTGATATGGTCAAAGATTTTACCAATAGCGCCCCACTGCTCGCCGTCCGGCAGTACCAAATCCGGATCGCCCCGGAAGTCCATGCCAACATATGGATACTCGGAATAGACCATCTCCTGACGCTCGAACCACCTGAAGAAGGTATCAGAGAAAGAAATCTGAGATTGACCGGCATGCCTAGACATGTGATCAACCCATCTCTGCATGCGTGGTTCGGTAGGAGAAGGCAAGTCGAGTGCAATGTACTGTGGCTGCATCAGTGGTATCTTCTCCAAAGCAAAGGCGGTCAAAATAGAACCAAACCCAAAGTTCTTCAACTTCCCATCCTTTACCTTGGTTAACTGACTTTTCATCTGAAGAAGTACTGCATCACACCAGTTGAATATTTTCGGTTGGAGACACTCCAAGGCATGCTGCACATAGGATCTGTTGGCTACGTGAAGAGACGCGCTACCGGCCATCCTACCAATAGTATACAAGATAGACCTGAGGGACCTGTCAGCAACCTCACGGATAACGATCTTGCCGTCTTTACTCGGCTGAGATCCTTCCCTGCAATACTGGCGGACATAATCTCTCACAGAGTCACTTCCTCGGGCCGAACCTGACAAAGAAATGGTGGCACCCCGCCTCGACAAGCCAGTCAAGAAGTAAATGTCTACTGCGGTCAAGGGGATAGATTTTCCCCTAATCTAAAATACTTGGTTGATAGGATCCCAAGCGTCGAGCAAATACTGCAGTAGGGAGATCTGCTGTCTCATGCTAGAGATACGGAAGAACTTCAGCAGGCCACAGTTCCGCAGCGCGTTCACCGTGACAGGATCATGTAGGGCAATCATGTCCTCTTCTTCATGTTCTCGTTCTCGCCATGTAAGGGTCATTTTTCTCCAATATCTCTGAAAAACAAACATGAGAGGAGTTAGATCCTGGATTTGATGAGAAACTGGCAAAAAAATTTCATCAAAAACTGTGCAACAAAACTCTTTTCTGCGCCCAGTGCACCTGCCCAGTGTTCCACCTACGTTGAAGGTCAAACTGCCTTCATGATGCTTGACATTCAGCGTAGGTTTCGAGTGCACTAGGTGCGCTGATGGCAGAGCGACCCCATCAAACCCCAGGGGCTCAGAAAAACAGGAAAACAAGCACAGAATGCAGAAAGGAAACCATGAAATGAAAGAGCTCAGGTTTAGCTCCTACCTGGTCCAGACGGTGCCGAGAATCGTCCACAGAATCTCCCGAAATCAGCTGGTGAAAATCAAGGGGGAAGAGGCACCTCCAAAGCTCCAACAAACCAAGTTCAAATGAAATGGTAAAATGAGAGGTAAAAACACTTTTTAATAGCTTTTTACGTAGTTCAAAGTGAAATATTAGTGTTTTAATCTCATTTTCAAGCAAATGTTATTCATTTCTAACTAGTTTGATGCAGCAATTGAGGGTACAGTACTATCTTTGAAAAGGCAAAGCTATTTATGGTAAAAAATCAAAACTAGACCATGTTATCGAGCAGTTTTAGCACATAGTTCATGCTCGTTAAAAAATAAACATAAGATCGAGCAGTTTTAGCACATAGTTCATGCTCGTTAAAAAATAAACATAAGACTGAGCAGTGTTTTTCTGCGTTTAAGCTCGTTAAAAAATGAACTATCTTCCGGTAAATAACCACCGTGAATGTAACATTATCAGCCATTAAAGCCTTGGTCGTGTTTGCACCGTCACCTCCACTTTTCCATTGGCCGATCGTTCACCTCCATATGATTGTTTACCCATTTTGAGGAACAGCTGCGAAGAGTGATTTCACTAGCCATCCTTGTGACACTGCCGTGCTTGGAAAATTCCAACCCTTACCTGGAATCAGCTGCTAACCCGTTTTATCACTCGTTCCTCAAAAGACGAGTCTTCTTTAAGCTCTTTTCATCTGACTCGTAAAATATGAAAAGATTGCTGAGTTTTGGCCTTCCAGCTCGTTAAAGCGACCAGAAGTGCTATCCCTCCTCTAGATTTTAATCTTTTTGGACCTGAGGGATTATTGCACAAAAAGATCGAGCGCTTGTTTTGTTCGGCTCGTTAAAACTATCGAAAACTCATCCCTTCTGTATTGTTTTATACTTTTTCGGACTTAAGGGATTAGATGACGAAAAAGGACTTTCGGAGTTGACTTTACGTACCTTTTTAGACTCTCTAAAAATGAAAAGGACTGAGTTATCTTTGTCGTTAGACTCGTTAAAAGCATTAAATAGCGACAAACTTGTCTTTAGACGAGAACGAGTTTCACTATCGCTAGGCTCGTTAAAACATAGCGATGGGTTTGCCCGAAGGGCAAATTATAGAACAAGCATATGTTATCCTCCTCAAGCTTGACAAAATAAAGAGGTACTGGTCAGAAATGACTGGGAAAAATTGGGAAGAAACTCAAAGATCTTTTATTGGTAGCAAGTCGCTCTTGAACATGACACTTCCACTCCGTGCCTGAGTCGGGTTGGGTTGTTTCATTCGCCGGTCACATCACCATGGTCTCGCCATACCATCCACCTTTGGGGTAAATGCTACCAATCCATCACACAAGTGTCACCGATATGTTCAAGAGAAGTCATCCAGAGAAGTCAACCGTGTCCCATCCACTACCATACATTATCCTTCATCCTTTCATGACCGCCACCCTGAACCATATATCATCAGATCGTTTTCACCTCCATCAAAATCATTTTCTCCATTCCGTGTCACTGATGTGGGATACATTAAGGCCCTCCTTTGATGGATCGCTTCTTGTCGACATCAGCTCATTATCCAAGAAGTTGATCTAGGAACAACCCCTTCAGTACTTTGAAGCTTGCATGCCTCAATGGCAAGTTTCTCACTTCCGGCGACAGGTATACATCAATGACCTTCGACCGAAAGATTTTGTGTGGTGTTCGACGCCAAGTCCTTTATTCACACCACGTAAATTGTACTGCAGTACCTTGAGGGTCATTATCATTATCGGTGATTCCTCTCGCGCTTGTTAACGGTTTACCTCATTGACCGGTAATCAAGCGATGTCTTTCCATGTTCGACTTCAGAACATTTCTCACATGGATCGACTTGTACTTAGAGTGAAGATCGGACGAGATTGAAGACCCCGAATCTAGTTTCATCCATCCGGGCTACGGTATATATTCAGGAAAAATAAAGACATTGACATGTACATCATTACAGCAGATAATCATCCTACCAAAAAGATGACGATTTCATCAAAATCATCAGTCTACCATCAGACGATTGTCTGTTCTATGTACAGAAAAATGAATTTATAAAGCTGAGCATGGGAATGTCCGCCTCAGCTAGATCATGAAAGCAGTATGAAAAATAATGTATTGTATTGTATCTTATTACAGGTCTCCTCCCAGCATTGGAAGAACTTCGGATCCTCCTAATAAAGCATTTCACCCGATAAACGGCCTCATACTTTAGGGGGCAACTGTTATAGACATTTTTGTGCCTTACAGCATTGAGCATGAAATGTCCATAATCCAAGGGATCCAAAGTCCCTAAATGAGTTGTTCCTACCCCTAAAGGAACAAGGTCAACCAAAGACAGCTTCTCCCAGAAGTTCTCCACCAAAAACCACTTAGAAACAGTCAATTCAGGATCAATTCAGAGGCTCCACTAGCTGTCTGCACTGAAATGCAGAGATTACACTGGCTAGGTGCACTGCAACGCAGGTAGAAGCACTACCAGGGTGCACTGAGCAGGAAATGACAAATGGAAAGTTCATTCAACGAGGTGGAAAGACCATGGAAGCTTCCAGAATCTTCTCCAATGACACTTGCCTCAATGAATTCGACTAGTGATGAGTAAGAGGTTCTCAACCTCCAAGTGGAAGAAAGAACTGACAGAGAGAAGCCACAAGTCAAAACATAAGCTGACTCATCCTCTCTGCTTACATCTATATATGCATCTCTCACCCAGAGGTTCAGGAGGCTGGAATTTTGTACTTTGCAGAGAATTGTTGTTGGTTTGAGATTGAGATTAGCACATTGGGTGATTTATGCTTTGTTGGAGGAGAGGAAGGGATTCCTTTGCTGGGAGGTAGATGCTGGATCGGAACTCACTTGGTTGTATCTCCTCTTGGACTTTATTATCTTGTCAATAAACTATTTGAGTTTCTCCTACATGTTGTATACCAATGATGTTTTGTTATGCTTACATGTTTAGCTTAATCTGATCTTGAGCTTTTTATGAATGTATATCTGTATCTTTGTGTAGTTTCTCTCTCTTGTGATCTTGCAGGAATTCGGTGAAGTTGGGCCGGTGAAGGAGCAAGAAGCTCGGAGCTACTGAAGAGAGGAGTGATTTGGATCAACAAACTAGCGGAAAATACAGGTTAGTTAGATCCTTCTTCCTCATTTACATTTCATAAAGAAGAATACTCAAATAAGTTTACCTGTTTGTTGCTAAGGCACTATCACCTCTTAGAGTGGGATAGGGGCATTCCGAATTGGATACTTTTCCCAACAACAAAGAGCAGCTCAGCAAAGCCCAAAAACTATTGTATAGGCTAAGGGGAAGTAGGTGGTGAAGGATTCATTTCTAAAATCAAGGGATGAAAATAGTGTAGGTTTTAGCCCTGTACAGAAATTACTTGCATACGAATTCTAAAACATAGAAAATAAACAATGCGAGAGCATAACACATAAAACACATATACACAGAGATTTCCCCTGGATCCCAAAACCAGGACTACCAGCATGATTTTTTTCATTATATTCCTTTCAATGTTATAATACATATTTATACATGCCGAAGCATCTAATACCCTAGACCAAAAACCATCGCGTCCAAAACCATGGACTAACAACCATCGCGTCCAAAACCATGTGCAAAAATCATGCACAAAACCATAGGTAGGTCCGCCCAACCTAATATAGGGTCCAAAAAAAAATTTCCCAGGGCACTGCGCTAGACCCCATAGAGGGGGCCTACCCGCGCCCCTCAAACCCCCCAGACAAGGGGGGCGACCCCCCCCCCCCCCATGACCCCCTCGCTACGCAATCAGTGCAACGAAGGGGGGGACTCTACCCCCCCTCTAACCCCTAGTTCACTACATGGGCTAGTCGTGGAAAGAATCTAACACAACCCAACATTCTCCCACTTGTTGTTTTCTTTCCATAGGGGGCCACAGGAGAGCTTACTCATTTATCCAACCCTGAAACTCCCATTGTTTCTCTACACCAAGAGAACTTCTTAGAGATCGCAGATTTTGTCAATGCGTCTGCAGTATTCTTCAAAGTGTCCACCTTTACCAACAACACCTTTTTGTCTTCTATCATATCGCTCACAAAGTGATACTGAACATCAATGTGCTTTGTCTTTGAACGATAAGCAGGGTTCTTTGCCAAGAAAATTGCACTTTGGCTGTCACAATCTATCCTTATAGCTCCCTATACTAACCCCATACTTGAGCACAATCTCTGCAACCAAACTGCTTCCTTGCTTGCATGAGTGGCTGCCATGTATTCTGCCTCTGTAGTTGATAGTGCCACTACAGATTGTTTCTTACTCATCCAACAGACTGCACCTCCAAATAGGTTAAACACATACCCACTTGTAGATCTTATCTGATCCAGATCTTAGCCCAGTCTGCATCAACAAAGCCACAAATATCCAACACTCTGTCCAATCCTAGTCTTCCTTGGTAACACAAACCATAATCATTAGTGCCATGCAAATACCTGAAAACCTGCTTCACTGTTGTCCAGTGCTCCTTCCCTGGTTTTGACATAAACTTGCTCAATACTCCCACTGCATGTGTAATGTCTGGTCTAGTACAGACCATCACATACATCAGGCTACCGACTGCACTTGCATATGGAACACGGGACATGCCCTCTTCCTCTTCTTGTGTCTTGGGTCACTGTTCAAGTGATAACTTTACACCTACATGAATAGGAACCTTCACTGGTTTACTATCCTGCCTATTAAACCTCTGCAATATTGTCTCGACATACTTCCTCTGGTTTAACCAGAGCTTCCTTTTTGTCCGATCTCTTTTAATTTCCATCCCCAAAATATAGTTTGTAGCACCATGATCTTTCATGTTGAATTTGGAGGACAAATGGATCTTCAAATCTTGGATAATTTCTTTGTCATTTCCAACCAGCAACATATCATCCACATATAAGACCAGATAAATAACACGGTCACCAATTAATTTAAAATACACACAGTGATCGCTTTGCTTCTGGTGAAGCCAAGTCCCCGTATAAATGTATCAAATTTTTGATACCACATCCTTGGTGACTGTTTTAACCCATACAGAGACTTCTTTAACTTGCATACCAGTTCTTTCTTAGCCTTCACTTCAAATCCTTCAGGTTGCTTCATGTAGATCTCCTCTTCCAGATCCCCGTGAAGAAATGTTGTCTTCACATCCATCTGTTCTTCCTCAAAATAAAAAGCAGCAACAACAGATGAAAGTAATCTAATAGAGGCTACCTTGGCAACAGGAGAAAAAAATATCACCAAAATCAATTCCCGGCACCTGGGAATAACCGTTTGCTACCAACCCAGCTTTGTATTTCTCCACCTTTCCTTCTGCATTTTCCTTCTTCTTGAACACCCATTTGTTGCCAATGGGTTTCCTTCCAGCCGGAAACTCCACTAGATCCCAAGCCTCATTTTTATGCAAAGATGCCATTTCATCAACCATGGTCTCTTTCCAGAGTTTTCCATCCTCGGAATCTACTTCTTCCTTTACAGTTCTAGGATCATCATCAGTAATAGATAAAGAAAATTTTGAACAGAAAGCAAATGGACTATACCTTTCTGGCTACCTTCTTTCTCGAACTGATCTTCTCACACCCGAAGTTTGTGGCTCTTCATCTTCTGATTCCTCCTCTGTTGTAGAGTATGATTCTTCCTCCTTTAGCTCAAACTCTATCTTCTCAGGTTCCTTTGGTTGGACTTCATGTTTAATAACATCGTTCACCTCTCTGAACACCACATCTTGGTTGTACATAACCTTCCTTGTTACTAGGTTCCAAAGCTTATAACCCTTTAAACCATCCTTATACCCAATAAAGATGCACTTTTCATATTTTCTATCCAACTTGGTTCGTTTCTCCTTTGGAACATGTACATATGCATCACATCCAAATACTCTTAGATGTGAAAGAGAGGGTTTCTTACCAGTCCATACCTCTTGTGGAGTCTTATCCTCCAATGCTAATGAAGGTGATCTGTTGACCAGGTAACATGTTGTCTCCACTGCCTCTACCCAGAATTCTTGTCCTAACTTGTCACCAATGCGTATGCTTCTTGCCCTTTCCATCAACGTCTTGTTCATTCTTTCTGCAACTCCATTTTTCTGAGGTGTATATGGAGTAGTCTTCTGCCATGCTATACCACACTTCTTACAAAATTCTTCAGTTCCTTACTGCAAAACTCTCCACCGTTTTCTGTCCTCAGTACCTTTATCTTCTTCTTTGTATGGTTTTCCACCAGAGCCTTAAATTATTTAAACCTGTCAAAGGCTTGAGATTTCTTCCTAAGGAAATATATCCATGTATTCCTTGAGAAGTCATCTATAAATGATACATAGTACACAGACTTACCCAGTGATGGAACCTTCACAGATCCAAACACATCACTGTGCACAAGCTCTAATATATGTTTCATCCTCTTACCACCAGTGGGGAAACTCACCCAATTCTGCTTCTCATATACACAATTTTCGCAGAAATCAAAATCCAGAGAGCTATTACTCATACCTTTACCATGAAGTATTCAAAGGACCTTCTCTCCAATATGTCCAAGCCTTTGATGCCACAGCATGGTCTTCTCTCCAGAGACCAATATATTTTCTGCTCCACTTTCAGGAACCATAGAACAGTTGCACCCATCAACAACAGTGCTACCTTATAGCTTGTACAGAGTTCCAGCCTGAACTCCCCGCATCAATTCTAGTGCTGCCCGAACCATCTTGCAGGTAACCTCCTCGAACATTGTTTTTACACCTGCATCATCCAACTTGCTTACAAAAATCATATTTCTAACCCTTCCACCTTGCAACTTCAACTTTACTTTTCCGCAACCAACAATTCTAGCCTTCCTATCATCCCCTAAGAAGACATCACAACCATCGTATTTCTCATACTCGCAGAACCACTCTCTATGGGGAGTGAAGTGAAAGGATGCACCTGAGTCAATAAACCATGCCTCATGATCTACATGTGTACTTGAAGAAGCGAAGTACACATACCCACCTTCATCTAAGGTGGCTTTCGCTTTTGCAGAAGGAGCATCATCAAATCCATTTCCTTTGTCAGGAGCTTTAGATTTACAATCCCTTTTGTAGTGCCCTTCCTTTCCACATTTCTAGCACACCACCTTTACATGTTTTCCTGGAGATTTAGATCTTCCTCTAGATTTAGATTTCCCACTCGATGACTTATTTTTGTTTCCATTCTGGGACCGTCCTCGTACAGACAAGGCATCACCATTCTGGCTCTCAATATTTTTCTGTCTCATCTCCTCCATCAGCAAGGATGAAACTATTTCATCAAACTGCAAGGCAGTTGCATTGCTGCCTATTGTAATATCCAGACTATCCCACAAATCTGGTAGAGAATACAACAAACTAATGCACTTATCTTCATCTGAAATTTTGATATCAACATATGATAACTGACTTACCACAGTGTTAAACACATTCATATGCTCTGTCACTGAGTCTCCATCTTTCATCCTCAGGTTAAACAGCTTTTTCCGCAGGAACAGTTTATTCACCAGAGACTTAGATTGGTACAAAGTCCCTAACTTGTCCCACAAAGCCTTCACCGTAGCTTCCCCTGATACATTAAGCAATAATGAATCTGAGACACACAATCGTATTGTGCTCTTTGCCTTCCGGTCCAGCTTCTTCCATTCTTCATCGGTCACTCTTGTTGGTTTAGTACCCGGATCTACCGCAATCCATTGATCTTTATCCACCAACAGATCCTCCATCTTGAGTTTCCACAACTCAAAACTATGACCATTAAATTTATCGATCTCTATCTTTCCACTACTCGCCATCCTCTTTTACCACTAGAATCAATCTCGCAGATCTCCCACTGAACAGGGTCTACCACAAGCTCGAGCGAAACCCCTCAGCAACAAAGGCATCCCAGTGAAGCCAAAAATAGCTTTGATACAAAATGTAGGTTTTAACCTTGTACAGAAATTACCTGCATACGAATTCTAAAGCACAAAAAATAAACAATGTGAGAGCATAACACGTAAAACACATATACACAGAGATTTTCCCCTGGATCCCAAAAACCGGGACTACCAGCTTGATTTTTTCATTATATTCCTTTCAATGTTACAATACATATTTATACATGCCGAAGCATCAAATACCATGGACCGAAAACCATCACATCCAAAACTATGGACCAAAAACCATCTCATCCAAAACCATGTGCGAAAATCATGCACAAAACCATAGGTAGGTCCGCCCAACCTAATATAGGGTCGAAAAAAAATTTCCCGGGGTGTTGCTCGAACCCCAAAGAGGGGGGCTACTCGCCCCCCTCAAACCCCCGCTATGCAATCGACACAACAAAGCGGGGACTCCGCCCCCCTTCCAACCCCCCGGTTCACTACGTCGGCTAGTCGTGGAAAGAATATAACACAAACCAACACTAAGTTTGTGTCAAGACCTAGAACCAAGTCAAAATCCAAACAAAGTATTAGGAAAGTAGTGGAAGTTGATGATGTCTCAGAAAACAATCAAGAACAAAATTTCAAGGAAGAAATAGATTTTCAAATGAAGGAAGTAGATGATGAGGTTGACAGGTTGAATGATGCCCTCACAAAAGTACAACTGAAGATGGATTTTATAAAGAAGCGAGATAAAGAGTTTCAAGATATTGTTGCATAGTCAACTAAGGTAAAAGAAAAAACAAAGAAACCTCTTAATCCCATTACGCTAGATAAAGGAAATCAAGTGATTGATGTAGAGAAAGAGGAGGAGCCAAAGTTAAAACCTAGAAGACCCTTTACTAGAGCATCAAGAATCAAGTAAGGATGGGTGTAGAAGATGAAAAAAATAACTCAATCTACTGATAAAGTAGACTTTGATCAGTGGAGAGAATATCACAGGTACCTAGAAGAGCTTGAGGAATGCCAGATGCAGGTGTTGCAAATTTCACAGGACAATGAGGACTTCAAGAAGGTTGTTAATCAGTTGATTATAGATGCTGACAAGGAAGTGCTTCAAGCCAGTAAAGCACTTGATAGAGAAAAATATTTTGTTAAATGGACAATTCCTATGAGAAATAAATTCAAGCAATATTATATAACAAATATGGTTCCGAAGCAAAGGGTAAGGATAATGAAGAAAAAGTTATCAAAGGCATGGAGATTGATTAAGAAATACAGGGAAGCTTTTGGAGTACCTCCACCTGGCAATGTTCCTAAACCAAGGACTAAAGCTCAACCACAGTCAAAGCCTTCTCAACCAGTATCAATTGAAGAAAAATATCCTTCACTCAAAAGCACTGGAGTCAAAGCATCCACTAGAAAACCTTCATCCAACAAAAGAAAGAGGAGGTAACATGTTGTTCGTTAAGTTTTGAAATTTTGATGATGGCTAAAGACGACTAGTGTTGCGTTGCAGAGGTCCTTTTTGTTTTGTGGAAGTTATGAATATCAAGCTATTGATCCTGGTATTTTGAAAGCGTTCGTACATGGCCAGTTTATTGTATAAAGTTCTAACGGCGAGAAAGAGGCATAGTAGTGGGTTTAAAAGTCAGTTTAAACAAACGCTGCGCATATGCTGCATAAAGGATTTTGTGTCTTATTCCAATGATGTTATGTATAGGTTCAACATGTTTATGAGTCAGAGGATGAATCACCATTGAGTCATTAGCTAGGTGTTCAATTATGCTTAAATTTATGCCAACAAGACATGCTACCTAGATTGTTGTGCAGTGCTGATATGAAGGCTTTATGATGTTTCTTATTTTTATGTTGAAAAGTATGGTTCGATGTTTCAAAGAACTGTTAAGAATTTAGAAAGATTTTATTATAAGATAATGTGATAGTATTTTATCAAGTTTTTCTATCAAACAAAAAGACTGCAAAATATGTTAAAGTTTCCTATTTTGTTTTTAATCTGATCCACTTCATGGATAAGAGATGCTCTACATCTAGACATGGTACTTGAAATGTTGTATGGCTATTTAATGCCAAAGGCTTGAAGAAAGAAAGGGTTGGATAGTATTGTGAACTAGTTTTCAGAGACTTGTATTATGATTTAGCTTTTCATGAATAAAGGTGTCTTATGCTCAGTGTTCTAGTGGATATTCACAAAGATACTCGTGGTACTGTGCTTCAGATTCGTTCCTTCTTGTGATAATTATATTTTTATATTTCTTTTACAATATTTCATCTTGTGGGGATGTTGATGCAGCTGTGTTAGAATTATGTCCTACATTGCTCTAATTAAGTTGTGTCAAATATTTTAGTTGCAAATGGAATATAGTATACCTTTGTTTTCTGTCCTTTCCTCTTAATACTTAGTCTCAAATATGAAACATCAGAGCTTAAGATTTTTCTGTTATGTGTGAATGAGTAATTTTCATGTTCATCTTCCAAGATACGATAATTTGTTTCATTTAGCTCAATTATATGCCAGACAAGCCTATGTGTGTGTTATTGGTTGTTAAATGCATAAACATCTTTGGACAACAACATTAGGATCACATATTTTTACTTCTTTGTAATCTTCGTTTACTTCCAGCAAGCATTTTTTCACAAAATCCTTTCAGATCTGGTCTTTGTCTCTCATGTGCTGTCAAAATCTCCATTTTTAGGTTTTTCTGAGTGAGGAATCCCCCTCTGGTTAGAAAAGACCAGTTTCTAGCCAAAAGTGGTATGTGGTTACCTCCACAGTCCTTTTCCTTCAGCCTAAAAGGATTCATAGAGTGCTAACAACCTACATGCATACCATGTATTCAAGGACCTGGTTAACCCTTTCTATTTTCCCACCTTTTTGTGGATGGTACACGGTGCTAAAGATTAACTTCATACCCATTCCAATACACAATACCTTCAAGAAGTTGGAATTAAATTTTGTGTCTTCGTATGATATAATAGCCTTGGGTATTTTATGAAGTGTCAAGATTCCTTTCATGAAGAATTATGCCACCATTTCAATGATGTAAGGGGATTGAATATATATGAAATGAGTATTTTCAGGTAGATTGTCTATCACAACCATACTAAAATCATGTTGTCTTCAAGTCCTAGGTAATTTGGTAATAAAGCCTAATGAAATCACCTCCCATTTCGATTTTGATAGAAGCAAGGGGTTCAATAATATTGTTTGGTGTTCATGTTCCACTTTCACCTACTAAAATTCTTTCCATATTTATAAGCATTCAACTATTTCCTTCTTCATGCTAAGAGAGAAAAAATATTTTTCTTACCGGTAATCATTTTTTGATACCGCAAGTAAGCTGAGAAGGGTATTTTGTGATGTTCATCTCGTATGAATAGTTTAATTTTGGTAATATCTGGAACATAAATTTTGTTTTTATATTTTCACAAACCCCTTTCATTTATTGCATAATCTGGTTGTTTATATTGATCAACTTTAATTTTATATTTTCACAAATATGATTATAATTGTTATCTTCTAATGTTTCCATTTTGATCTATTCCATGAAATATGTTCAACTTTATTTAATATCACTTTGCAAATCTACATTAGAATTTGACATAGTGCATCCTCTACCTTGTTCCTTTTCCTTTTATGTTCTTAATGTCGAAGTCGTATTCACTTAGGAAGGTCATCCATCTAGCTTGTCTAGCATTCAGGTCAGTTTGGTCAAAAAATTATTTTAAACTCGCATGATTTGTAACTAGGGTAAACCTTATACCAATTACACAATGTCTCCAAATTTTAAGTGTGTGGATGATTTCTGCTAACTCAAGTATGTAAATTGCATAGTTTCTTTCATGTTCCTTTACTTTATGGGATTCATAACCCATCACATGATCTTCCTACATGAGCACACCTCCTAGACCTTCCAAACAAGATTTAGCACAATACGAAATTCTTATCAAGGTCTCTTACTTTTAGGAAAGGTGAAAAAGTAAGTAATGCTTTAATTTCTAAAAACGTTCCTGACAATTTTGCATCCAATTGAACTTTACTTCTTTATTTTGCATAGATATTATGGGATATGCTAATTTAAAAAATCCCTCTACGAATATTTGATAGTATCTGATGATACCCATAAATCACCTTACATTTTCCACATCCTTGGGAACTACCCAATCAAGAATGGCCTTTACCTTCTTTGGATCTACTGTTATCCCATCTTTACATATCACATGTCGTAGGTATTGTATCTTGTCTTTGTAAAATTTTCATTGCTAAAATTAGCATATAGATGATGTTCATGTAAAGTTTCCATCATTATTTCTAAATGTTGTTTGTGTTCTTCTTGAGTCTTTGAATAAATCAAGATGTCATCTATGAAGATGAGTACAAAATTGTCCAAAAATTTACTAATTTAAGTCAATATTCATTAAGCACATAAATGTAGCAAGTGCATTCATAAGCCCAAAATGAAGCACTATAAACTCATAGTTTCCATAACAGGTTTGAAAAGAAGTCTTTGGAATGTCTACTTCTTTAATCCTTAGTTGGTGATAACTAGATCTAAGATATATTTTAGAAAACATAGTTGCCCCTCTTACTTGCTTGAATAAATCTTCAATTCTCGGCAAAGTATACTTATTTTTAATTGTCAAATTATTTAAATGTTGGTAGTAAATACACAATTTGAATGTTACATCCTTCTTTTTGACAAATAGGACGGGTGCACCCCATGGAGAAACACTGATTTTGATGTCCATTTTATTTAGCAATTCATGTAACTGCATTTTTAAATCCATTAGTTTCAATACACTCATCTGATAAGGGGATTTCGATATCGATGTTGCTCCTAGTATTAGTTTTATATAAAATTATATCTCTCTCTTAGGTGATAAACTAGGAATCTTATTAGGAAATACATCTTGATAATCTCGTAAAAATTATAAATCATTCAAATATTTGGTCGAATTATCCTATGAGTGGTCCTCCACTGGATGGATAACAACTTGCATCCCTTCCTTACAGTCTTCTTTAACTACATAGAAAATATTTGATTCACAAATATGGGCCTATTTCTGTTTTTAATAACTTGAGCTTCTCCTTTTTGTAAAGTACAAGTAACCATTTTATCAAAGGAAAATAACAATTTCTCCATGCCCCTCCGACTAGTCCATCACAACTAAAACATCATATAAACTCACTGGAAGAATGTTTAATTTCATGGTAGTATGATTTCCATTTAATATGAGTGGGAAAGCCTGCACCTAATTGGTAATCTTTATTTTTGTTCTAGTAAATAACTTAACCAACTATGAATCTTTGTATTTTTCATACTTTAATTTACATTTTTCTATAATCTTAGAACTAACGTAGGTCAAAATAGCATTAGGGTATATCAATATAGGAACAAATTTGTTAAAAATAAAGCTTTTATCTATATCATGGTGGATTAATGCTCTTCCTCGTGCTCTTCGAAGGATGCATTGATACATACAATACTTCATGTAACATCATCAACAATAGAGGCATCTTGAATGTTTTGCAAGTTTTGTACATATCTAGTATTGTATGGATAATTTTGTGAAAGATGGGATTATACACATCTCCATTTTTTTTTCTAAATATGACTAAATCTATTAATGAAACAAAAAATAATAATACATGGAGGCACTGGCCTCTGCAGATCCTGTCTCAGATTTTACCATGTTTAAATAAAAAGTAACTGAAAATGACTGCCCTCAAAGGGGAAACCAGTCCAAAATTCGAGGATTGAGTTGCCCACGCAGGGGAACCAGCCTGTAATAACATTGTAGTAGAGTTTTTTTACCAAAACAACAAAATTGACATCAAATATAACAAAACTTGAAAATGGACCCCTAAGATGGTGACTGGGTGGATAAAAAACCTGAAAAAGACCTTGGCCTACTAGGTGTCAGTAGGTGGCAAAGGTTCCTCCACAATGAGACACCTGTAGGCATCTTCTTCGTCGTGATGTTGCCCGCTCATCGTGGCTTCCATCTTCGCATTGCCGCCTGGAGTGTTGTGTACCTGAGCTACGTTCGTCCGGTTCAGAGCTTTACCATGAGTTCTGCGAGTCCCCGAGCTGCTGCAAAAGAGTTTTCCACTTGCTGGTGCTGGTCCTTTCCTGAATGATGCATTCCGGGATGACAGAGATTTGTGGCTTCTCTATGAAGGCAATAGAAATGGTAGCAATAATGCACGGGCGCTCCAACGTACAACAAAAATGGAACTAGGTAGAATGGCAGGGATGCATTGTCGGGTCAGAGTCATTGGGAGGTCGCTGGGTATCCGCAGCACACCTATAGCCGGTCGTCTGGGCACGCCCCCTGCCACTGCGGGTGGTGAGATACCAACCCATGAAATGGGTAGCTGTCGAGGGCGAGGAGGAATCCACAAGAGTGGAGTCAAAGAGGGACAACGAGGAAGGGTGAGGTGCTCTGCCTCTGCTGCTACCCCTTCTACATCTCATCCTGTGCCACAAACGAGGCATATTGGCCTGGTTGGAATTGGTTTGACAGGTGCTTGGAGGAGCAAGATGAGGGATGGAATGGCCAATGGAGGCAGGAGAATGGGGAATTCGATTATCAAAAGTAGAATTCAAGGCCAAAGCAACTATTCTGAAACAACAAAACAGGTTATGCGAGAAGTGGGCACCTTCAACCATTTCAATGCAATAAAGGATCTGGCACCTTCTCCCTGTAGTTGTGCGAAAGCTTGGCTCTGCATCAGCGGGGAGGCAGTTACAAGCCAAAGGAGGCAGGATGGGGGAAGGTGATCTGAAATTGCCATCTTATGGATCAGAGTGAGGTATCCTGCCTTCGCACAACATTAATTTTTTTTAGCTTTCACACAGCATTAAAACACCATTAATTATGGTGGTGGGATTCTGGGTGGAAGTGTGGGTGGTCATGTGGCCACACCACTTGCCAGCACGGATTAGTTGCACTGTACTAGTGTGATTAATCACCCGCATTTGGGAATTATACACATCTCCATTACTTAAAGGGATCTTTATCATTTCCATTAAATCCATTGTTATTGAGATTTTCCATGTGACACCCCTATGTCTTTCTTTTTGTAACATGTCTATTTTTATACTATTGAATTATTATTGAACCCAATGGCTTTGGGGGCTAGGATTGGAACTATTTGGTTATGTAATTAACTTTTATTTAATTAAATTAATAAATGAGTTGATTAGGAATATTTAGGAAAGATCACTTGAGTATTAAATGTTTCTTTCCATTTTATAAAAAGATGTTTGTGGTTAAGCCACAAGGTGGACATTCCTACCATTTCTCCTAAAAATCCCAAGGAGGAATATAGAGAAAGATTGTTCTAAACACTTAGGTGGACATCAATGATAATTTGGGTGAAAAGTAAAATAAAGCATATGGGAGAGAAAGGCACGCTTTAAAGAAAAAGAAATACCTTTCTTAATTTAAAATAAAAATCCTAAGTAAATAAGGGATGTAGACCCTTGAAGAAGGACGTTGCTAAGGAATAATCTACTGGAAAAAATTTATAACAAAATCACTTAAGAAAACAAGAAGGTTTTGATTCCCAGGGGAAGAAGTTCTGAGCTTGGGGGAATTGTTGGAGAGAATTCATGGTTGGGAGGAATGTCCTCTATTTTTCAATATTCCCTGAGCGATTGGTTATCATTAAATGTGTGCTATTTTTCTTTTTACATATTGGTTTATATGATAGCTTAATTTCCTTACTAAAATGAGTTAGATTAAATGATAAATGGAAAAGTAAACTATAGAAGTGCTCAACTATGCATGCGTAGATAAAGTATTTTCATAAAATTTATCTACTTTATGTATATTGTTTAATATAAATGAGATTAATAAATTCAATATTTTTGCCTCCCTCAATATTACTATAAGATAAAAACCATATCATTCCGTAGATTGGATGATAAGAATAACATACTTCTCTAGTCGTATAAAGATGGGAAAATTATTCTTATGTATTAACTCATTGTATTTTTTTCTAAATACCATAGAAAAATAATATTTAAACTATTTTCCAGATAGAATATTGCATAGGTGGATATATAATAAATTATACTAATCCTACAATTTAAATAAGTAATATATCTTGTTTTGAGTTTATCAAGAATTTTATTTAGAGGTCGTAGGAATTTCCTGTATATAGGGATTTAATGTACTCTTTATGTTATGGATATATTATTAAGACAAGGGACTATATTTATGATTATATAAGAAATCCTAAAACGTAATACACAAATAGCCATAGACAATTATTGATGGAAGCTAGAAGAAATACTTTGTGTATATGAATAACAATTAAAAGGATTGGTCACTAAGGGATTTTGACACGGAAAGAGGATACATGTAAGTATCTTTGGATAATCTATAAGGTTTCACAGTAAATATAGAATAAAGTAGTGAAAGGTTCATCGCTAAAAAATTATTAGAGCAATATTTTTTTTTTTCTCGGTAAAAACTAATTCTATTAAAAGAAAATATGGTACAAAATGACATTACAGCCAAGAGAAGCAAGAAACCAGGCAGCCGGAAAGGAATGGCGATCCACCTCGGCCCCTGAGAGAAACTGGGAAGAGAACATTGCTAAACAAGAAGTAACAAGAGGAACAGAGAAACAGGCGTAGAAACAGAGGATTCTACCCAACGTGGGTAGGATCAACTATTCGGCATTTTTTCCCTTTCTTTTTACCAACTTTGACCCAATCAAGATGACTCTGCTGAACTGGCATGATTTGCAAACTAAGCTGGGCTAACGGAGAGGACTCCTTGTCTGAATCCGAGGGAGAGGACTCATGAGTTCTTTTCTGTGAGTTTGGAGGGACCGAAGTATCCGCACAACCAGTCGAAGGCGGATCCTGTGCCTGCTTTGTTTCCATTCCTTCTGCATCCTCTGCTTCTTCATCTGAGCTGGAATCCAAATCATCCATAGGAGGAGGATCATGAGGCTTCCAACTTTTGGATTTCGACTTAGGATTGGCTTTCTTCTTCTGGGCAGGCCGCGAGGGACAAGAGTTCTGAAGGTGCCCTGTGTGATGGCAGTTTCGGCAGCGAAAGGCTGTGTTCTCGTAGTCTAGGGACTGGGTCCAATGGAAGTCTCCAATTTTGAGATTAATCTGATCCGGTAGACCTTTGCTTATGTCTATTTCTGCACAAATTCTGGCGAAGGTGTATATGCCTTTTTCCCCCCTAGAGGTGTCTGTTGCTAGAAAGCGGCCTAGAGAGTCGTCGATTCCTTGGAATACAGCAAAGTGCCATAGATGCGCCGGGAGGTTGGGCAATCTGACCCAGATGGGGAGCTTTGTGATGATCGCTGAAGAAGGATCGAAATCTGGGAACCAGGGGGTGAGGAATAGTCCTGCTGAGCCCCAAAACCATGGGCCTTCAGTTAATGCTTTTTGGTAATCTTCGGTGAAAGCAAAAACTACAATGAAGAAACCCTTTGAGCAAAGAAAAACCTTGCAGTTGTTGGTCCAGTGTGAGTGGATCCATTGGTAGAGATCTGCTGTGCGAGGCCATAGTCCATTGAACCTGCAAATAATGCCATGCTCTGCATATTTTTGGGTTTGATCATCCAGCGAAGGATGCGTTATTTCAATGGAGGGGGTTTCCTCTAGCTTGTCCACCAAGAACGGTTTAGGGCCCTGATCTGGTGGAGCAGCTTTCTTAGGCTTCTGAGCATGGACAGCATCCTTGTAAGAAAAAGCCGCAGCTGAAGATGACTGTCCCACAGCTCCCCCTCTCAAACGGAGGGTAAGAATGATGGAGGCATTTCTTCTAATGCTGTAAAAAGAAAGGGGATACAGATCCTCAAGATATTTACCTTCGTAGAGGAGTCGTTGAGAATCGGAGGGAATCCCCAGCCTAAATTCCAGAGATTGCTTGAGGTTCTGCACTGGATCTGAAGCGCTTACCCATTGTAGCAGAGTTTTTCCAGAAAGGAGCCTGATCTGGATCTGGAACGAGGCTGAGAGATCCGAGTCCGTGTGCCCTTTTCCCCTGCAGATCTGTGTAGAGAGATGGCTCGCGTGATGATCGGCATTCGTTTCCTGGTGAAGAGGAAGAGGCTTACAGCTAGTCGGTGCAGGCTTTTCCTTCCCAACTACCAAGATCGGAGGCGAAACTGCGTTTGGTTCTGCTTGAGCTCCCTGTGCTGCTACGCCGGCAATCTGAAGATGGCTTTTAAATCGTGTTGTGGAATCATGGGCCTGAGGCTGTGCTACCCCAGCGTTATCTGCAGAGAGAACCGCTTGAGGACATGTGCTTGTGGCTTCGGCCTTCCTAGTATTATCATTCTGCATGTCTGCAGAGAGCGAGTACTCCCTTGACCCGAGCTTGAGATTCTCAAGATCATCCACCGCAGGGGCGATCAAAGAACTAATGGCAGCCGAGGGCAAGGAGGTGGCAGAGCTAGGGTTCAACCTCGGAGCCATTTTAGGCATACAATTTTATTAACTGCATTGGTGCCTATTTTATACGAAGTGCACTGCCATTTGTAAATTCAATTATTAGAGCAATATTACGTTATGAAAGAAAATCATAACATCCTCAATTATAACATATTGTTATGTAGTGAAAGGTTCATCGCTAAAAAATTATTAGAGCAATATTACTTTATGAAAGAAACTCATAACATCCTCAATTATAACATATTGTTATATAGATCATTCTGAATTAGTAAATAAATTATGTGATACTGGGTAGTATGAAAGTAGTTCGAAATAGATTGTATATACTTTATGAGATGGGATACGACCCATTGTTATAATAATATGAACTCATAATAAAGAAAGTTTACTATATAGTCTTAAAAGTCTATAGAAAAATCAAGAATTTCATGCAATCAGATACTATATATTTTAATACTCAATTTGTCTTAACAAGCCTTAAAGAATAAAATGAGAGAGAAAAGCATTACTATATATATGAAAACCATCAAACCATCAAATAAGGCTAGCCACAGAAATGGAGAATTCCACTTAATCAAAATAAGTTAATACAATTTCATACGCAAGTATAAGAGAGAACAATTACATTTAGGTGTAGAGTTCAGAGTCTACGAGAAAAGAAATGAAATATTTTATATAGTCTACAAGCCCGAGGCCAGACCTCCATTATTTACATTGGACTATGACTATATTACAAAACCCTAACCCATGTAGGGTTATAAAAATAGTAAACAAATCTTACTTGGGTTCAATTATTAAAATAAGACATTCAGAAATAGAATCCATAGAATCAGATCAAATTGAGAGTAGCTGACTTGTGGTAAAAGGAAACAAATTCATTTTAGTCCTTGTGACCCTAGTTCGCTCTATAGTAGGTCCCAAATTAGAGGAATTTTCTCCTTGAGCCATGCCAACAAAGGAAGCACAAATAAAAACTAAGTGAGAAATTGAAGGAGAAAGAATGAAAGGACGTTTTAGAAATTATTAAAGGGATCAAGAGATATACTTTTAAGGATTTGTGTGCCACTCTAACTTAAACCTACAGAAACCCAAATGTAAACAATGATTAAATACTGCAATTCAAAGTAAATAGTTCCTAGGAAAATAACTAGAAAACTTAACAATTGTGTTATAGTGATAGAAATTACCAAAACAAGTAGTTACATTAGGGTTTATTGACTATAATCCTAGGCACGAAAACTACTGGAAGAATGTATGAAGGAGAATTTCCTCAAAAGAGAATTTATACATGGAAGGAGGATACATGTATGAATAAAGTAACAAAATGTTCCTCACTAAAAACCTATTAGAGCGTTATTACTTTATGAAAGAAAAGCATAAATATCCTTAATTATAACATACTATTATATACATTGTTCATAGTTATTGAAAATATTATGTGATACTTGGTAGTATCCAAGTAGTTCGAAACCTATTGTGTATACTTTATGAGATGGGATAAGATCCATTGTTATAATAATACAAATTCAATATAAATAAATTATTATATAGTCTAAAAGTCTATAAAAAAATCTAAGAATCTCATGCAACCAAATAATATATATTTTAATACTCAAATTTTCTTTAGAAGCCTTAAAGAATAAAATGAGAATGAAAAGCATTAATGTATATATATACGAATAAAAACCTGAGAATGAAAAGGAGCCTTAAAGAATAAAATGAGAATGAAAAGCATTAATGTATATATATACGAATAAAAACCTGAGAATGAAAAGCATTAATGTATATATACGAATAAAAACCATTAAATAAGGCTAGTCATAGAAATGGAGAACTCTACTTAATCAAAATAAGATTAAGTAATATATTTTCATATGTAAGCATAACAGAGATCAATTACATTACATAAGACATAACAAATACATTAGGTTTAGGTGTAGAGTTCAGAGAATATGAGAATATAAACAAAGTATTTGATATAGTCTGCAAGCCTAAGGCCAACCGTCCATTATTTATATTGGATTGCAATCAAATCACAAAAAACTAACTTTTTTAGGGTAATACAAATAGTAAATAAATTTTACTTAGGTTTAATAAATAAAAAACGACACTCAAAACTAGAATCCATAGACTCAGACAAATTTAAATGTATTTGACCTATGGTAAGAGGAGAAAAATTAATTTTAGTCCTTGGAACACTAACTCGCTCTGTAATAGGTCCCAAATCAAAAGAAGTGTCTTCTTGAGCCATACCTATAGGGTAAACACAAATAAAAAATAAATGAGAAATTGAAGGAGAAAAAATTAAAAGAAGTGTTAGAAATGAGTAATGAAATCAAGAGATTTACCTTTAATAATTTGTGTGCCACTCCAACTTCAACCTACAAAAACCCAATTGTAAGTAATGATTAAATATCAGGTTATGAACCAAAGCAATTAGTTCCTAGAAAAATAACAAAAAAAAATAACAATTGTGCTACAGTGAAAGAAATTACCAAAACTGGTAGATACATTAGGGTTTACTAACTCAGGTACAAAAATACTACAAGAATATATGAAGGAGAATTTTCTCAAATGAGAATTTATACTTTAAAAAATTGATAACAAACCCAATGATGGTATTACAAATCTTTGAGCAAAGGTCTTCATATCTTCGCTGAAAATAAAATATTTTGCATGTTAATGCAAATAATTCTTTTTCTCCACTAATGAATGAGATCGATTTTTTCAGATGCAATAACTTTGGTCACAAAGCTAGTGAGTGCAGATCTATATTTTCAAAATCCTTCATTTGGAACAGACAAGAGAAATCTAATCAACAAAAAGTTATGAGAACGTGGAAGAAGAGGGCCCAAACTCAGAAAATTGTGAGTTTGCTTTGATAGCTCATGATCAACATGAGCAATGGTTGATTGATATTGGATGCTCCAAGCACATGATCGGTGATAAGAGAAAAAAATTGCAGCTAAAAGAGTACGAAAAAGAAAATGTTAGTTTTGGAAATGATGCAGTAGTTCCCATCAAAGGGAAAGGAACAATTAAGATGGACAAGAATACCAAAGCTCATAATGTGTTTTATATTGATGGATTGAAGTGCAATCTCCTCAATGTGAGTAAGATGTGCAATAATAAGCATGAGGTGACTTTCATATGTAAAGAGTGTGAGATCGGAAATGAAAAATCAGGAAAGTTGGTTGCAAAGGCCATTAGAAGTGACAACAACATGTATATTTTTTATGGCACTAGAAACAATTGTTGCATGAGAAAAATAGAATAATCCTTGCTATGGAATAGAATATTAGGTGATGTTAATTTTGATAATCTAATCAAAATTAGCAATATTGGAGTAGCTAGAGGATTACCAAGGGCGTCTAAACCAGATAGCACAATATGAAAGTCATGCCAATTTGGGAAACAAACAAGAGTGCACTTCAAATCCAAGGAGTTCACTACAAGTAGACCATTGGAGCTAGTGCATAAATATGTGTGTGGTTCTACAATGAAGAGAAGTCCAAGAAGTGACATATTTTTCATATTATTTGTTGATGACTTTACTAGAGCCACGTGGATTATGCTTTTGAAAGAAAAATCCAAAGCTTTCAACAAATTTAAGTACTTTAAGGCACTTGTTGAAAATGAAGTTCATTTGAAGATAAAGAGTCTTAGATTTGATAAAGGAGGTGAGTTCAGGAATTTGATCATTTTTGTGAGGATCATGGGATGAAGAGGTGTAATACTCCATAGCTAGAACACCACAACAAAATGGTGTGAGTGGAGAGGAAAAATAGATTGGTCCAAGATATGGTGTGAGTTATGTTAGATGAAGTTGGTGTGTCATATACTTTTTGTGGAGAAGCGACTCAAACAATAATATGTTTGGCCAATAGAGTTCTTCTTAGGCTTAATAGTGATAAAATTCCATATGAGTTGTGGAAATGAAGACCAACAAAAGTTGACCACTTCAAAATATTTGGGAGCAAGTGCAACATCAAGGGGACTGAAGAAAATCTTGGAAAATTCTAACCAAGAGTTGATGAGGGCATATTCCTTGGTTTTTCCTTTAAGAGAAAGGGATACAAATGCTACAAAAGAGAAACAAAAAGGTAATTGAAGGTATTGATATTGTGTTTGATGAATATTTTCCTAAATCTAATGATTTGAAAGATGTTGCAGTTGATCATGATTTCATAGAATATGAGGACCAAGAAATTTCTGACAAGGATGAATATGAGGAAGAAGAGAGAAATACCTCCACTACAAAGAAGGCTCCACTAAGTCACATCCAAAGAAGTACCCAAAAAGTCAAATTATTGGAAGAAAAGAGTTTGGAGTGCAAACAAGGATGAAGTCGTTGGATAGCTTTAATCAAGCACATTTTGCACTATTGTCTCAAATGGAGCTCAAAAGCTTCAATGAGGCTAGAGAAGATCAACGTTGGGTTAAAGAAATGAAGAGTTGGATCAGGTTGAGAAGACCAATACACGGGAGCTTGTGCCAAGGCCAAAGGACAAAAAAATCACTGGAACCAAGTGGGTGTTCAAGAACAAGATAGATGAAGAAAGCAAAGTGGTAAGGAAAAAAGCAAGACTTGTGTGAAAGTGGTATACTCAAGTAGAAGGTATTGATTTTGATGAAGCTTTTGCACCTGTAGCTAGATTATATGCAATAAGAATGTGTTTGGCCTTTTCATCCTACAAGAAAATTAAAGTTTATTAAATGGATGTAAATTAGCTTTCTTGAATGGTGATCTAGAAGAGGAAGTTTATATAGAAAAACCTGAAGCTTTTTTATTGGGTGATGATGAGAATCAAGTGTGTAGGTTGAAAAGGGCCCTTTATGGCTTGAAGCAAGCTCCAAGGGCATGGTATGAAAATCTATACAAACATCTACAACATCAAGGCTCCAAAAAAGGATACACGAACAATTATTTATATATCAAATTTGAAGGTGATCATTTTCTAATAATTTCTATGTATGTAGATGATATTATCTTTGGGAGTGATTTGGAGGAGATGGACCAAAACTTCGCACAAGAAATGCAAAAATAATTTGAGATGTAAATATTTGGAGAGCTTGCATTCTTCCATGGTTTGCAAGTTATTCAAGATGATAAAGGAATTTTCATTTCTCAATCAAAGTATCTTAGAGAGAAATTAAAACAATTTAGCATGGAAGATTGCAAACTGGTATGCACTCCTACGGTGCTGGTTGTAAATTGAGTAAAGATTATGAGTCACCAGACGTAAATCAGTCTATGTATTGTTGCATTATTGGCAGGTTATTGTATCTAATCACTTCTAGGCCTAATATTATGCAAGTTGTAGGATTGGTCTCAATATTTCAAGCTAATCCTAAGGAGACTCATCTTAATGTTGTAATAAAGAGGATCTTCAAGTACCTTCAAGGCACTCTTGACTATGGATTATGGTATCCCAAAGGTAAACACTTCGATTTGATTACTTTTACTGATGTTGATTGGGCTAGTAGTATTGATGGCAGGAAAAGTACTTTAGGAGCAACCCACTTTTTGGGAGATTGTTTGGTCTCTTGGGCTAGCAAGAAAAAAAGTTCTATCTCTTTGTCCACTGTTGAAGCTGAATATATAGTAGCAACCACTTGTTGTACACACATTTTATGGATGAAGCAAACTCTTCAAGACATGCATGTTGAGTATGAAGAGCCTCTTACCATCATGGTAGGAAAAAAAAGTGCAATAAGCATCTCAAAAAATCTAGTTCTTCATTCAAAGACCAAACACATACCAATCAAATATCATTTTCTAGGAGAACAAGTGGTCAACAAAGTTGTGAAGTTGGCATATATTGCTTCAAATGAACAAATTGCAAACATCTTAACTAAGCCACTTTCGAGGGAGAAATTTGAATATCTTAGAGAGAATATGAGTGTTGTCCCTTTTTGAAGGAATTAAGGAGATTTTCATGGAGTTAGTTGTTGTCATATGGCTGCCATCATGAGCACTTTCAGCTGCAAAATTTGGATAATGGGTGGTGATTGCTTGTTTGCATGATTTTCAAAGAATTATGAATTGTTCACTTACTTCTTCTTTCTTCATCTCGCTATGGATTTCTTATTCATGTGCATTGATTCTTCAATATGGTGTGGTGTCAAATATATTCAAGGGGAGAATGTTTAACAACTTAGGGGGAGTATTTTTTATAGCTCTTCAAGGGGAGTACTTCATCTTTGGCCATGTATTACATTGTTTCTATGTATTTCACTTTTCCATGTAAACCCCTTTCCATTGATGTCAAGGGGGGAGAGTGAGTGAGTTATTTATGTGCTCAGCTTCAAATTATTGTATGTAAATGTAGTATTTATTTTCAAAAGCTACAGGTTTACGTCATTGGAAAAAGGGGATATTGGTGGCATGTTTGTGTTTTCATTGATGTCACCGGTTGAAGTTATGTACTGATAATCCTATATGTATCACCTTGAGTTTGTTTTATACTCGTTGAGATTTTTCATTCTAATGTAAAATTTTGTCATAGTCTTAGAAGGTTTGTAGAAGAGGTGTCATGAGGTAATAAAGACTCGTCTAAAGTTGAGCTAAAATTATGCTAGAGGTCTAGTAGATTATGCCCCTACCCCATTCCCATCGATGACGGGCTACACATGCGACTAAGGGGCCTCAATCGCTGGCTGTCAGTGTTATGCATGAGACCAATCAAAATTTCATAGGTTCGTGCATGGGACAGAAAGAAAACACAAAAATTACTCTGCATTTCGCATCCAAAATTGAAATAATTTTTTTTTTGGCGAAGCTTATGGTCGACATTTTCCAGAAAAGGGTGGAGACAAGTCGTGGGGCCTCTAGACATTGATCAAAGTTGAAAATATCAAGAAACTAGTGGAGTAAGTGGTTCAATTTGGTCAAGAATCCTATCTCAATCAAATCTAAAGGATGTGAAAAGGCTTTGGGCAAGCTCCATCATCTGAAGAATTTAGTGACTTAACCATTTCAATATTTTATAAATATGAGAATAAAAGTTTCTCATTTGGTTGGTTCTCTAGACGTGTCAGTGAGTGAGTGTGCATAAAGTGCCAGTTCACAACAAATGAATGTAGCAATGAGTTGAGAGCTTCAAAATTGCAATGTGTTTTAGGATTTATTCAACAATAGTGTTTCACAATTTTGTGTAGAGATTGAAGATCAAATTGGAGAGTGTGTGTGGAGAGATTTGTTCTATCAAATAGAGTGTGAAATTGTGGCTGCATGAGTGTGCTTATTTTTTTCTATTTTTGTTTATGTGGCAATGTTTTCAATTCTGAATCATGTTTTCTTATAGAAAAATTGTTTGTACTTGGAGTGGGGGCTTCAAGCTAAGTGCATGTTGATTTTCTATTATAGGAGTGGGTGCTCCAAGTTGGTTGTGGCCAACATTTCTCATTTTAGTCAAGGGGTGGGTGCTCCATTTCTAGTGGTGGCTAGTTGATGTAATGTAAATGAGAATATTTTGAAGTAAATAAGAAGAAGCAACAAATAGTTCGGTGGTTTTTCGCCCTAAAGGGGGACTTTTCCACCTAAAATCAAAGCGTCTACATGCGATGATTGTTCCTGTTTTTCATGTGCATGATCTTGTTATATATTTTTGAAGTAAATTTCTAAATAAGTTTTATTTGTAGAATTAATTCTTAAATTTCCATAATACCGATTCACCCTTCCCCCACCACCCCCCCCACACACCCCCTCTTCTCTCTTAGTATTACTGTTGTCTAACAACTATTACCATCTAGGTTCACAAAATGTTAACCATTACTTGAGGATGTTGGGCACGATGGTTATGCCTTAGTCTAGGTCGAAAAGGACCTAGTGCTAAGTTGTGCCTAACATTTTGTCTATTTCTTCCAAACCTACAAACCATTGCCTAAAATTATTCCATGTCAATATAGTTGACATAGAGTCCTAGCTAAGAATATTTGAATAAATTACTCAGGAAATAGAGAGGCACCCTCCTATTATTACAGATCCAATTGTCTTGAAATGGCTGGTAAGTGCACCAGTCCATAAAAATGTGTTATTTGTTGACTAGTAAATGTTCATCATTTCTTTGGTGAAAAAAAAAAGACAACAAATATTTTTTAGTAATGTTGAGGTCTTGGATCCTTATTTAGACCATCTATAGTGTTCATATGTTCTATCCCTGTAATCAGAAAAAATGGTTAACTGGATGTGGGCATTGTAGATGGATGGCACACTGGGTTTAATGAACTTGCAAAAAATAATTGTGATGATACTTTATTAGATATCATGTTTCAGTGACCTCAATGTAGCCAAGGATGCATTAATTTCAACATTTAGATTTCTTGGCCCTTGGTTCAAGTTTCATAATTCTAAATTTTGGTTTAGTAATGGTTGGTTTGACCTCTGATTAGGTTCCACATTAAGAATTTTCCCTATAACTCAATATAGTGATTGTGTTTAAGGTGCCATTTTGTGTATTTTTTCCACTATTAAATCAAACTTTTTGAAGAACCAAAAAAATAAAAAAGCATGAGAATGCTTGCATTGACTCTAAAGAGGATGTATGGTGTTTATTTTCTAGTTGATATTGTTCAAGAATTTATTTTTTTCCTCAATATCTCCAAAAAATGTGTCATGCAGCCCCACAATGGTAAAAAATGGGGTCACTGGTGCATAAAATAGAAATATCATCAGGAATGCATGTGGGTTCCTAAGAATGCATGAATATTTGTTATCCATGTTGAGTTGGCAACTTGGCTACAATCTTGGTTAGCATCTTGGGCCTTTGCAAGCAAAGTCATGCATGAGCGCGTGAATGCTTATGTAGACACATTTTCATGATAGCCCCATTGCCACTTTTGGATCATCATCTTGTTGTGATCACCCATCAAAAAACTATTTATCTCAGTTATGGAAATGTTGACACTTTTTCACTTACATAACACTTTTAAAACCCAACCTTTCATGTTCAATTTTATTTCTTTGAATTAGTATTAGAAATGTGAAACATAATTCGTAATAATGGGTTTCAAATTAAACTAAGAAGAAACTAGATTATTGTAAATAATCGATACCTTAGTTGGGTTTGATTCTAGAATTAAATCATTATCTATTTAAACATCTACAAATGTATGACTTGATTTTGAGTCCAAAAATATATTAGAAATCCTGTAATTAATATTACAAGATACAATGATTGGTTATGTAAAAGAGACTTAAAATTCTTTAGGCCAAGTATTGTTGCCCCTAGAATAAAAGGTGACATAGGGAAGTGTTGGAATTTTTTCCAAAAGGTTATTATTTTGATCAAATATATTACATTAAGCTTTATAGAAAATAATTTTATGATCTTGGATGGATTACATACTTTGAAATAAAATTGAAATGACCCAACTAATTGCCAAAAATTGCAAATTCATTTAAAACAAGAAAAAAGCATCAAAATTGACAAATGCAACAATTGCATGATAGGTTGATATTATGATTGAAATGTTACGAAACTTGGAAAATCAAATACATTAGCAACAAAAAATATTTTTCTCGAATCTAAAACAATGAAAACTAACACTATTTTAAATATATTCCACCATGTTGTGATTATTTGTAAGTTATAATTATCTTTTCTCTAGTTAAGGTAAACTTGGGAACAATAACCACAATATGATTCTAATATTCTCACCATTTGAAATTGACTCAAAAATTAGTGCCACACATAATCTTTATGTTGTAAACAGATTTGGGAAAGACTAGTGGAAGGATCTCTTACTATTTTAGGTATATTTGTATAATGTGAAAATGGGTGTATATAGAAGCTACATTTTTAGGGAGGGTGTAATGGGTTCAATGAAAATTATAACAAAGATTGCAATGGGGTGAGAAAAAAATCATTAGAATGTGCATTTAAAAGCTAAGCTACACCTATAATTGTTGATCAATACCCCACCAAAAAAATATATACTTGTAAGTCACCATTTCCATCTGTGTTTTTTACTTCTTTTAATCTATCATTGAGCTCATTGGTATATGTTCCACTTTTGAAGAATTGAAATGAGGCAGAATTGCATTACTGGATTCTAATAAGGGTGGCTAGAGAATGTGTGTTTTGATCAATACATAAGGAACCCCAAAAATATGTCGTTTGAAATCACCATTTCCATGGATGGCTTGTACTTCTTTGAACTCATTGGAATCTATCTCATTCCTTGTCAATCAAGATGATGTGGAATTGCATCGTTGGATTACAATAAGTGTACCTAGAGAATGTGTAATTTGATCAATACACGGACAACATGAAAGGTGATTGACAAAGGGGATGTGTTGTCAAAAACACTGTAATCAATAGTCAATGTTGGAATAAATTTACTCGACAAAGTAAGATATGCTATAAAAAATAGGGCTACTAAGGAAATTTAGTCATTCACAAACCACATACATGACGTAATTTATCTAATCCCTCTAGTACTAAATAAATAATGATGCAGGAGCATCCGGACACGTCAATGAGAGAAAATTAGATGAAGAGGACAAATGGACAACCACATGGACAGCAAGGCAATCTTGAACAAGATTCGGTTAATGAACTAATTTTAGTTAAAAATCAGTTAAAAACTGAATGTAGGGATAATAAGAACGGAGAGAAAGAGAGAATAAGGGAAGGAAAAACCTGTGCCTACCAGAGAGGGGAAAAATGTAATCGCCTGAGAAATTCTGGATTAAGGCTGAGATGCCTTAAATTGTAACCTGACTTTGTAAATTATAAAAAATGTGTTTGTGTGAATTTCTGGAATTTGTGAACTTATGTCTGTATTTCTTGTTTTGAATGGTTGGCCATCGGTTTTCTGAAGCCATGGCGTGTTTTTTCAAGTCAGCCGGTGATGTGGAGAACCGGTTTTGCAAAATGCCGTCCCGTTCATTTAGGCGTTTAGAGTGTTTTTAAGGTATTTTTTGTTTGCAGTATCACAATGTTGAGCAAGTTCTCGCTTCAAGGACGACAGTGGAAGCAGTTCGAAGGTGGAGAGCCGGAGAGGCGATCGAAGGCAGGGACGTGGTGGACGGATGCAAAGCTGTGGGCATCCACTCTGATAAATCTTGATGTCTGTATGTATTCGTTTTCATTTGCATGCTTGCTGCACGTTCAGAGGTTCGGGGATCGATCCTGTGCGAGGGACTCTCAATGTCTTCAAGGGCGAAGAGTAACGATGATAACATGACGAGGTTCGAGGGCGCTGCTGCAGATAGCGGCGGCGGCTCTTCTTGAAGTAATGCTGCCAAGAACGAGGGTTCCAGACGAACGAGAAATAGGGTCAAGAAGGAGCAACCCAGGGAAGCCCCGGTCAGTAAGTTTGAGGGTTTAATAATACACGGCGTTAAACCCTGGGATCTTGATGCCGACGATTTCTATGATTCCCTTCTAGAGGCTCGCAGAGAGCTCGACCAATGGCTCGATAAGAGTTTCCAGTCCTTCCCCCGAAAAAGAGTCACTGAATAAGTTTCAAGATTCTTCAAATAGAGAAGGCAAGAACAAGAACAAGAAATGCCTCTAGAGATTCAACTTCAATACCACCATCACCAGCAGCAGCAGCCGCCGCCTGTAAATGTCAATGTGAACGGCGTGCCGAGGAAACAGCAGACGTTTGAAGATTATGATGAAGGGTTTGACGAGGGGGACAGGAGCAGCAGCGGAGGCGTTTTGGGCCCATAACCCACAGGTCCCAGGATCGAGCGGGTAAAAATATTGAAAATGGAGACACCCCAGATTCCGTTTTCATCAAGTGGTATCAGAGCGGGAAAGATTTCCTGCGGAGAGGAGTTTTGAAAGAAGAGGTACAAGTTTTATTTATTTTTTTTAATTTATTTTATGAAGGTGAGAAGATTGCAGCAAACCTAGAGCAGGAGTGCTCAATTGGTTCGAGAGGAGAGAACCACGGAGATGCCGAGAGGACTAAGCTCAGGAGAGAAGCTTGGTAGGGCATCTGGTAGCAGGGAGGACTTGCTATGGCAGAGGTTTGATTGCAGCTCACAAAAGACAGTTCCACTGAAGAAGAGAAACAGTGGGTAGAATTGCGAATTGCGAAGGAAAAGCATATGACCAGGGGGTCATAAATTTGTACCTCGGGAGCATATGACCAGGAGGTCATAATTTTTGTACCTCAGGAGTCTGATGCAGGAGCATCCGGACACGTCAATGAAAGAAAATTAGAGGAAGAGGACAAATGGACAACCACATGGACAGCAAGGCAATCTTGAACAAGATTCGGTTAATGAACTAATTTTAGTTAAAAATCAGTTAAAAACTGAATGTAGGGATAATAAGAACGGAGAGAAAGAGAGAATAAGGGAAGGAAAAACCTGTGCCTACCAGAGAGGGGAAAAATGTAGTCACCTGAGAAATTCTGGATTAAGGCTGAGATGCCTTAAATTGTAACCTGACTTTGTAAATTATAAAAAATGTGTTTGTGTGAATTTCTGGAATTTGTGAACTTATGTCTGTATTTCTTGTTTTGAATGGTTGGCCATCGGTTTTCTGAAGCCATGGCGTGTTTTTTTCAAGTCAGCCGGTGATGTGGAGAACCGGTTTTGCAAAATGCCGTCCCGTTCATTTAGGCGTTTAGAGTGTTTTTAAGGTATTTTTTGTTTGCAGTATCACGATGTTGAGCAAGTTCTCGCTTCAAGGACGACAGTGGAAGCAGTTCGAAGGTGGAGAGCCGGAGAGGCGATCGAAGGCAGGGATGTGGTGGACGGATGCAAAGCTGTGGGCATCCACTCTGATAAATCTTGATGTCTGTATGTATTCGTTTTCATTTGCATGCTTGCTGCATGTTCAGAGGTTCGGGGATCGATCCTGTGCGAGGGACTCTCAATGTCTTCAAGGGCGAAGAGTAACGATGATAACATGACGAGGTTCGAGGGCGCTGCTGCAGATAGCGGCGGCGGCTCTTCTTGAAGTAATGCTACCAAGAACGAGGGTTCCAGACGAACGAGAAATAGGGTCAAGAAGGAGCGACCCAAGGAAGCCCCGGTCAGTAAGTTTGAGGGTTTAATAATACACGGCATTAAACCCTGGGATCTTGATGCCGACGATTTCTATGATTCCCTTCTAGAGGCTCGCAGAGAGCTCGACCAATGGCTCGATAAGAGTTTCCAGTCCTTCCCCCGAAAAAGAGTCACTGAATAAGTTTCAAGATTCTTCAAATAGAGAAGGCAAGAACAAGAACAAGAAATGCCTCTAGAGATTCAACTTCAATACCACCATCACCAGCAGCAGCAGCCGCCGCCTGTAAATGTCAATGTGAACGGCGTGCCGAGGAAACAGCAGACGTTTGAAGATTATGATGAAGGGTTTGACGAGGGGGACAGGAGCAGCAGCGGAGGCGTTTTGGGCCCATAACCCACAGGTCCCAGGATCGAGCGGGTAAAAATATTGAAAATGGAGACACCCCAGATTCCGTTTTCATCAAGTGGTATCAGAGCGGGAAAGATTTCCTGCGGAGAGGAGTTTTGAAAGAAGAGGTACAAGTTTTATTTTTTTTTTTTAATTTATTTTATGAAGGTGAGAAGATTGCAGCAAACCTAGAGCAGGAGTGCTCAATTGGTTCGAGAGGAGAGAACCACGGAGATGCCGAGAGGACTAAGCTCAGGAGAGAAGCTTGGTAGGGCATCTGGTAGCAGGGAGGACTTGCTATGGCAGAGGTTTGATTGCAGCTCACAAAAGACAGTTCCACTGAAGAAGAGAAACAGTGGGTAGAATTGCGAATTGCGAAGGAAAAGCATATGACCAGGGGGTCATAAATTTGTACCTCGGGAGCATATGACCAGGAGGTCATAATTTTTGTACCTCAGGAGTCTGATGCAGGAGCATCCGGACATGTCAATGAAAGAAAATTAGAGGAAGAGGACAAGTGGACAACCACATGGACAGCAAGGCAATCTTGAACAAGATTCGGTTAATGAACTAATTTTAGTTAAAAATCAGTTAAAAACTGAATGTAGGGATAATAAGAACGGAGAGAAAGAGAGAATAAGGGAAGGAAAAACCTGTGCCTACCAGAGAGGGGAAAAATGTAGTCACCTGAGAAATTCTGGATTAAGGCTGAGATGCCTTAAATTGTAACCTGACTTTGTAAATTATAAAAAATGTGTTTGTGTGAATTTCTGGAATTTGTGAACTTATGTCTGTATTTCTTGTTTTGAATGGTTGGCCATCGGTTTTCTGAAGCCATGGCGTGTTTTTTTCAAGTCAGCCAGTGATGTGGAGAACCGGTTTTGCAAAATGTCGTCCCGTTCATTTAGGCGTTTAGAGTGTTTTTAAGGTATTTTTTGTTTGCAGTATCACGATGTTGAGCAAGTTCTCGCTTCAAGGACGACAGTGGAAGCAGTTCGAAGGTGGAGAGCCGGAGAGGCGATCGAAGGCAGGGACGTGGTGGACGGATGCAAAGCTGTGGGCATCCACTCTGATAAATCTTGATGTCTGTATGTATTCGTTTTCATTTGCATGCTTGCTGCACGTTCAGAGGTTCGGGGATCGATCATGTGCGAGGGACTCTCAATGTCTTCAAGGGCGAAGAGTAACGATGATAACATGACGAGGTTCGAGGGCGCTGCTGCAGATAGCGGCGGCGGCTCTTCTTGAAGTAATGCTGCCAAGAACGAGGGTTCCAGACGAACGAGAAATAGGGTCAAGAAGGAGCGACCCAGGGAAGCCCCGGTCAGTAAGTTTGAGGGTTTAATAATACACGACGTTAAACCCTGGGATCTTGATGCCGACGATTTCTATGATTCCCTTCTAGAGGCTCGCCGAGAGCTCGACCAATGGCTCGATAAGAGTTTCCAGTCCTTCCCCCGAAAAAGAGTCACTGAATAAGTTTCAAGATTCTTCAAATAGAGAAGGCAAGAACAAGAACAAGAAATGCCTCCACAGATTCAACTTCAATACCACCATCACCAGCAGCAGCAGCCGCCGCCTGTAAATGTCAATGTGAACGGCGTGCCGAGGAAACATCAGACGTTTGAAGATTATGATGAAGGGTTTGACGAGGGGGACAGGAGCAGCAGCGGAGGCGTTTTGGGCCCATAACCCACAAGTCCCAGGATCGAGCGGGTAAAAATATTGAAAATGGAGACACCCCAGATTCTGTTTTCATCAAATAAGCACACTCATGTTGATGAACAAATAAAAATTAAGGGTGAAACTCATGAATGTTAACATAGAGATGTAGCTTATAGTCATTCAAAATTTCAAAAGAACTAATTTAACTAGATAAAATAAACAACCAATATTTTATTTTTTATTTATTAATTTATAGAGACATTATTGATGCATTTTTTTCAATTATATTTTAATGAAATATTAAATTTCATGTATACATTACAATTAAATAATTTAAATTAAAAATTGTATATCACGAAAAACAATAATTTAAATTATTTTTAATTTTTTTTTTTAATTTGTGAGATCAGATATAAATAGTAAAATCCATTCAAACACTTACCTAATTATTAAACTTTATAATTCAATAATCTAAATAAACAAAAAAATTATTTTTTAGTAAGTGATTACGCAGTTAAACTTTATACACTCCTAGCAAATATTATTTCAAATATCGAAATGATAGATTACTTATTTAAAATGAAACATTTAAATGGCATGTTTCAAACAAGTTTGAAAGCTACTAACCTTCTAAAAACCAAAGTTTACAACTATAAAGGACTTTAAACATAAACCCCATACACCCTTTCACTCCCATGTTGACTCGCAACCATATTACATGCAGGCAACAAAAAAATTCTATTTGGAGCATCCACTCATATTCTGGAAACCTTCTCACAGATAAAAAAGACATAGAAGGGGAGGCATTTGGATACTTTAGCGAAATCTATCGTTCAAGGGTCGATGTCCCATTCAACAAACAGTTGGAACAATGTGACTTCTTCACAACATCAACTGATGCGGAGGCCTTTGAGCACATGGAACGTCTTGTGCATTTCTTTGTGTAAAACCAACCATAAACTAATATCTAAAACCATAGCCAACTGGCTTAAAATTTTCCTGTCCACGTACATCACTGCCGAACAATTTGGTTTCTTAAAACAACGCCAGATCCATGACATTGTTTCTATAGCCCAAGAATGCATCCATTCCATTAAAACCCATAATCTGGATGCCTTCCTCATGAAGATCGATTTTCTTAAAGCCTTTGACCGCGTAGATTGGGAACTCTTATGGATGACCCTGTGAAAGATTAGCTTCGACTCCTCCATTATTCACTCGATTCAATCCTGCATCAAATTTTCCTCCTTCGCCATAATTATCAGTGGTCTTCCCACCGAATTCTTTGTGGCCTCCCGTGGTCTTCAATATTCATCACCATCATGGACGGACTTAGTAGAAGATTCAATGCAGCCCGTGATAGTGGGCTCATCACGGGATGTTTGATTGCAGACAGTGTCCCTATAAAACACTTACTTTTTGTGCATGATCTATTGACTATGGGGAAGTTCGACCCTCATGAATGGCCCTGGAAACTCGAAATTGTACAGGATTTTGGGCATGCTTATCGTCTTTGCATGAATCAGACCAAATCCATCTTAATATCCAGCGATAGAAAGTAGTTTTGACATTAGAAATTGCAAATTGGTTTGGTGTTTCAGTTGAGAATTTGGACATGGGATTCTCATAGCTTGGTTTTACCTTGAAGCTGCTTGGATACAAGAACAAGGATTGGGACTAGCTTATCGACAAAGTTTAAAAGAAACTCTCCCATTGGTCCCAAGTACATATTTTTGGATGGACGTTTGATTCTTATCAAATATGTTCTCAACGATATTCTGATTTACTGGATGCACATTTATAAATTTCCCAAGGGTGTTACCCGCAAAATTAACACCATTGTAACTGGGTCCCTATGGGCTAGCCCGAATGCTACTCGAAAATTCCACTTGGCCAACTTGGATATGCTTTCCCCTCCTGTCAAAATTGGTGGCTAGAATCTTAAAGACACTGCCTCCTTCAACACGGCTCTGCTGTTAAAAATGTTTTGGAGGGTTGTCTGTCATGAGGGCTTAAGGCAGTGCATCATCTCAGTTGGCTTCGATCTGGTGCATTGGAACCTTCACAAATCTCCTTTTCCTGGCGCAGTCTTCTCACAACTAAGAATTGGTACTTTGGATACCTACGCTGGATCGTTGCCTCGGTATCTTTCCCTAAGATCGGATTGAATTATATTGTTGGTATGATAGGTTCACATCTCTTATCCCCTGCTCTCATTACATCATTGCATTATAGAGGTTTACATGTGCTCAAATATATTCTAGATGCAGAATATTCCTCACCTTTCTACACTCACCCTAATCCCAGAATGGAAAAATTACATCATTAATTTGAAGCTATCTGGGATTGTACTCTCATCAAGCAGAAGACGGCTTTGTATGGGTTAGAGGATCACAATTGGACAAAGCTATAGTGAAAGAGGCTTACTGTTGGGGATTTTTCTGAGAAAATCCCAAAAACAAAGAAATTAAACACTACAGAGGCAATGCTCTGTTTCCTCTGTCCAGGATCTTTTGTGCACAGGGAAGCTTTTAGAAGAGATTATCTCAGAACAAACCATTACACAGCCATAACACATTTCTATTGATTAAAAACAAAAGACTGATACAAACTTCATCCTCTTTGCTGAGAGGGATTCACCAAAAGATCAACAAAAACATTTACTCTGTCTCCACATGAGAATTTACTGTGCTGGGTAAAATTCTCATTTACATTCACTGCTGTGAAAACATATTACTTACTGGTGTAAAACCTTCTTTTACATACTGCTGTAAAACCAAAATTTACACAGGCTTACAAAACATATGCGCTCCTCTCTGTTCTTTTCTTCATGCACTGCTGTGCAAATTCTCTCTGTTCTCTTTCGCTGCCCCCGAGCTCTCACACATTACAATTGGTCAACACATCACATAAAAAACATATTACAACACACGAGCCCTTTTCATTTTTTTGAAAACAAAACAAAACGCACAATTACATTTTACGTGCCGTAAAAATTTTTAACATACTGACCAGACCATGCCTTTCTTTAAATTCTCCATACGTTCGTGCAATTAAAACTGAGACATCTCACCTACTATCTACGAACAAAAATTAATTCATTAAATTTCTTTTCGGCGGTCAACCCAAAGACTTTTACTCCACGTAATGTTTTAATGTTGGTTTGTATGCAGCTTCGGACAATCGACGGTGGAGAGCGCGGGAGCAGATCGGACGACGCAGATCAATTTCGGAAGCCAATTTTGGGTTGAACTTTACCTCCCGAAATTTTACGTTGGCTGACGTATGGGGAGAGCCACGCGTCAACACTAAATTTTATCGGAGTTGATCGCCGGAATATCCCTTCGCCGGAAAGCTGGTGCGAAATATTTCAGGCGGGTTTGCTTACCGGTTTCGAGCATTGGTACGGCTGCGCAGTTGAAGTTACATATTCAACACTCCCCTTTAATTTCAACTGCTAGGCATTCGGTCATACCCAGACACTTTCTCAAAAATTCAAAGCTTTTCTGATCCAGCGGCTTTGTCAAGATGTCTGCAACCTGTTCCTGAGTCCTGCAATGTTCTAGGACAATTTCTCCATTGTTCACCAATTCTCTGATGTAGTGAAACCTTGTATCAATGTGTTTCGTTCTCTTATGAAACACTGAATTCTTTGACAATGCAATAGCTGAGCTATTGTCACAAAAAATCACTGTCGCTTTTGCCTGCTCTTGGCCTAAGCTCCTCAAAATTCTTCTCATCCACATTGCTTGACATGCTGCTGCTGTAGATGCCACATATTCAGCCTCTGTTGTAGACAATGCTACAATGGACTGCTTCTTAGAAGCCCATGAAATGGCTCCTGAACCCATATGAAAAACATAACCGGAAGTTCTTTTCCGATCATCTACACTTCCAGCCCAATCACTATCAGTGTATCCAACCAAATCTGAATGTTCTGAGACAGTATATAAAATTCCAAACATTTTGGTACCTTTGACATACCTCAAAATTCTTTTTGCTGCCTGCCAATGTGCCTCCTTTGGCCTCTCCATAAATCTGGAAATTAAACTAACAGCATACATAATGTCAGGCCTAGTAGCTGTTAAACACATAAGGCTGCCAACAATACTCTTGTACAAACTAGGATCAAAATCCTTGCTGCTGTCCTCTCTGCTGAGTTTTAATCCCATTACTGTGGGAGTGATCGCTGCCTTGCATTCTTGCATGTTAAATCTGCTCAATACTTGATTTACATATCTTGTTTGTGAGATAAAAATTCATTTTTCATTTTGATCTACTTCTATGCCTAAGAAGTATCTCAAGAAACCCATGTCAGTTATTTCAAATTCCTCCTTCATGACTGATTTAAAATTCTCAATGAGCTGATCATCATTACCTATGAAAATAACATCATCAACATATAAGACAACAATTAAAATTTTACCATCCTTTTCTTTGATGTAGACGGTGGGTTCTCCTTCACACTTGTCAAATTCATTATCCAATAGATATGAATCTATCCTGCTGTACCATGCTCTTGGCGCTTGCTTCAACCCATAAAGAGCTTTCTTCAATCTGCACGCTTTGTGCTCTTCACCTTTTTTCTCATAACCTAGAGGTTGTTCAATGTACACCTCTTCTTTTAACACTCCATTTAGGAATGCTGACTTCACGTCCATTTGGTAGACTTTCCATTTGTTTTGAGCTGCTATGGACAGCATTGCTCTCACGGTTTCCATTCTTGCAACTGGTGCGAAAGTCTCCTCATAATCTCTCCCATATTGCTGCTTGTACCCCTTGACAACCAGCCTTGCCTTGTGCCTTTCTATCTTGCTCTTGGTCTTGTAGACCCATTTCACTCCAATGATTTCTTTGCCTTTTGGTAGCTCAACCAAATCCCATGTTTTGTTTCTCTCTATGGCATTCATCTCCTCATCCATAGCTTCTATCCATTTCTTATCTTTAATTGCATCTTCGAAATGAATAGGGTCATCAACATGACAATACAAGGCAAATAAGGAATTCATTCTTTCATCATAAATATCACTTAGATTTCTAAATTTCTTACCTCTTTCACTTGGTGTGCAAGTGCTTGAAGATGCACTTGAATTTCCTCCTTGTGGTGTGCTTGGAGAAGCACTCTCATTTATCCTCAATGGTGTCCGTTGCTGTGCTTGTGTTGGCACTGTTGTTTGGGGATGCATTTCAGCCACTTCCTCTTCATCTTCATCATGAGACAAACAGTTTTTAACATTTACTGTTTTCTCTATGCTTCCATCCCAAGCTTCCTCTTCAATGAATTGAACATCTCTGCTGACAAAAAACTTCTTGGTGGATGGGATATACAACCTGTAGGCTTTGGATTCCTCACTGTATCCAATGAAAATACATTTCTCCCATTTGCTGTCCAACTTCCTCCTTAGTTGATTTGGTATGTGTGCATAGGCCACACATCCAAAAACTTTCAAGTGGGTGACACTTTGCTTTCTCCCACTCCATGCTTCTTCCAGCACTTTGTTCAACACTGCTTTTGTAGGACACCTGTTCAAAATATACACTGCACAATTTACAGCTTCAGCCCAATAATCATTTGGCAAATGCTTTGCCTTCAGCATGCTCCTCGCCATATCCATGATGGTCCTATTCTTCCTTTCGACAACTCCATTTTGCTGCGGAGTGTACCTTGCTGTAAACTGTTTGTGAATTCCATTTTCTCTGCAAAATCTTAGGAATTCCTTGGAGATATACTCACCTCCTCTATCAGTTCTCAAAACTTTTATATGCAGCCCGCTTTGGTTCTCCACAAGTGCTTTGAAATTTCGGAATTTCTCAAACACTTCACTTTTGTTTTTAAGCAAATATACCCAAGTTTTTCTTGTAAAGTCATCAATGAATGTTAGGAAATATTGGCTGCCTAATAATGATGGAGCTTGCATTGGTCCACATAAATCTGAGTGGATGATCTCTAAGGGTGCCTTTGCCCTTATGCTCTTCCCTGATGGAAAACTTTCTCTATGTTGTTTCCCCAATATGCAGCCTTCACATAAGTTGTCCAGTTTCTCTATCAATGGTAATCCTCTTACCATTCCTTTCCTACTCAACAAGTTTAGACCTCCAAAATTGAGATGTCCAAATCTCAAGTGCCACAACCAATTTTCATCCTTTGGCACGCTTTGGAAAGCCTCTTGGGTAACCGCTGCAATTTCATTTTTGTTTTTCAAATCTGCCCTTATTCTAAGAGGGAACATCCTGTTCCTCGTTATCTTCACTTCAGCAATGCATCTTTTGCTGGGTGCTATATCCATGATGGTGCATACATCATTTTTAAAGAAAACATTGTACCCCTTATGGACAAGTTGTCCAATACTCAAGAGGTTACATCTCATTCCAGGGACATAGTAGACATCTGCTATGGTTTTCCTTTCTCCTTGCTTTGTAAATATTTTTACCTCCCCTTTTCCCATAACAGAGATTTTGTTATTAGTTCCTAGTGTGATTTCTGATTTCACATTCTGATCTAGAGCAGAAAAGAAGGCTATGTTTCCTGTCATATGGTTGCTGCAACCTGAGTCTAAAAACCATATGTCTTTACTGTTTGTTTCAGCCATGTTACAGGCTAACAACACATTATTTTGGCTGCTGTTTTCTCTAGTGACATTTGCATTTGATCTATTGTTCATATCATGCTGCTTCTTCCTACATTCACTCGCATAATGCCCATATTTTTTACAATAATAGCATTGGACATTGGATTTTTCATACCTTTGTCCTTGAGCATGATGTTGTCCTCCTTGTTGGCTGCTGCCTTGGCCTTGGTTCTGATTTGGATTGCTGCCTCTTCCTTGAGCATTTGCTGGGCTGTTCCTTCCACCTCTGTTTTGGGTTCTGCCTCTTCCTCTTTTGTTTCCTCTGCCTTGACCTCTTCCTCTTCCAAAGGACATCTGGGTCTTGAAGGCTTGCTCTAGAGATGAGTTTTCATTTCTACTCAACCTCTGCTCATGTGTTATCAGTGATGCATGTAGCTCATCAACTGAAAATTTTGAGAGATCATTTGTCTCTTCAATGGTGGTGACAATCGCATCAAACTTTGAGGGTAAGACCCTCAATATTTTCTCCACAATCCTCCTATCTTCAAGGGTTTCTCCATGAGTCCTTATCTGTGTGACTAAACCAATTACATGTGTGAAGAATGAGTCAATGTTGTCTGACTCCTTCATGTTCAGATTCTCAAAATCTTTCCTCAGCAATTGTAGTTTTGCTGTCTTCACTCTCTCCATGCCTTGATAGGCTGTCTTGAGAGTTTGCCATGCTTCATTGGATGTCTTAGCTGCTGCTAACCTTGGAAACACGCTTCCATACACTGCTTGATACAAGAAGAAAAGGGCTTTTGAATCCTTCTTCTTGCAGCGCTTTAATAGATCCTTCTCTCCTTGAGTTAATGCATTAAACTCATTTTCATCTGCTGGTTGTTCAAAACCTTCCTCAACTATTTCCTATAAGTCTTGGGAAGCAAACAAGGCTTTCATTGTTATTGCCCAATAGTCATAGTTCTTACCATCAAATAATGGGAGCTGCATACCCATGCTATTACTGGTGCTTGTGCCAGCCATTCTTGCAGCCTCAACTATGCTTCAATTTCTTGACTGTGTATTTTAAAACAACTCACTGCTTCTTCAGCAACACATAAAAAAAACTTTGTGAAATACCTGAGTATTTTCTTGTCTGAGCCTTCACTCTGCTGAAGAAGATCTACTGCTGCAACAAAAGACTCCTCCCTTCAGCTTCTTTGTTATCTTCAAAGAGTCTAAACCTGCTCTGATACCACTGTTGGGGATTTTTCTGAGAAAATCCCAAAAACAAAGAAATTAAACACTACAGAGGCAATGCTCTGTTTCCTCTGTCCAGGATCTTTTGTGCAGAGGGAAGATTTTAAAAGAGATTATCTCAAAACAAACCATTACACAGCCATAACACATTTCTATTGATTAAAAACAAAAGACCGATACAAACTTCATCCTCTTTGCTGAGAGGGATTCACCAAAAATACGTTCAACAAAAACATTTACTCTGTCTCCACATGAGAATTTACTATGCTGGGTAAAAATCTCATTTACATTCACTGCTGTGAAAACATATTACTTACTGGTGTAAAACCTTCTTTTACATACTGCTGTAAAACCAAAATTTACACAAGCTTACAAAACATATGCGCTCCTCTCTGTTCTTTTCTTCATGCACTGCTGTGCAAATTCTCTCTGTTCTCTTTCGCTGCCCCCGAGCTCTCACAAATTACAATTGGTCAACACATCACATAAAAAACATATTACAACACACGAGCCCTTTTCATTTTTTTTTGAAAACAAAACAAAACGCACAATCACATTTTACGTGCCGTAAATTTTTTTTTAACATACTGACCAGACCATGCCTTTCTTTAAATTCTCCATACGTTCGTGCAATTAAAACTGAGACATATCACCTACTATCTACGAACAAAAATTAATTCATTAATTTTCTTTTCGGCGGTCAACCCAAAGACTTTTACTCCACGTAATGTTTTAATGTTGGTTTGTATGCAGCTTCGGACAATCGACGGTGGAGAGCGCGGGAGCAGATCGGACGGCGCAGATCAATTTCGGAAGCCAATTTTGGGTTGAACTTTACCTCCCGAAATTTTACGTTGGCTGACGTATGGGGAGAGCCACGCGTCAACACTAAATTTTATCGGAGTTGATCGCCGGAATATCCCTTCGCCGGAAAGCTGGTGCGAAATATTTCAGGCGGGTTTGCTTACTGGTTTCAAGCGTTGGTACGGCTGCGCAGTTGAAGTTACATATTCAACACTTACCACCTTATTTCTCTGCCTCCTAGATTGAACCTGCTTCACTCTTGGTTTGCTAGGTCCTGGAAATGGAACTTCCCTCTCAAGTTGAAATGTTTTTCTTGGATGGTGGTTCACAATCATATCCTGATTTGGTAGAACTTTGTTAAGAGGGGATTCCAGAGACCGAGACGTCACTGGCTATGCAACTCCCATGGTGAGGACATTAACCACTTTTTCATCAACTGTCTTTTGGCTACTTTAGTTTGTACCCGGGTTCTTCACTTGATTGATAATCCCTCTTCGTGGGATCATTATGACATTGTTTCCTGTCTTGGCAGCTAGATCGTGAAAAACCTACACAACAGGGCATTGGTTTTCTTCATCATCTGGAGCATTTTTTTGTGCCCCTTCATCTCCCATCTATAAGCCTCCTCCACCTCGTTGTAACATCTAGGAGTCATTTCCTGTTGGTTTTTTTGATGGGCTTCTTCCTTCAACCTATGTGGATATGGCATAACAATCTACATTGATGTTCCACATTCGTACCGTTTCCATTGGCATGGTGGGTCTAGAACCAACACTCGCGCTGAGCTCCTTGCCCTATGTGGCATTCTTTGTTATGCTATCTAGCTCGGACTATGGGATATTACCATTTTTGAAGATTTCAAAGTTGTAACTGATTGGGCTTACCAATTTTGGAGATTTCAAAGTCGTTGCCATGCGAGGCTCGTTGCACTCTCCATCCCTAGCTAACTGGAAATTCAACACTAAATCCTTGATTAAAAAGTTTCGTTCCATCTCCATTGCCCACATCTACAGTTGTCCAAATAGTGTTGTTGACCATCTATCTAAGGATGGCAGCTATTTGGATCCCAACCCAATCTACTTCCAATCTTTTCTGCATAACAGTCTACAGGAGTCGGGTCATCTCGACCTCTAAACAAATTTTCAGTGGGATTGTTGGCTCTCATGAAACTCTCCTCCACATTCTCACAGGACTCTTTTCCGACCATTTCATCTGATCCATTCTGCATCCAATATAGTAAGAATCCAATTCTGGTCACTCTGTCAGAAGTCACGAAATTTCTGATCCACAACCGAAGGAAGGTCTCATGTTCTGCACACTCCGTTTTCGTATTTGAATCTACATGTTATTGATTGTCTGAGATATCCTCTGTTTGGTGCCCACAAGAGGATGTCTAAAATTTTACAGGTCTCTAGCATATGTTTTCTCCGAATTCTCTTGAATCCTGCTCTATCTTCATGAGGATGGACTCTTGTACTGCTTTCGCCAATTTTGCTCCTAAATTGCAACATCCTGTGAGCGTTCGAATACTTAATGATCTTGTTGAATGTTTTAAATTTCATCTACTGTAATGAGTCAAATGTTATTTTGAATCCACCTCATTCAAGTGATCAATGTATTTCCTTTACAGCAAAGTAATAGAAACGTTTTTTTTTACTGATTGGAAAAAAATGCTGGTGTCCAGAGTCATCCTAACGGGGAGTTATATTCGAAACATAATACACTCCTTTTCAATCTTGGGAAACTTAGTTTGCAATGATCACGTGAAGGTCCTTGAGCAGGACAATTTTTGGAGGTAACATAACCAAAAGAACTGTCGGGGTGCCTTCACAATATATTCCGGGGTCCCGCACCATCTTATCAAAGGTATCATCTTAAACGGTATAAATTCCAGCATATTATTCAAGTTGGATACTCGATGATCAGTACTTTGCGACCTAAATTAGAAATATATCACCCGGTGTATCCATTTCTTGACGTGAAAACCAATAATGGCTGGCACACTTTTGTTTCTTTCTAGTCTCGAACTGATCAGAGGCATCGTCTTAATTGAGCGGTATAAATTTCAGCATATTATAAAAATTGGATACTGCATTATCCGTACTTTCCCCTCCATATTACAAATATGTCCCGGCTACCGCGTTACTTTTTCTGGCGAGACGATATCACTCTTCCGTTGTATCCATTTCTTGACGTGAAAAGCGATGGTGGGAGACCGCATAGTCTTTTATTTCCAATCTCCAACTATTACATCTTTGTCCCTAATGCCTGCAAGCTTCATGTTCGGCACTGTCAATTATTTCCAATCTCCGACTATTGCATCTTTGTCTCTAATGCCTGCAGGGTGCAGGCTTCATCTACCATTGGCCGTAAGACCAAACACTACCCACCCATCAGTCTCAACACTCACATTCGTTATCATTATTACTTGAAACTCGGGAGAGAGTGCAGTGCAGACTTTGCAGGCGCGCATTGTCCATTGAAACAAACTTTAATTGACTCTGCTCTGTTCACTCTAGCTAATTAGATTAACCACTGTTAATCACCATCCAAGCTGTGAATCATTGATGCCCAGAAAAGCATAAATCTTATGCATACAATGCGTTATTTTTCAACGGGCCCACTTTCTGAGCGGACATCAGGAACATGGTTAAATACAATTTGATAGCCCTTAAATTTCGACCATTGAAAATCTGCATCAATATTCTTGAGGTCACATGTTTTTCATCACTAACCAAATATTTACACAGTAACTAATTTGAGAAGGGATAATCAAATTTTTCCTATATATACTCAACGTTTGCAAAGGAGAAAAACAAGGTCTGTGCGCAGCAAGAAAATATCATCAGCCGTTGAGTTACTGACGAAGAGTATCCAAGATGGGTAGATCTCCTTGCTGCTCGAAAGAAGGGCTCAACCGCGGGGCCTGGACTGCCAAGGAGGATATGATTCTGTCCGACTACATTCGAATTCATGGCGATGGTGGATGGACAAATCTCCCCAAAAAAGCAGGTGAATCTCAGTAAATCTCTGAAAGTAGTAATGTATCAATAGTAAATACAGATACAAATGTTTCGTGGGAAGCTAAATAAATTAGTGGAGAGAATTTGTTTTGCAGGACTTATGCGGTCTGGAAAGAGTTGCAGACTACGTTGGCTCAACTATCTTCGTCCCGACATTAAACGCGGAAACATTTCCCCTGATGAGGAGGACCTCATTATTCGCCTGCATCGTCTCCTGGGCAACCGGTAAGTTGAGATTGACTTAACATTTATTCACTCGACAGAATTCATCCAGTCCCCATATTGGAGTTAGGAATTATTAATGTCATAGTAAGAAGTTCATGCGATATATGTTAGATGTATGTTGGTTTTATGTGTGCATGCAGGTGGTCGCTGATAGCAGGACGACTGCCTGGGCGAACAGACAATGAAATCAAGAACTACTGGAACAATCATCTCTACAAGAAGATGCTATCAGTGACACAATCTCACCATAACAGTAGGAAAAATGAAAATCCGAAGACCGTGTCAAAATCTCCTCGCCCAAAAAGTCCTGTGTTCAAAACCATTCCCACAAGAATAAAACCGGTGGTGAGAAAGCCGGAAATAGAAAGATTAAAAGGATCCTACGGTCATAGCTGCAGTTATCTTAGTCCAGATAGAGCCCTTAAATCATGTAATGTTATAAAAATTATGAACTCTACCAAGTCATGTTGCGACCGACTAGTGAACGACTTCATCATAGTCGATGATTCGGACAACATTGTATTTGCAGCAGCTGATAAGCTGGTTGAAACAAATGCCAGAACCTGCACCTTTTCCTTGTCCAGTATAGCGTCTGAGAGATCCCCACATTCCGATTATTTTGCAGGATTGCCTGACAATTTATTGAGCTTGAACGGTCTATCTTCTCCTGACTGTAATGTGCTCTCGTGCCCATCAGATTCTGTATCAGAAGAGTTTTGCAGGGAACCAGCTACATTGGAGGTGGGGACGAATGAATTTGAAGTTGTGTATTTTGATCAAAGCAGTTTGCAGGGCATTGACAGTTTTACCGATGCTGCCGATCAAGGAAGGGAATATTTATTCAATAACACACTACAGGTGGACTGGATTCATGAATTTCATTTACAGAAGGGAAGCCCACCGTTGCTCGGCTTGCTGCTGTCCGAATCCGAGCAGGAATGGAAGGGATGAAATACAAGCGAGTTAGTGTTGGCAGGCCATAGATAGATCCCATAAGAAACGTAATGGATTTCATAATATTTCTTAAGAAATGTAATGCTTTAATTTACATATTGTTAATATTTGGTTGAAAGATTTCAATTATAGTCTATCTTATCATCACCAAACTGGAAATTCAATCCTCACACAATTTAAGCGATGCCTGATAGATTTCTTCGATAACACACAACAAGTAGAATGGATTCATGAACTCGATTAAAGAAAAGGAAGCCCACAGTTGATACAAGCGAGTTTGGGATCGACGGCCGTAGAGAAATCCCATAAGAAACATAATCGATCGATCGAGTCATAATATTTCTTCATAAAACTAATGGTCCAAATTTACACAGTGCAGATGCATTGTAAAGGATTTCAGTTATGGCGTTGTCTACAGAGTCAGACAATTTCGTTCCCAAGTTTTTTTTTTCAGTGGAAATGGAATTATTTGAGTGTTTCAATTGTTTTTGTAAAGGATTTCAGTTATGTCGTTGTCTACAGAGTCAGACAATTTCGTTCCCAAGTAATTTTTTAAGTAGAAATGGAATTATTTGATTGTTTCCATTGTTTTTAAACAGTAGAAATAGATTTATCACCATTAAAAATATATAAGATACTAAAATTCCAAACTTGAAATTTCCGTTCAATTTTATCAAAATCCAGCAAAATTTTCCATTATTTTCTAATTTCAAATAGCCTCCTATCACTAGGCGTTCAATTATAGTATTTTTATTATCATTAAATTAGAATTATAATGAAACTGGAATTTTAGTTTCAAACAAAAATAGATTTTTTGCAAATATTCCAAACACCAAAAATTAAAATATAAGCCCTTTTTTATTGCTGGTTTCTTCCAACACTACTGCCATATTTCTATTTGATATCGAATTACTCGTACATCAAATTGGAATTATTATCGGATTGGAATTTCAGTCTCCGTGGAGTCTACGCGATAAATGATCTTCTTTGTATTTGATATCGAATTACTCGTACGATAATGGAGGAAACAATTGAATAGAGGTTTGGAAAGGAATCGTCGTATAGAGTCAGAAAACGCCTTCGAAGTCGTCTTGTCATGGCCGTCTTATGACTTTGTGGGCAATGAAGTAACATGACTTGGATGATGTGGCATTAGTCAATTGTGTGGATGTGACATATACACAGAGCCCGGAGGGTATAAATTTGATGCATACTCTTATATGTGAAATAAAATATATATAGATTTTTAATGAAAAGTTAGTTTACATTTTTTTCCCCCGCATTATGTATTTGCATTATTAGATCGATCTTGAATAACGAAAATAGATTTTAATGCAAAACACATATTATAAGTCGTTTGAGATTCATATATTTATATTGGAGATTAATAATAGTTTGATATTCATATATTTATTTTGAAGAGATTAATTTTTAATTTTTTAAATGGTATTTTTCTTTTGTTTTTGTTTTTTTTAAATATTAGGTATTATAAATAAGAAAAATTAGTGAGTGTTTTAGATAGAGTAAGAATGGCCCATGTGTGAGGGCATGTTATCTGAGTTTAAGCCTTTAAATTTAGTCAATTAACATTCATGATTCATGTTTTAAGTGTGTACGATATAAGATATAAGATTACATAATGTGTCTCAAGATTGAGACTAGGTTTTTCAGATAAGTTTAAAGATCACTATGGAAGACTTTATGCTTAGTTTGATGTCTAATCTAAAAGTTTTAGTATTATGGGTGTTCCATAGTACATATATGGGATTCTCAACCAATATAATGACTAACTTTTTTTGTTTTCTATAAGTTTATTTCAAATTACAGACACATACAAAGAAATTTTAAGTCACTTATCAAATTGGCAAAAAATTAACGAAATTTTAAGTCACTTATCCAATTGGCAAAAAAATTAGCTAAGATTTAAAAATGGTCAATATTTTAATCTAATATGAATTGTTACTTAGTAATTTGCATTGATTCAATTGATTGAAGCTACATTACTAAAATAAGCTAATTGATTGATTCATAATGTCGAAGAATAGATATGCCAATATTAGCTCACACATGCACAACTAACACTTCTTAAATTTAGACTCTAGCATAAGTGACACTTCCCAAACTTAATCTATATGGAAACAAAAAAAACTAAAATCTCAAATTCATTGAATATAGTTGGGAACAATTATCTTAAGATTTTTTTAGTAAGATGCTAAATGCTTCAAAACATTATCTCATGAGTGATTGTGGATTTCATAAATTTACCATCGAGTTCTTTTAAATACTACACTATTGAAAGGAAAATGGATTTCATTCATTTGTTTACACTTTATTATAATCGAGACTTCCCAAATTTAAATGATATAAAAAGAGAAAAACTAAAATCTCAAACTCACTAAATGTAATTGGGAGTAATTATATGCAAAAACTTTTAGTAAGATGTTAAATGGTTCAAAACATTATCACATGAATGATTATGGATTTCATAAATGTACTTTTGAGTACTTCTAAATACTACAATATTGAAGCAAAATGGGTTTCATCTATTTGCATTTGCATTCTACTTGTTTTATTGTTGGGAGTGATATTTTTAAGACATAATTTAGAAATAGGATTTGACTTTTAGTATTGGCTTATTTCAAAATTTATAGGAAAGCTAATTTTTTTATATGAGCATTTTATCATTAAATTAAAGTTGAGTTTTCTCTCCTATTATGTTTTCTATTACAAATATTGTGTTTATTTGTGAAGATGTAGGTTTTATGTACCTATTATTTGATATCTTATTTTAATTATTTCATAAATTTTATGAAATCTATTTATTATTAATCTTATATGAAATCTATGAAAACAAATAAAACAACAAATTGAGATTTCATAATATTGTAACACCTAGTATTATAGGGGAAGAAAAAAATGATTATTAGAATAGTGTAATTAAGAAAATGGGGTATTCTACAATGGAAGATAAATACCATTATTTCTACAATTATAGTAGCATTTATTTTAAAATTTTATTGTAGTACAATTGTAGTACCATTTATTAATGATAGAGCTACAACAAAGCTAATGTTAAAAACAATACATAGACTATAGTGCACCATATTAGAGGAGGGTTGCACCATATTAGAGGAGGGTTGTTGATCCAAGGAGGATCGTGCTTGGATGGTGTTTCACTTGTATGGAATTATTTCCTTCTTATGTTAGCCTCCCTCACATATTGTATACATAAGGAAGGATAAATCGGTTGTGTATTTGGTCATTATTGTACTCTTTTTGTTGTATTGTCTTAGAGAAGGCTTGTAGGTAGAAAGATGTTATGATCATGAGTAAACCATAGTAGTATGACATTAGGGTGCATGAGAAAACCCAATATAAAGAAAAGGGGAGAGCGATGTCCTATTTTTTTCATGAAGATATTTGATTTGTGTGAATTTTAGGTTTGCTCATGTGACATTATGGTTTATAATTACATGTAGACCTCAGAGATGAACATGGATTTGGTGTGATTCATGATGACGAGTATGATGGATCTTGTTCTACTACTAGATTTTTTAACCTAGTAGAAGACATTGACAATGGAGCTAACACCTCAAATGCTTTTAAAACCTGATTCTTATGGGACGTGAGGCTAGCAAAAGACCATCATGAGATGAAATTAATGAGTCTTAAACATGGTGTGATGCCTTTGTTAGATGGCTTGTTGGTTATTATATGTTCCATGGAGGTGTTGTTGTTTATGTTCATGTAAGAGTTGAAGGTGAAGGATTTGAGTACCAAAACCTTAGGGTGGACAAGTATATATGGAGACAATGACTATAGTTAACTTTCCATGCACTTGTGTGAAGCAACATGTCAAGGGTTCATAAACCCTAAGGAATAAAAAAATGCTAGTATGGAGAACATATGTGAGAAAATATTTTGGAAGCCAAGGGATGAATTGTTGGTGTTGATGCTAGCTTATTGTGGGTCTTTGATGGTGGCTAGGGTTTTCATTATTTTATCTTTCTAGTAGTTGAAGAGATGAATATTGTAGAAATTTTGTCATAAACGTGTTCACATGTATTTCATTTATTCTATAAATGTATAAGTATCTTTATATTCAAAATTATTTCAGATGCTCCAACTCCTCCCACAGTAAAAGATAGTAGTGGGTCATAGCATGAAAATGCTACCAACATGTCATGTTACACTAGGATGGCATTCAATGTGGCTATTACCATCTAGGTTCCCATAATTCTAATCGTTACTCGAGGATGTTTGGCACAATTGTTATGCCTTAATCTAGGTGGACAAGGACCTATTGCTAAGTAGTGCCCAACATTTTGTCTATCTTGTGTAGAACTACAAACCACTGCCTAAAATTCTTCCACATCAATATAGTTGACATAGAGTCCTAGCTAAGAATCTTTGAATAAATTAATCAAGAAATAGAGAGGCGCCTTCCTATTATTATGGGTAGGTTTATTCAATTGTCTCAAAATGGTTGGTAAGTGCACCAATCCATACACGTGTTCTTTGTTGACTGGTAAATGGTCATCATTTATTTAGTAAAAAATAAAGACAACAAATATTTTTTTAGTAATGTTGAGGTCTTGGATCCTTATTTAGATCATGTTTATAGTGTTCATATGCTCTAGCCCTATAATTGGAAAAATTGGTTAACTAGATGTGGGCATTGGAGATGGATTATACATCTGATTTTAATGAACTTGCACTAAACAATCACGATGGTTCTCTTTTGCTTTAGAGATCCTATTTCAATGACCTCAATGTAGCCAATGATGCATCAATTTCAGCATTGAGATTTCTTGATCCCAAGTTTAGATTTTGTCATTCTAAATTTTGGTTTAGTAATGGTTGGTTTGGACTCCGATTAGGTCCCATCTTAACCAATTTCCCTGTAATTCAATATAGTGATTGTGTTTAAGGTATCGTTTTGTATATTTTTCCAATATTAAACTGATTTTTAAAAGAATAAAAAAACAAATAAAACAAGAGAATGCTTACCTGACTCTAAAGATGATGTATGGTGTTGATTTTCTAGTTGAGATTGTTCAAGAGTTAAAAAAAAAATCTCAATATCGCCAAAAAATGTGTCATGCAATCCCACTATGGTTAAAAATGGGGTCGCGGGTGCATAAAATAGAAATCTCATCAGCAATTCATGTGGGTTCCTAAGAATGCATGCATATTCCTTATCCATGTCGAGATGACAACTTGGATGCCATCCTGGTTAGCAACTCGAGACTTTAAAAGCAAAGTCATGCATGAGCACATGAATGCTTAAGTAGGAACATTTTCATGATAGCCCAATTGCCACTTTTGAGTCGTCATCTTCTTGTGAGCACCTATCAAAAAACTATTTTTCTCAACTATGTAAATGTTGACACCTTCTCACCTACATAATGCTTTTAAAACCTCACCTTCAATGTTCAATTTTGTTTCTTTGAATTAATATTATTAATGTGAAACATAATTCATAATGATCGGTTTCAAATTAAACTAAGAAGAAACTAGACTATTGTAAATAATCGATGCCTTAGTTGGGCTAGAATTAAATCATTATCTATTTAAACATCTAAAAATGTATGACTCGATTTTGAATCCAAAAATATATTGGAAATCCTGTAAATAATATTATAAGATACAATGATTGGTTATATAAAAGAGACTTAAAATTCTTTAGGCCAAGTATTCGTTGACTCTAGAATAAAAGGTGATAGAGGCAAGTGTTATAATTTTTTCCAAAAGATTCTTATTTTGATCAAATATATTAGATTGAGCATTCTAGAAAAATATTTTATGATCTTGGATGGATTACATACTTTGAAATAAAATTTGAATGACCTGTCTAATTGCCAAAGATTTCAAAGTCATTCAAAACAAGATAAAAGCATCAAACTTGACAAATGCAACAATTACATGATAGGTTCATATTATGATTGAAATGTTATGAAACTTGGAAAACCAATGAAATTACCAACTCAAAACCTTTTTCCGGAATACAAAAAATGGAAACTAACATTATTTTAGATATCTTCCATAATGTCGTCATTATTTGTAAGTTGTAATTAATTTTTCTCTAGTTAGGGTAAAATTGGGAACAATAATCACAATATGATTCTAATACTGTGATAATTCAAAATTGGCTAAAAAATTAGTGCCACACATAATCTTTATGTTTTATGCCAATTGGGGAAAGACTAGTGGAAGGCTCTCTTACTATTGTAGATATATTTATATAATGTGAAAATGGGTGAATATAGAAGTTACATTTTTAGCTCAATATTAAAATTCACATTTAAAAGCTAAGATACAACCAATTTTTTTGATCAATACCCCATCCCAAAAATATGTCCTTGTCAGCCACCATTTCCATTGGTGTTTTTTACTTCTTTTATTCTATCTTTGAGCTCATTTTTATCCGTTTCATTCTTGATGAATTGAAATGAGTTGGAATTGCATCATTGGGTTCTAATAAAGGTAGCTAGAGAATGTGTGTTTTGATCAATACACAAGCAACCCAAAAAATATGTCCTTCTAAATCACCATTTCCATGGGTGGCTTGTACTTCTTTGAATCTATCTTTGAAGTCATTGGGATCTCTCGCATTCCTTATCAATCAAAATGAGACAGAATTGCATCATTGGATTCCAATAAGGGTACCTAGAGAATGTGTATTTTGATCAATACACAGACAACATGAAAGGTGATTGATGAAGGGGATGTGTTGTCAAAAACACTGTAATGAGTAGTCAATGTTGGAATAAATTTACTTGATAAAGTAGGATATGCTATAAAAAATAATGCTCTACTAAAAAAAGTTAGTCATTGAAAAACCACATACATGACATGCTTAATGTAATCTCCATGACACTAAATAAATAAACACACTCATATTCATCTACCATACAAAACTTAAGCATGAAGCTTATAGTCATTCAAAATTTCAAAGAGTGTAATTTAGTTAAATAAAATAAACAACTAATCTTTTATTTCTTGTTCATTAAATTATAGAAAACATTATTAATAAAAACATTCTATTATATTTTAATAAAATATTAAATTTCATCTATACATTAAAATTACATAATTTGAATTAAAATTTTATATTAAAAAATAATAATTTTGATTATTTTTCTGATGGGTGAGATTAGATATAAATAATAAAATCCATTCCAACACTTACCTAATTATTAAACTTTATAATTCAATAATCTAAATAAACAAAAATAATTAATTTTTTTGCAAGTGATTACGCAAACAAACTTATACACTCCTTGCAAATATTATTTCAAATATCGAAATGATAGATTACTTATTTAAAAAGAAACACTTAAATGGCATGTTTCAAACAAGCGTGAAAGATACAAACCTTCTAAAATCCAAAGTTTAGAACTATAAAGGACTTTAAACATAAACCCTTTCACTCCCACGTTGTTTAAACCCTTCCACTCCCATGTTTGACCACCAAAAACCTTTTAAAAGTGCTTTTGAAAGGTACAAACCTTACACGCTAAACACATTTATAACAAATACATAACATGAAACCTTATATGACAGATTACCATTTAAAATATCATAATTTCGTCGATGTTTTCTTCAGAAATATATTTGATGCATAAAACTTGCCATAATTCCATTAAATATTTATCACAATTATATTTAAAAATTTATATTAATAGAAAAAATATTTATATGGCATATATTTGTTTAATTTTTAAATTATATTGGTTCTTTAGGCTCGAAACTAGATTAAAAATAATAGTGGAAAATTTAATACAAAATTTTCAAAATTAACAAGCCATGCTTAGCGTGACAAATGTCCTAATACAAAAATTTAGCTTGACAATCATAGACATAACAACAACGAAACCACGAAAACCCATGGAACTAGGAAAGATCTTGCAAAAATAAAACGTGGCTACTAAGTGCAACCTACATGCTAAAGACATTAAGTCAAGTTGGTAGGTGTAGCAGACATGCTAAAGACATCAAGGAAAGTTGGTAGGTGTAGGGCACTTAGGATTTCGTAGGGTGGGTGGCAATGTGGTGCGAAGGATAGCTATCTCCATGCATTTCATAAACTGGTGCATAAGTTGACACAGAAAATGCAACTCTTCGTTGTTTTCATTTTGTTTAAATAGAAAATTTCCCAAAAGGTAATTGATGTGCCCATAGAAATAAATGGTGTGAAGGTATAGATTTTTCCAACCTCGAACATTATGGAGAGACCTAATTCGAGACTGAAACCATAAAATTTGAATCATAAGCATTGTCGAGCTTGCGCTGTGGAGGTGATGTTACATCAAAACCCGCAAGTGTTGGTAAACATTCCAAACTAGTAATTAGGATCCCCAAGGTGGAAATTATGGATTCCATAGTGGTGCGGTGATTCTTCCAACACCCCCCTCAAACGCAACTCGGGGGAATCGAACCTGGGTCCAAGCTCTGATACCATGTGGAGGTTTTCCGTTACACCAAAACCCACAGGTGTTGGTAAACGTTACAAACCAGTGACTAGGATGCCCAAGTGGAAATTACAGATTCAATCCCCAAGTGGAAATTACGGATTCTATAGAGGTGTGGTGATTTTTCCAACACCCCCCCTCAAACGCAACTCGGGGCAATCGAACCTGGGTCCAAGCTTTGATACCATGTGGAGGTTTGTCGTTACACCAAAACCCGCAGGTGTTGGTAAATGTTCCAAACTAGTAACTAGGATCCCTAGGGTGGAAATTATGGATTCCATAGAGGTGCGGTGATTCTTCCAACATGAGTACTATTGGGAGAGTTACGACTACTGGGTAAAGTGGTAGGGGAAAAATAACAAAAAATTTTGAAGGTAACATAACAAAAAGAACTATCGGGGTGCATTCACAAAATATTCTGAGAGTCCTACACCGTTTTATCAGAGGCTTCATCTTTAATTGAGCAGTATAAATTCCAGCATATTATTCAAGTTGGACACTGGATGATCAGTATTTTGCCATCAAAATTAGAAATATGTCTCGCGTTACTATTTTTTTGGGAGAGATAATAACACCCAATGTATCCATTTCTTGAAGTGAAAACCAATAATGGTCGGGCGCGCCACACTTTGGTTTCTTTCCAATCTCGAACTGATAAGGGGCATCACCTTAATTGAGCAGTATAAATTTCAGCATATTATAAAAAATGGATATTGCGTGATCTGTACTTTCCCCTTGATATTACAAATATGTCCCGACTACCGCGTTACTTTTTCTGGCGAGATGATATCAATCTTCCATTGTATCCTGACATGAAAAGAAATGGTGGTTGGCCGCATATTATTTTATTTCCAATCTCCAACTATTACATCTTTGTCCTTAATGACAACAGGTTTCATGTTCGACAAACTTCTGTTTCCAATCTCCAACTATTGCCTCTTTGTCCCTAATGCCTGCAGGCTTCATCTACAGTTCATCGCAAACCACACCCGTCAATCTCAACACTATTAACGAATCGCATTCGTTATGATTATTAGTTGAAACTCGGGGGAGAGTGCAGTGCAGTGTAGATTTTGCAGACACGCATTGTATACCGATGCTCCAAATTAGCTTTGATGGTAGAAATTCAATAAAAATAATTTCAAAAAATCAGAACGTTGAAGTGTTTGAATTCAATTTTTTAGGGTAGAAATAGACTCAACAGGATCAAGAACCTTGGGCACCTAAAATCCTGAAGTTTGACAATTATAACTCACATTTTCAAAAATTTCAGCTGGATTTTATCATAACCTTACCAGAATTTCCATTATTTTCCAAGCTAATTTGTACATTCTTTACACTACGCTAAATTAAATTCACTTTGCTCAGTTCATTGTATGTTTAAGAACGGCCTGTTGGAAAGGTTGTGGAGCTAAAACATAAATTTCACACGAATTACGGCTCTTCTATTGATCATACAAAAATTTAATGATTACAATGAACCTGGTGAAGGGTATTTAACCTTTATCATAACTTGCCAGAATTTCCATTATTTTCCAAGCTAATTTGTACATTCTTTACACTACGCTAAATTAAATTCACTCTCCTCATTTCACTATAGCTAATTAGATGTTTAAGAACGGCCTATTGGAAAGGTTGTGGAGCTAAAACATAAATTTCACACAAAAGACACACTAGTTACGACTCTTCTATTGATCACAAGTTACAACTCTTCTATTGATCACACAAAAATTTAACGATTACAATGAACCCGGTGAAGAGTATTTAACCTTTTCCAAATAGCAACTTGCATAAAATAATTTGACATGCAACTACACACTATAAATTCAACTATGAATTAACTCGACTTGACTCAACGCTCAATTAATTGACTTTCTAATTTTAGCCAAATCCTCATGTGGGAGTAATTAGCTTATTTTAACACTCCCCCTTACTTACAACCACTAAACTAGGACATGATTCATGACAACTCAAACATGTTTATTGGTCTATGTCTTAGCTAGGCTTGCAACACCCAAGTTTCTTCTATGAAACTCAAACACATATTTTGCTAATGACTTAGTAAATATATTAGCCAATTGATTACTAGATTTACAAGGCTTCAAGTGAAATTCTCCATTGCTCACATGTTCTCTAATAAAGTGATATCTAGTATTAATATGCTTTATCTTTTGATGAAACACACTATTCTTGGATAGTGCAATCGCTGAGGTGTTGTCACGATATATTGTTGTTGATCCTTGTTGTTTCTGCGTGAGTCCATCAAATGCTCTTCTTAACCACACTGCTTGACATGTTATTGATGTTGCTGCTAAATATTTTTCTTCTAGTGATGAAAGTGTCACAATAGGCTACTTCTTAAATGTCCATGAAATCGCACCTGAACCAATATGGAACATATAACCGGAAGTGCTCTTCCTATCATCCAAACTGCTTGCAAAATCAATGTTTGTGTACCCAATCAAAGGCTTATTTTATGTGCTCACATACATTAAGCCACAATCTCTAGTTCTTGCTACGTATCTCATAATTCTTTTTCCTGCACTCTAATGCGTGTCTTTTGGAGTCACCATAAATCTGGAAATCAATCTCACTCCTTGAATAATATCTACTCTTGTAGCTGTGAGATACATGAAGCTTCAATCCAATCTTTCCAATAGAGTTGGATTGGCATTTGATCCTTCATCATTCGTTCTTAACTTTATATTTGTTGCAACTAGTGTAGGGAAAGGCTTGCAATTCTTCATCGTGAATCTTTTCAACAAATCTCTAGCATATATATTTTGGCAAATAAAAATTCCTTTTCCAGATTGCTCAACTTCTATTCCAAGAAAATATTTCATGACACCAATATCTTTCATCTCAAATTCTTTCATCATGGCTTCTTTAAATTCATCTAACTCAAAATCAACTATATAAATCATGTCATCAACATAGAAACAAACAATCAAAATATTTCCATGTTCATTCACCTTTGTGTACAAGGTGGGCCCAATGTTGCTTCTGCAAAAGCCATTCTTGATCATGTAGTTGTCAATTCTATTATACCAAGCTCTAGGCACTTGTTTGAGTACATAGAGTGCTTTCTCCAACCTGTAAACTCTATCTTCTTTACCTTCAACTTCATATCCTGGAGGCTTTGCACTTGTTCTGAGTTCTTGTGGCTAGAACAACTCTTATAGTATCCAACCTGTCTATTGGAGCAAACATTTCTCCAAAATATATTCTTGGTTGTCGTGAGAACCCTTTTCCTACAAGTCTTACTTTAAGTCTGTCAATTTCACCTTTCTCATTCAACTTTGTCTTGTACACCTATATTACACCAATGAGATTTTTTTCCTTTGGAAAATAAACCAAATCCCATGTATTATTATTTTCAATAGCTTCAATTTCTTCATCCATGGCTTGCATCCAATTTTCATCTTTGATTTCTTCTTCAAAATGAAGATTGTTGCAATGACAACAACGTAAAATTTTAACTAACATCCAAATCATCATAAACATATTTCAGAATTCTCATCTTTCTCTTACCAATGCTTGATTCGTCACCTGATTGATTGTTAGGAGAATCTCGATTTGTTGATCTGCTTGAAGATCCATGTTGCTCAGAAAATCTTGGAGTCCTTGTTGGTGTGTCTTTGTTTGGTGTATTCTCCTATGATTCTTGTTGTTCATTTTCTGCTACATCATCTTCTTCTACAAGTGGCACTTATGCATCAACGATTTTGTCTATACTACCATTCCACGACTCTTGTTCTTTGAACACCACATCTCTGCTAATTATGATCTTGTTGGTGACAGGGTTATACAATTTGTAAGCTTTTGATTGCTCACTATAACCAGTAAAATGTGTTTTCACTTTTATCATCCAATTTGCCTCTATGCTCTTTAGGAACATGTGCATAAGCTACACATCCGAACACTCTAAGATGAGATACATTGCAAGACATACTCGACCATGCTTGTTTTGGTACTCTGTTCATGACACTCTTTGTAGGAGATCTTTTGATCACATAAATAGCACATGCACTTGCTTCTGCCCAATACTCATTATACAAAGTGATACTGAACATCAATGTGCTTTGTCTTTGAATGATAAGCAGGGTTCTTTGCCAAGAAAATTGCACTTTGGCTATCACAGTCTATCCTTATAGCTCCCTATACTAACCCCATACTTGAGCACAATCTCTGCAACCAAACTGCTTCCTTGCTTGCATGAGTGGCTGCCATGTATTCTGCCTCTGTAGTTGATAGTGCCACTACAGATTGTTTCTTAATCATCCAACAGACTGCACCTCCAAATAGGTTAAACACATACCCACTTGTAGATCTTATCTGATCCAGATCTCAGCCCAGTCCGCATCAACAAAGCCACAAATATCCAACACTGTGTCCAATCCTAGTCTTCCTTGGTAGCACAAACAATAATCATTAGTGCCATGCAAATACCTGAAAACCCGCTTCACTGTTGTCCAGTGCTCCTTCCCTGGTTTTGACATAAACTTTCTCAATACTCCCACTACATGTGTAATGTCTGGTCTAGTACAGACCATCGCATACATCAGGCTACCGACTGCACTTGCATATGGAACACGGGACATGCCCTCTTCCTCTTCTTGTGTCTTGGGTCACTGTTCAATCGATAACTTTACACCTACATGAATAGGAACCTTCACTGGTTTACTATTCTGCCTATTAAACCTCTGCAATATTGTCTCGACATACTTCCTCTGGTTTAACCAGAGTTTCCTTTTTGTCCGATCTCTTATAATTTCCATCCCCAAAATATAGTTTGCAGCACCAAGATCTTTCATGTTGAATTTGGAGGAAAAATGGGTCTTCAACTCCTGGATAATTTCTTTGTCATTTCCAACCAACAACATATCATCCACATATAAGACCAGATAAATAACACAGTCACCAATTAATTTAAAATACACACAATGATCTGCTTTGCTTCTGGTGAAGCCAAGTCCCCGTATAAATGTATCAAATTTCTGATACCACATCCTTGGCGACTGTTTTAACCCATACAGAGACTTCTTTAACTTGCATACCAGTTCTTTCTTAGCCTTCACCGCAAATCCTTCAGGTTGCTTCATGTAGATCTCCTCTTCCAGATCCCCATCCCCGTGAAGAAATGTTGTCTTCACATCCATCTGTTCTTCCTCAAAATCAAAAGTAGCAGCAACAGATAAAAGTAATCTAATAGAAGCTACCTTGGCAACAGGAGAAAAAATATCACCAAAATCAATTCCCGACACCTGGGAATAACCGTTTGCTACCAACCCAACTTTGTATTTCTCCACCTTTCCTTCTGCATTTGCCTTCTTCTTGAACACCCATTTGTTGCCAATGGGTTTCTTTCCAGCTGGCAACTCCACTAGATCCCAAGCCTCATTTTTGTGCAAAGATGCCATTTCATCAACCATGGTCTCTTTCCAGAGTTTTCCATCCTCGGAATCTACTTCTTCCTTTACAGTTCTAGGATCATCATCAGTAATAGATAAAGAAAATTTTGAACATAAAGCAAATGGACTATACCTTTCTAGCTACCTTCTTTCTCGAACTGATCTTCTCACACCCGGAATTTGTGGCTCTTCATCTTCTGATTCCTCCTCTGTTGTAGAGTCTGATTCTTCCTCCTTTAGCTCAAACTCTATCTTCTCAGGTTCCTTTGGTTGGACTTCATGTTTAATAACATATTTCACCTCTCTGAACACCACATCTCAGTTGTACACAACCTTCCTTGTTACTAGGTTCCAAAGCTTATAACCCTTTAAACCATCCTTATACCCATAAAGATGCACTTTTCAGATTTTCTATCCAACTTGGTTCGTTTCTCCTTTGGAACATGTACATATGCATCACATCCAAATACTCTCAGATGTGAAATAGAGGGTTTCTTACCAGTCCATACCTCTTGTGGAGTCTTATCCTCCAACGCTGATGAAGGTGATCTGTTGACCAGGTAACATGCTGTCTCCACTGCCTCTGCCTAGAATTCTTGTCCTAACTTGTCACCAATGAGTATGCTTCTTGCCCTTTCCATCAACGTCTTGTTCATTCTTTCTGCAACTCCATTTTGCTGAGGTGTATATGAGGTAGTCTTCTGCCATGCTATACCACACTTCTTACAAAATTCTTTAATTCCTTACTGCAAAACTCTCCACCGTTTTCTGTCCTCAGTACCTTTATCTTCTTCTTTGTCTGGTTTTCCACCAGAGCCTTAAATTATTTAAACCTATCAAAGACTTGAGATTTCTTCTTAAGGAAATATATCCATGTATTCCTTGAGAAGTCATCTATAAATGATACATAGTACATAGACTTACCCAGTGATGGAACCTTCACAGATCCAAACACATCACTTTGCACAAGCTCTAATATCTGTTTCACCCTCTTACCACCAGTGGGGAAACTCACCCAATTCTGCTTCTCATATACACAATTTTCACAGAAATCAAAATCCAGAGAGCTATTACTCATACCTTTACCATGAAGTATTCGAAGGCCCTTCTCTCCAATATGTCCAAGCCTTTGATGCCACAACATGGTCTTCTCTCCAGAGACCACTATATTTTATGCTCCACTTTCAGGAACCACAGAACAGTTGCGCCCATCAACAACAATGCTACCTTACAGCTTGTACAGAGTTCCAGTCTAAACTCCCCGCATCAATTCCAGTGCTCCCCAAACCATCTTGTAGGTATCCTTCTCGAACATTGTTTTTGCACCTGCATCATCCAACTTGCTTACAAAAATCAGATTTCTAGCCAATGCAGGAATATGTAGAACACCTAGAACTGTTCTAACCCTTCCACCTTGCAACTTCAACTTTAGTTTTCTGCAACCAACAATTCTAGCCTTCCTATCATCCCCTAAGAAGACATCACAACCATCGTATTTCTCATACTCGCAGAACCACTCTCTATGGGGAGTGAAGTGAAAGGATGCACCTGAGTCAATAAACCATGCCTCATGATCTACATGTGTACTTGAAGAAGCCAGGTACACATACCCACCTTCATCTAAGGTGGCTTTCGCTTCTGCAAAAGGAGCATCATCAGATCCATTTCCTTTGTCAGGAGCTTTAGATTTACAATCCCTTTTGTAGTGCCCTTCCTTTCCACATTTCTAGCACACCACATTTACAAGTTTTCCTGGAGATTTAGATCTTCCTCTAGATTTAGATTTCCCACTCGATGACTTATTTTTGTTTCTGTTCTGGGACCGTCCTCGTACAGACAAGGAATCACCATTCTGGCTCTCAATATTTTTCTGTCTCATCTCCTCCGTCAGCAAGGATGAAACTATTTCATCAAACTGCAAGGCAGTTGCATTGCTACCTATTGCAATATCCAGACTATCCCACAAATCTGGTAGAGAATACAACAAACTAATGCACTTATCTTCATCTGAAATTTTGATATCAACAGATGATAATTGACTTACCACAGTGTTAAACACATTCATATGCTCTGTCACTGAGTCTCCATCTTTCATCCTCAGGTTAAACAGCTTTTTCCGCAGGAACAGTTTATTCACTAGAGACTTAGATTGGTACAAATTCCCTAACTTGTCCCACAAAGCCTTCACCGTAGCTTCCCCTGATACATTAAGCAATAATGAATCTGAGACACATAATCGTATTGTGCTCTTTTCCTTCTGATCTAGCTTCTTCCATTCTTCATCGGTCACTCCCGTTGGTTTAGTACCCGGATCTACCGCAATCCACTGATCTTTATCCACCAACAGATCCTCCATCTTGAGTTTCCACAACTCAAAACTCTGACCATTACATTTATCGATCTCTATCTTTCCACTACTCGCCATCTTCTTTTACCACTAGAATCAATCTCGCAGATCTCCCATTGAACAAGGTCTACCACAAGCTCAAGCGAAACCCCTTAGCAACAAAGGCATCCCAGTGAAGCCAAAAATAGCTTTGATACAAAATGTAGGTTTTAACCTCGTACAGAAATTACCTGCATACGAATTCTAAAACACAGAAAATAAAAAATGCGAGAGCATAACACATAAAACACATATACACAGAGATTTTCCCCTGGATCCCAAAATTGGGACTACTAGCTTGATTTTTTCATTATATTCCTTTCAATGTTACAATACATATTTATACATGCCGAAGCATCTAATACCATGGACCGAAAACCATCGCGTCCAAAACTATGTGTTATAGACATTTTTTTGCCTTACAGCATGAAGCATGAAATGTCAATAATCTAAGGGATCCAAAGTCCCTAAACATGTTGTTCCTACCCCTAGAGGAACAAGGTCAGCAAACCACAGCACTAAATATCAGTTCTCCACCTGAAAACACTCAAAAACAAGCTAATTCTGGATCATGTCAACTGCTCCACTGAGCATCTGCGCTGAATGTCAACTGCTCCACTATGTACCTGCGCTGAATGTCAACTGCAAAGAAGGCTACCTGCGCTGGGCGAGTTTGGCCAAGTGGCACAGTCATTCCTCAAGGTGTCAATGCCCAGGAAGCTTCCAAAATGACACTTGGATCAGGGAATTCGACTTGTGATGAGTAAGAGGGTCTAGATCTCCAAGTGGAAACAAGAACCTCCAAGTGGACTCAAGAACTGAAGAATAACTGAAGTGGGAGAGGACACTAGTCAGCTTCATGCCAGCTACAAGCTGACTCATCCTTTCTCCAAAACTCCTATATATAGAGCTCTCTCATGAGGTATAGGGAGGCTGGAATCTGGTGAATGTAAGGAAGTGCTGTTGGTTTGAGTATAGAACTATTGGGTGATTTGCTTGAAGGAGGTGAAGAGGAGATTTCTTTCTGCTGGGAGGTGATGCTGGATTGGGCCTTTTATGGTTGTATTACTTCCTGAACTTTACTTCTTCCATTAATAAAGCATTTGAGGTTCTTCTATATGCATGTGTCTCAATGGTGTATTGCTATACTTGTGTATTTGATTTATTCTAATCCTTGAATCAATTATGAATGTATGCTTCTTGTAGTTTCCCTCTCTTGCCATTTTGCAGGATCTTGGTGTAGCTGGGCCAGTGAAAGAGCAAGGAGCTGGGAGCAAGCAGCAAGGAGAGAAGATTGGATCAACCATTAGCAAAAGACAACGGTTAGTGGATCTCTTTCTCCCCTCTCTTACATCTCATAAAGAAGTAATCTCGAATAGCTTTGCTTTGATTGTTGCTGAGGTACTATCACCCTTAGAGTGGGATAGGGTCATTCCGTATTGGATACTTTTCCCAACAACAAATTGGCGACTCCGCTGGGGAACGTATCTTGTTGGTTGTTTGTGTTTTTCCTATTCATTTCATAAACACAGGGAGTATCGAATCGAACTGCATTTGGATCTTTCAAATGCAAAGTAGAGGGCAGCTACTCTAGCTCAGTTTCTGGGCAAGTTTATGATTTGAAGAGCTGATCCACAAGGACTCTAAATAGCTCTTAGTGATAGCTTTTCATCCTCCTTTTCATCCCTTAGTGTGTACTTGACTGATAGCTTCTTATTTGGCCAAAAACTGTGAATTTTTGAGCAATCTGTGACCCGGAAACTGAGAAAAACGAAAGTTTATCTCTTCAGTGCAGGCACTGTGAAGGCAGTCTGCATTTCAGCGCAGTTCCCGAAGGGGCTACCTGCGCTGAAGGTCAAACTGCCAATGTACTACCTGCGCTGAACCAGTTTTGCCTAGTGCTACTGGGGTTCCCTCCTGTTTATTGCCCTGTTTTCACCCTTGTTTTTGCAGCTTGTTACCAGTCAATGTACCTATCTGAAACCAACTTTCCTTGCCACTATTCCGCCTCGGTTGTATAAAGAAACTGTGTTTGTTCTTTGTGTATTTCTTATATCATTTGCAGTTTCCCATAACGAAAAGTGAACTAGTCTTGTTGTGGCCTCTTAGATCTAGACCTGTGATAAGTGTCGTTTTGATCTTAAGAGTTAGTTTATTTGTTGTTCATAGCTGATTGAGCTTTTGCTTTCGTCATATGGTTTGAATTTATATATTTCTAGTGTCGAAACAAGTAAATCTTAAGGTGTCTTTTGATTTTGGACAAGCTTGTTTGCTTTCACTTGAAATTGAATTCGAAATTATACAACAGCTTTCTTTTTGTATTACACCAACATTAAGAAAGAGAAAAGAAATACCTGCATTGTGCATGTGCATTTTGACAGATTGCATGTTGATTTAGCGAAAAGTGCATTAGTGTGTGCTCTATGATCTGTGTGAAAAGATGATGTCTTTCTTTTCCCTCAGTAGTTAAGATTTTCAAAGTTGAAAGATTGAAAAGCTTGCTTATCATCTTAGACTGCATTTAGGAGTGTTACTATACATCTCGTGGTGATCCATAAAGGCAAACTGCTAAACAAGATCAACCTTAAAATAAATTGAATTTACATAACAACGCATTGAAACATAACGCAAACACATAGAGGTCTAAGCTAGAGACGTGTTCCGGCGTCGTTAAACGTGATATCTTAGCGTTGAGTGGTTGGGTGATTCCTCCACGGTGAAGCGATAAGTATCAATACGGACTTGTGCTCCCACGTACCGTCGCGTATATATTGGGAGACCCCTATAGGAACAAAGCCTTTATCCATAGGAAGCCGTGTCGGCCGCCCTACTGATCGCAATGCAGTGAACACAGCATTCACGAAGATCGACCACCCGTACCGTAAAACGTATTCTGTGGTTTTGCGAAAAGTTTGGCACACCCTCTGCCTAGATCTCGAGAGTAGTTTCTTTTGGCCTTTTTCAAACTCTATAACTGAAAAAGTCCATCCGAGCATTTGTCACTTCGGGCTCGTTAAAACATCGAAGGAGACTAGAGTCATCTTTAGCTTTTTCTCGACTCTTAAAAAGTGAAAAAGCAAGTTGTGTCTAAAGCGTCGTTATAAAATTTATTTTAAACAGAACATAATCACCTCCTATTCCTGCGTTGATCTGTAGGTCGAGAACATGGAACGCCCCAACCAAGGAATTCCACATGATGGAAATCCTAGTCCTTTCTCCTCTTGGGGAGAAGTTGGTGCGCCCCACATGGCCACATTGTCGCTTCCAGGACTGACAATTGGCCTGCTAATTTGACTGTTCTCAACCAATGTAGTTCAGAACACCATGGTTCCTGAACAGTCAAGTCAACAGTTAGATCAGTCTAGAGCTGCCCACCAGCCTTCAACTTCCTATAACTCTTCCTCCAATCCTTCATCTTCGCAAGGTAGAGCCGGCAAAAGCCAAGCTCCCATGGAGAAGAAGGAGAAGAAGAAGAGAGAGAAGAAGAAGAAGGAGCCTAAGGCGACTGGGGGCAAGCAAAAGACATCTGACAAAAATCCACACACAGCACAGACCGGGCCTAAATCGCCATGTGTCATATGTAGAGGAGACCACTTCCATAGAGATTGTCCCTGTATTCCCCGGATACTAAGGGACTGGTCCCCTCGTTTGCACAATTCGGGAGCATCAACCTCTGATAGCCATGTTGAATGCTTACCGTCAACCAGCGAAAGTGAAGGTTCAAGACAAAGAGGGGGAGCAAGATCCCCCTGCAGACTGTGTGAAGGCGATCACGCCATCCACCGTTGTCCCTTCTTAGACGAAGCGAAGAGAGTTTTGGAAGATCGTCCGGTTTCACCGTTGAGACTTCCTCCTGGATACCAAAAACTCGTGCCAAGTCCTTCGTTGGTTGAAAATACAGCTGGCCCGCTCAAGTGGTCAGCTGAAGCGTCAATCATTGAGAATGAACCTACTGAATCCAGACCAGACGAAAGTCCAAAGGTCGAAACGACAGTTGACCCGGTTCTTCCTTCAGAGGTTTCATCCTCAAATGACACCGTCACTGAAGATTCATCTTCAAATGACACCCTCACTGAAGAGAATAAGGATGACACCATCCAGATTCTTTTCATCAACACAGACTCTGATGAGCGTCAGGGCAATGCGCCCATTCCTTTATCGCAGGAAGGAACATCGTCAGGGTCATATCCGGCCGTATATTCGGTCCCACCACCAAGCAACCTAGTTGTGTCCTTTGATTGGAACCAACTAGGCAGACCCCGGTTGCCAGCCAGTATACCATTCAGAATCATAGTCCAAATTTATAGAATGGTAATGGCTGGCACTATCATTGATGAAGGGGCATCTGTGAGTATCCTTTCCTCTATTGCTTGGAAAGCACTGGGTTCCCCAGAGCTTTTGCCTGAGATAAGAAATCTCTTGGGTTTTGATAAAGGAACCAGTCAACCATTAGGGATCCTCCCCAATGTGCCTGTTACATTGAAAGGGAAGACCGTTCAAATGAACGTGATGGTCGTTCAAGGACCCTTGGATTATAACCTACTCCTTGGACGAGACTATATATATTGCATGGGAGCTATAGTCTCCTCACTCTTTAGAGTAATGTGTTTTCCACACGAAGGAAGAATGGTCAAGCTCGTAGACCAACTTTCATTTCCGGGATCACGCATCGCAAATAGTCACATACCAACCCTCAATGGTCTATTCACTCAAGAAATGTCTCCACCCCGAGTCCTCCTTCCCGATGAGTGCGAGTGATTCGGAAAGATGGGACTGGAACCCAGGGGACATGCATCCTGGTCTGCTTTAGGCAGAAAAAACCTTGGGTATAAGATAGAATTTCCGCGGGAGAATATGACTAGTCCGTACCCCGTCCGTGGTTGGAAGAGGGGTTGTTCTAGAATAGGATTCTTTTGTCAAAGTTACGTGTTTGACAACAGTCATTCACCCTTATCTATTTCGGTAGACATTGCCGAGGAAGTGTTCAGTTTGAAAGATTAACAGAACAATCTTTGGGTAACCTGAAAGAGGTAAGCCTCACCCTTTAAAACAAATGTTTTGACGGATAAGTAGGGGCAGCCTTGAAATTCTACTTTATACCTGGGGGCATGCAACCTTTCGGAGTGCAAGCAAGGGGCGACTATTTATTTTTTAAATTTTTAGGTCCTCCCTTTAAACCTGTAGGTCTAACCCTTTAAACTCGTAGGATTAGCCGTTTCCGAACTTGCATAAAGAAAGGATGAGAGGGAGCAAAGCTTAGTGAAGATGAAGCTCTATAAAAAATAGAGATCTCACAGGAGACATTTCTTATCTTATGACTGGTATATCGAGCAGTTTTACCGCGGAATTTATGCTCGTTAAAAAATAGAAAAGCGAGATCGAGCAGTTTTACCGCGGAATTTATGCTCGTTAAAAAATAGAAAAGCGAGATCCGAGCAGTTTTAGCACATAGTTCATGCTCGTTAAAAAATAAACATAAGATTGAGCATTCAAATCTCATTAAAAAATGAACATACCCCGGTAAATAATCTCTGTGATCGTAAATTTATTAGCCATAAAAAGCCTTGGTCGTGTTTGCACCTGCCACCTCCATTCCATTTGGCCAATCGTTCACCTCCATATGATTGTTTACCTATTTTGAGGAACAGCTGCGAAGAGTGATTTCATCTAGCCATCCTTGTGACACTGCCGTGATTGGAAAATTCCAACCTGTACCTGGAATCTGCTGCTATCCCTGTTTATCACTCGTTCCTCAAAAGACGAGTCTTCTTTGAGCTCTTTTCATTTGGCTCGTAAAATATGAAAAGTTTGCCGAGTTTTGGCCTTCCAGCTCGTTAAAGTGACCGGAAGAGCTATCCCTCCTCTAGATTTTAATCTTTTTGGACCTGAGGGATTATTGCACAAAAAGGTCGAGCACTTGTTTTATTCGGCTCGTTAAAGTTATCGAAAATTCATCCCTTTTGTATTGTTTTATACTTTTTCGGACTTAAGGGATTAGATGACGAAAAAGGAATTTTGGAGTTAACTTTCTGTACCTTTTCAGACTCTCTAAAAATGAAAAGGACCGAGTTTTCTTTGTCGTTAGACTCGTTAAAATGATTAAATAGCGACAAACTTGTCTTTAGACGAGAACGAGTTTCCCTATCGCTAGGCTCGTTAAAACATAGCGATGGGCTTGCCCGAAGGGCAGGTTATAGAACAAGCATATGTTATCCTCCTCAAGCTTGACAAAAATAAAGAGGTACTGGTCAGAAATGACTGGGGAAAAATTGGGAGAACCTCAAAGCTTTAATGGTAGCAAGTCGCTCTTGAACATGACACTTTTCCTCCGTATCACATCGGGTTGGGTTGTTTCATTCGCCGGTCTCATCACCATGGTCTTCGCCAAACCATCCACATTTGGGGTAATGCTACCGATCCATCGCATCAGTGTCGTTATATGTTCAAGAGATGTTGTTCAGAAAGAGTCAACCGTGTCCCATCCACTGCCATACATTATCCTTCATCCACCCATGATCGCCACCCTGAATCATATTTCACAGATTGTTTTCATCTCCACTAAAATCATTAGCTCCGTTCCGTGTCACTGATGTGGGATTCATTAAGGCCCTCCTTTGACGGATCGCTTCTTGTCGACTTCAGCTCATTATCCAAGAAGTTGATCTAGGAACACCCCCTTCAGTACTTTGAAGCTTGCATGCCTCAATGGCAAGTTTCTCACTTCCGGCGACAGGTATACATCAATGACCTTCGACCAGAAGATTTTGCATGGTGTTCGACGCCAAGTCCTTTATTCACACCACGTGAATTGTACTGCAGTACCTTGAGGGTCATTATCATTAACGGTGATTCCTCTCGCGCTTGTTAACGGTTTACATTATTGACCGGTAATCAAGCGATGTCTTTCCATGTTCGACTTCAGCGCAATTCTCACATGGATCGACTTGTACTTAGAGTGAAGATCGAACGAGTTTGAAGACCCTGGATCTAGTTTCATCCATCCGGGCTGCGATATACATTCAGGAAATATAAAAACATTTGATATGTACATCATTGTAGCAGATGATCATCCTACTCAAAGGATGATAATTTCAGCAGAGAATTATCAGTCTACCATCAGACGATCGTCTGTTATATGTACCAAAATGAATTTATAAAGCTGAGCATGGGAATGCCCGCCTCAGCTAGATCATGAAAGCAGAATGAAAAATAATGTATTGTATTGTATTTTTATTACAGGTCACCTCTCAGTGATTGAATGAACTTCGGATCCTCCTGATAAAGCATTTCACCCGATAAACGACCTCATACTTTAGGGGGCAACTATTATAGACATTTTTGTGCCTTACAGCATGAAGCATGAAATGTCAATAATCTAAGGGATCCAAAGTCCCTAAACATGTTGTTCCTACCCCTAGAGGAACAAGGTTAGCAAACCACAGCACTAAATATCAGTTCTCCACCTGAAAACACTCAAAAACAAGCTAATTCTGGATCATGTCAACTGCTCCACTGAGCATCTGCGCTGAATGTCAACTGCTCCACTGTGTACCTACGCTGAATGTCAACTGCAAAGAAGGCTACCTGCACTGGGCGAGTTTGGCCAAGTGGCACAGTCATTCCTCAAGGTGTCAATGCCCAGGAAGCTTCCAAAATGACACTTGGATCAGGGAATTCGACTTGAGATGAGTAAGAGGGTCTAGATCTCCAAGTGGAAGCAAGAACCTCCAAGTGGACTCAAGAACTGAAGAATAACTAAAGTGGGAGAGGACACTAGTCAGCTTCATGCCAGCTACAAGCTGACCCATCCTTTCTCCAAAACTCCTATATATAGAGCTCTCTCATGAGGTCTAGGGAGGCTGGAATCTGGTGAATGTAAGGAAGTGTTGTTGGTTTGAGTATAGAAATATTGGGTGATTTGCTTGAAGGAGGTGAAGAGGAGATTTCTTTCTGCTGGGAGGTGATGCTGGATTGGGCCTTTTATGGTTGTATTACTTCCTGAACTTTACTTCTTCCATTAATAAAGCATTTGAGGTTCTTCTATATGCATGTGTCTCAATGGTGTATTGCTATACTTGTGTATTTGATTTATTCTAATCCTTGAATCAATTATGAATGTATGCTTCTTGTAGTTTCCCTCTCTTGCCATTTTGCAGGATCTTGGTGTAGCTGGGCCAGTGAAAGAGCAAGGAGCTGGAAGCAAGCAGCAAGGAGAGAAGATTGGATCAACCATTAGCGAAAGACAACGGTTAGTGGATCTCTTTCTCCCCTCTCTTACATCTCATAAAGAAGTAATCTCGAATAGCTTTGCTTTGATTGTTGCTGAGGTACTATCACCCTTAGAGTGGGATAGGGTCATTCCCTATTGGATACTTTTCCCAACAACACTATGGACCGAAAACCATCGCATCCAAAACCATGTGCGAAAATCATGCACAAAACCATAGGTAGGTCCGCCCAACCTAATATAGGGTCCAAAAAAAAATTTCCCGGGGCGCTGCTCGGACCCCGTAGAGGGGGGCTACCCACCCCCCTCAAACCCCCCCCTGTGCAATCGACACAACAAAGCGGGGACTCGGCCCCCCTTCTAACACCCCGGTTCACTACGTCGGCTAGTCGTGGAAAGAATATAACACAAACCAACACTAAGTTTGTGTCAAGACCTAGAACCAAGTCAAATTCCAAACAAAGTACTAGGAAAGTAGTGAGGTTGATGATGTCTCAGAAAACAAACAAGAACAAAATTTCAAGGAAGAAATAGATTTTCAAATGAAGGAAGTAGATGATGAGGTTGACAGGTTGAATGATGCCCTCACAAAAGTACAACTGAAGATGGATTTTATAAAGAAGAGAGATAAAGAGTTTCAATATATTGTTGCATAGTCAACTAAGGTAAAAGAAAAACCAAAGAAACCTCTTAATCCCATTACGCTAGATAAAGGAAAGCAAGTGATTGATGTAGAGAAAGAGGAGGAGCCAAAGTTAAAACCTAGAAGACCCTTTACTAGAGCATCAAGAATCAAGTAAGGATGGGTGTAGAAGATGAAAAAAATAGCTCAATCTCCTGATAAAGTAGACTTTGATCAGTGGAGAGAATATCACAGGTACCTAGAAGAGCTTGAGGAATGCCAGATGCAGGGGTTGCAAATTTCACAGGACAATGAGGGCTTTAAGAAGGATGTTAATCAGTAGATTATAGATGCTGACAAGGAAGTGCTACAAGCCAGTAAAGCACTTGATAGAGCAAAATATTTTGTTAAATGGACAATTCCTATGAGAAAAAAATTCAAACAATATTATATAAGAAATATGGTTCTGAAGCAAAGGGTAAGGATAATGAAGAAAAAGCTATCAAAGGCATGGATATTGATTAAGAAATACAGGGAAGATTTTGGAGTACCTCCACCTGGCAATGTTCCTAAACCGAGGGCTAAAGCTCAACCACATTCAAAGCCTTCTCAACCAGTATCATTTGAAGAACAATATCCTTCACCCAATAGCACTGGAGTCAAAGCATGCACGAGAAAACCTTCATCCAATAAAAGAAAGAGGAGGTAACATGTTGTTCGTTAAGTTTTAAAATTTTGATGATGGCTGAAGACGACTAGTGTTGCGTTGCAGAGGTTCTTTGTGTTTTGTAGAAGTTATGAATATCAAGCTATCGATCCTGGTATTTTGAAAGCATTCGTACGTGGCCAGTTTATTGTATAAAGTTCTAACGACGAGAAAGAGGCATAGTAGTGGGTTTAAAAGTCAGTTTAAACAAATGCTGCGCATATGCTGCATAAAGGTTTTTGTGTCTTATTCCAATGATGTTATGTATAGGTTCAACATGTTTATGAGTCAGAGGATGAATCACCATTGAGTCATTAGCTAGGTGTTCAATTATGCTTAAATTTATGCCAACAAGACATGCTACCTAGATTGTTGTGCAGTGCTGATATGAAGGCATTATGATGTTTCTTATTTTTATGTTGAAAAGTATGGTTCGATGTTTCAAAGAACTGTTAAGAATTTAGATAGATTTTATTATAAGATAATGTGATAGTATTTTATCAAGTTTTTCTATCAAACAAAAAGACTACAAAATATGTTAAAGTTTCCTATTTTGTCTTTAATCTGATCCACTTCATGGATAAGAGATGCTCTACATCTAGACATGGCACTTGAAATGTTGTATGGCTATTTAATGCCAAAGGCTTGAAGAAAGAAAGGGTTGGAAAGTATTGTGAACTAGTTTTCAGAGACTTGTATTATGATTTAGCTTTTCATGAATAAAGGTGTCTTATGCTCAGTGTTCTAGTGGATATTCACAAAGATACTTGTGGTACTGTGCTTCAGATTCGTTCCTTCTTGTGATAATTATATTTTTATATTTCTTTTACAATATTTCATCTTATGGGGATGTTGATGTAGCTGTGTTAGAATTCTGTCTTACATTGCTCTAATTAAGTTGTGTCAAATATTTCAGTTGCAAATGGAATATAGTATACCTTTGTTTTCTGTCCTTTCCTCTTAATACTTAGTCTCAAATATGCAACATCAGAGCTTAAGATTTTTCTGTTATGTGTGAATGAGTATTTTTCATGTTCATCTTCCAATATACGATAATTTGTTTCATTTAGCTCAATTATATGCCAGACAAGCCTATGTGTGTGTTATTGGTTGTTAAATTCATAAACATCTTTGGACAGCAGCATTAGGATCACATATTTTTACTTCTTTGTAATCTTCGTTTACTTCCAGCAAGCATTTTTTCACAAAATCCTTTCAGATCTAGTCTTTGTCTCTCATGTGTTGTCAAAATCTCCATTTTTAGGTTTTTCTGAGTGAGGAATCCCCCTCTGGTTAGAAAAGACCAGTTTCTAGCCAAAAGTGATATGTGGTTACCTCCACAGTCCTTTTCCTTCAGCCTAAAAGGATTCATAGAGTGCTAACAACCTACATGCATACCATGTATTCAAGGACCATGTATTCATAGAGTGTTAAACCTTTCTATTTTCCCACCTTTTGTGGATGGTACATGGTGCTAAAGATTAACTTCATACCCATTCCAATACACAATACCTTCGAGAAGTTGGAATTAAATTTTGTGTCTTCGTATGATATAATAGCCTTGGGTATTTTATGAAGTGTCAAGATTCCTTTCATGAAGAATTATGCCACCATTTCAATGATGTAAGGGGATTGAATAGATATGAAATGAGTATTTTCAGATAGATTGCCTATCACAACCATACTAAAATCATGTTGTCTTCAAGTCCTAGGTAATTTGGTAATAAAGCCTAATGAAATCACCTCCCATTTCGATTTTGATATAAGCAAGGGGTTCAATAATATTGTTTGGTGTTCATGTTCCACTTTCACCTACTAAAATTCTTTCCATATTTATAAGCATTCAACTATTTCCTTCTTCATGCTAAGAGAGAAAAAATATTTTTCTTAGCGGTAATAATTTTTTGATACCCCAAGTAAGCTGAGAAGGGTATTTTGTGATGTTCATCTCGACGTATGAATAGTTTAATTTTGGTAATATTTGGAACATAGATTTTGTTTTTATATTTTCACAAACCCCTTTCATTTATTGCATAATCTGGTTGTTTATATTGATCAACTTTAATTTTATATTTTCACAAATATGATTATAATTGTTATCTTCTAATGTTTCCATTTTGATCTATTCCATGAAATATGTTTCAACTTTATTTAATATCACTTTGCAAATCAACATTAGAATTTGACATAGTGCATCCTCTACCTTGTTCCTTTTCCTTTTATGTTCTTAATGTCGAAGTCGTATTCACTTAGGAAGTTCATCCATCTAGCTTGCCTAGCATTCAGGTAAGTTTGGTCAAAAAAGTATTTCAAACTCGCATGATTTGTAACTAGGGTAAACCTTATACCAACTACATAATGTCTCCAAATTTTAAGTGTGGATGATTTCTGCTAACTCAAGTATGTAAATTGCATAGTTTCTTTCATGTTCCTTTATTTTATGGGATTCATAACCCATCACATGATCTTCTTACATGAGCACACCTCCTAGACCTTCCAAACAAGATTTAGCACAATACGAAATTCTTATCAGGGTCTCTTACTTTTAGGAAAGGTGAAAAAGTAAGTAAATGCTTTAATTTCTAAAAACATTCCTGAAAATTTTGCATCCAATTGAACTTTACTTCTTTATTTTGCATAGATATTATGGGATATGCTAATTTAAAAAATCCCTCTACGAATATTTGATAGTATCTGATGATACCCATAAATCACCTCACATTTTCCACATCCTTGGGAACTACCCAATCAAGAATGGCCTTTACCTTCTTTGGATCTACTGTTATCCCATCTTTACATGTCACATGTCGTAGGTATTGTATCTTGTCTTTGTAAAATTTTCATTGCTAAAATTAGCATATAGATGATGTTCATGTAAATTTTCCATCATTATTTCTAAATGTTGTTTGTGTTCTTCTTGAGTCTTTGAATAAATCAAGATGTCATCTATGAAGATGAGTACAAAATTGTCCAAAAATTTACTAATTTAAGACAATATTCATTAAGCACATAAATGTAGCAAGTGCATTCATAAGCCCAAAATGAAGCACTATAAATTCATAGTTTCCATAACAGGTTTGAAAAGAAGTATTTGGAATGTCTACTTCTTTAATCCTTAGTTGGTGATAACTAGATCTAAGATATATTTTAGAAAACATAGTTGCCCCTCTTACTTGCTTGAATAAATCTTCAATTCTTGGCAAAGTATACTTATTTTTAATTGTCAATTTATTTAAATGTTGGTAGTAAATACACAATTTGAATGTTACGTCCTTATTTTTGACAAATAGGACGGGTGCACCCCATGGAGAAACACTGATTTTGATGTCCATTTTATTTAGCAATTCATGTAACTGCATTTTTAGATCCATTAGTTTCACACACTCATCTTATAAGGGGATTTCGATATCGATGTTGCTCCTAGTATTAGTTTTATATAAAATTATATCTCTCTCTTAGGTGATAAACTAGGAATCTTATTAGGAAATACATCTTTATAATCTCGTAAAAAATCTAAATCATTCAAATATTTGGTCGAATTATCCTATGAGTGGTCCTCCACTGGATGGATAACAACTTGCATCGCTTCCTTACAGTCTTCTTTAACTACAGAGAAAATATTTGATTCACAAATATGGGCCTATTTCTGTTTTTAATAACTTGAGTTTCTCCTTTTTGTAAAGTACAAGTAACCATTTTATCAAGGAAATTAACAATTTCTCCATGCCCCTCCGACTAGTCCATCACAACTAAAACATCATATAAACTCACTTGAAGAATGTTTAATTTCATGGTGGTATGATTTCCATTTAATATGAGTGGGAAAGTCTACACCTAATTGGTAATCTTTATTTTTGTTCTAGTAAATAACTTAACCAACTATGAATCTTTGTATTTTTCATACTTTAATTTACATTTTTCTATAATTTTAGAACTAACGTAGGTCAAAATAGCATTAGGGTATATCAATATAGGAACAAATTTGTTAAAAATAAACCTTCTATCTATATCATGGTGGATTAATGCTCTTCCTCGTGCTCTTCGAACGCTGCATTGATACATACAATACTTCATGCAACATCATCAACAATAGAGGCATCTTGAATGTTTTGCAAGTTTTGTACATATCTAGTATTGTATGGATAATTTTGTGAAAGATGGGATTATACACATCTCCATTTTTTTTTCTAAATATGACTAAATCTATTAATGAAACAAAAAATAATAATACATGGAGGCATTGGCCTCTGCAGATCCTGTCTCATATTTTACCATGTTTAAACAAACAGTAACTGAAAATGACTGCCCTCAAAGGGGAAACCAGTCCAAAATTCGAGGATTGAGTTGCCCACGCAGGGGAACCAGCCTGTAATAACATTGTAGTAGAGTTTTTTGACCAAAACAACAAAATTGACATCAAATATAACAAAACTTGAAAATGGACCCCTAAGATGGTGATCGGGTGGATAAAAAACCTAAAAAAGACCTTGGCCTACTAGGTGTCAGTAGGTGGCAGAGGTTCCTCCACAATGAGACACCTGTAGGCATCCATATCTTCTTCGTCGTGCTGTTGCCCACTCGTCGTGGCTTCCATCTTCGCATTGCCGCCTGGAGTGTTGTGTACCTAAGCTGCATTCGTCTGGTTCAGAGCTTCACCGTGAGTTCTGCGAGTCCCCGAGCTGCTACCAAGAGTTTTCCACTTGCTAGTGCTGGTCCTTTCCTGAATGATGCATTCTGGGATGACAGAGCTTTGTGGCTTCTCTCTGAAGGCAATAGAAATGGTAGCAATAATGCACGGGTGCTCCAACGTACAACAAAACTGGAACTGGGTAGAATGGCAGGGATGCATTGTCGAGTCAGAGTCATTGGGAGGTTGTTGGGCATCCGCAGCACGCCTATAGCCGGCCGTCTGGGCACGCCCCCTGCCACTGCGGGTGGCGAGATACCAACCCGTGAAATGGGCAGCTGTCGAGGGCGAGGAGGAATCCGCAGGAGTGGAGTCAAAGAGGGACAGCGAGGGAGGGCGAGGTGCTCTGCCTCTGCTGCTACCCCTTCTACATCTCATCCTGTGCCACAAACGAGGCATATTGGCCTGGTTGGAATTGGTTTGACGGGTGCTTGGAGGAGCAAGATGAGGGATGGAATGGCCAGTGGAGGCAGGAGAATGGGGAATTCGATTATCAAAAGCAGAATTCAAGGCCAAAGCAACTGTTCTGAAACAGCAAAACAGGTTATGCGAGAAGTGGGCACCTTCAACCATTTCAATGCAATAGAGGATCTGGCACCTTCTCCCCGTAGTCGTGCGAGAGCTTGGTTCTGCATCAGCGGGGAGGCAGTTACAAGCCAAAGGAGGCAGGAGGGAGGAAGGTGATCCGAAATCGCCATCTTATGGATCAGAGTGAGGTATCCTGCCTTCACACAGCATTAAAACACCATTAATTATGGTGGTGGGCTTCTGGGTGGAAGCATGGGTGGCCATGTGGCCACACCACTTGCCAGCATGGATTAGTTGCACTATACTAGCGTGATTAATCACCCGCATCCAGGAATTATACACATCTCCATTACTTAAATGGATCTTTATCATTTCCATTAAATCCATTGTTATCGAGTTTTTCCATGTGACACCCCTATGTTTTTCTTTTCGTAACATGTCTATTTTTATACTATTGAATTATTATTGAACCCAATGGCTTTGGGGGCTAGGATTGGAACTATTTGGTTATGTAATTAACTTTTATTTAATTAAATTAATAAATGAGTTGATTAGGAATATTTAGGAAAGATAACTTGAGTATTAAAGATTTCTTTCCATTTTATAAAAATATGTTTGTGGTTAAGCCACAAGGTGGACATTCCTAACATTTCTCCTAAAAATCCCAAGGAGGAATATAGAGAAAGATTGTTCTAAACACTTAGGTGGACATCAATGATAATTTGGGTGAAAAGTAAAATAAAGCATATGGGAGAGAAAGGCATGCTTTAAAGCAAAAGAAATACCTTTCTTAATTTAAAATAAAAAGCCTAGGTAAATAAGGGATGTAGACCCTTGAAGAAGGACGTTGCTAAGGAATAATCTATTGGAAAAAATTTATAACAAAATCACTCAAGAACACAAGAAGGTTTTGATTCCCAGGGGAAGAAGTTCTGAGCTTGGGGAATTGTTGGAGACAATTCATGGTTGGGAGGAATGTCCTCTATTTTTCAATATTCCTTGAGCGATTGGTTATCATTAGATGTGTGCTATTTTTCTTCTTACATATTGGTTTATATGATAGCTTAATTTCCTTACTAAAATGAATTAGATCAAATGATAAATGGAAAAGTAAACTATAGAAGTGGTCAACTATGCATGCATAGATAAAGTATTTTCATAAAATTTATCTACTTTATGTATATTGTTTAATATAGATGAGATTAATAAATTCAATATTTTTGCCTCCCTCAATATTACTATAAGATAAAAACCATATCATTCCGTAGATTGGATGATAAGAATAACATACTTCTCTAGTCGTATAAAGATGGGAAAATTATTCTTATGTATTAATTCATAGTATTTTTTTCTAAATACCATAGAAAAATAATATTTTTAAACTATATTCTAGATAGAATATTGTATAGGTGGATATATAATAAATATAAATTATACTAATCCTACAATTTAAAGAAGTAATATATTTTGTTTTGAGTTTATCAAGAATTTTATTTAGAGGTCGTAGGAATTTCCTGTATATAGGGATTTAATGTACTCTTTATGTTATGGATATATTATTAAGACAAGGGACCATATTTATGATTATATAAGAAACCCTAAAACGTAATATACAAATAGCCATAGACAATTATTGATTGAAGCTAGAAGAAATACTTTGTGTATATGAATAACAATTAAAAGGACTGGTCACTAAGGGATTTTGACACGGAAAGAGGATACATGTAAGTATCTTTGGATAATCTATAAGGTTTCGCCGTAAATATAGAATAAAGTAGTGAAAGGTTCATCGCTAAAAAATTATTAGAGCAATATTACGTTATGAAAGAAAATCATAACATCCTCAATTATAACATATTGTTTTGTAGTGAAAGGTTCATCGCTAAAAAATTATTAGAGCAATATTACTTTATGAAAGAAAATCATAACATCCTCAATTATAACATATTGTTATATAGATCATTCTGAATTAGTAAATAAATTATGTGATACTAGGTAGTATGAAAGTAGTTCGAAATAGATTGTATATACTTTATGAGATGGGATACGACCCATTGTTATAATAATATGAACTCATTATAAAGAAAGTTTACTATATAGTCTTAAAGTCTAGAGAAAAATCAAGAATTTCATTCAATCAGATACTATATATTTTAATACTCAATTTGTCTTAACAAGCCTTAAAAAATAAAATGAGAGAGAAAAGCATTACTATATATATGAAAACCATCAAACAAGGCTGAGAATTCCACTTAATCAAAATAAGTAAATACAATTTCATACGCAAGTATAAGAGAGAACAATTACATTTAGGTGTAGAGTTCAGAGTCTACGAGAAAATAAATGAAATATTTTATATAGTCCACAAGCCCGAGGCCAGACCTCCATTATTTACATTGGACTATGACTATATTACAAAACCCTAACCCATGTAGGGTTATAAAAATAGTAAACAAATCTTACTTGGGTTCAATTATTAAAATAAAACATTCAGAAATAGAATCCATAGAATCAAATCAAATTGAGAGTAGCTGACGTGTGGTAAGAGGAAACAAATTCATTTTAGTCCTTGTGACCCTAGTTCGCTCTATAGTAGGGCCCAAATTAGAGGAATTTTCTCCTTGAGCCATACCAACAAAGGAAGCACAAATGAAAACTAAGTGAGAAATTGAAGGAGAAAGAATGAAAGGACGTTTTAGAAATTATTAAAGGGATCAAGAGATATACTTTTAAGGATTTGTGTGCCACCCTAACTTAAACCTACAGAAACCTAAATGTAAACAATGATTAAATACTAGGTTGCAATTCAAAGTAAATAGTTCCTAGGAAAATAACTAGAAAACTTAACAATTGTGTTATAGTGATAGAAATTACCAAAACAAGTAGTTACATTAGGGTTTATTGACTATAATCCTAGGCACGAAAACTACTGGAAGAATGTATGAAGGAGAATTTCCTCAAAAGAGAATTTATACATGGAAGGAGGATACATGTATGAATAAAGTAACAAAATGTTCCTCACTAAAAACCTATTAGAGCATTATTACTTTATGAAAGAAAAGCATAAATATCCTTAATTATAACTTACTATTATATACATTGTTCATAGTTATTGAAAATATTATGTGATACTTGGTAGTATCCAAGTAGTTCGAAACCTATTGTGTATACTTCATGAGATGGGATAAGATCCATTGTTATAATAATACAAATTCAATATAAATAAATTATTATATAGTCTAAAAGTCTATAAAAAAATCCAAGAATCTCATGCAACCAAATAATATATATTTTAATACTCAAATTTTCTTTAGAAGCCTTAAAGAATAAAATGAGAATGAAAAGCATTAGTGTATATATATACGAATAAAAACCTGAGAATGAAAAGCATTAATGTATATATACGAATAAAAACCATTAAATAAGGCTAGTCATAGAAATGGAGAACTCTACTTAATCAAAATAAGATTAAGTAATATATTTTCATATGTAAGCATAAGAGAGAACAATTACATTAGATAAGACATAACAAATACATTAGGTTTAGGTGTAGAGTTCAGAGAATATGAGAATATAAACAAAGTATTTGATATAGTCTGCAAGCCTAAGGCCAACCGTCCATTATTTATATTGGATTGCAATCAAATCACAAAAAACTAACTTTCTTAGGGTAATACAAATAGTAAATAAATTTTACTTAGGTTTAATAAATAGAAAACGACACTCAAAACTAGAATCCATAGACTCAGACAAATTTAAATGTATTCGACCTATGGTAAGAGGAGAAAAATTAATTTTTGTCCTTGGAACACTAACTCGCTCTGTAGTAGGTCCCAAATCAAAGTAAGTGTCTTCTTGAGCCATACCTATAGGGTAAACACAAACAAAAAATAAATGAGAAATTGAAGGAGAAAAAATTAAAAGAAGTGTTAGAAATGAGTAATGAAATCAAGAGATTTACCTTTAATAATTTGTGTGCCACTCCAACTTCAACCTACAGAAACCCAAATGTATGTAATGATTAAATATCAGGTTATGAACCAAAGCAATTAGTTCCTAGAAAAATAACCAAAAAAAATAACAATTGTGCTACAGTGAAAGAAATTACCAAAACTGGTAGATACATTAGGGTTTACTAACTCAAGTACAAAAATACTACAAGAATATATGAAGGAGAATTTTCTCAAATGAGAATTTATACTTTAAAAAATTGATAACAAACCCAATGATGGTATTACAAATCTTTGAGCAAAGGTCTTCATATCTTCGCTGAAAATAAAAATATTTTGCATGTTAATGCAAATAATTCTTTTTCTCCACTAATGAATGAGATCGATTTTTTCAGATGCAATAACTTTGGTCACAAAGCTAGTGAGTGCAGATCTATATTTTCAAAATCCTTCATTTGGAACAGACAAGAGAAATCTAATCAACAGAAAGTTATGAGAACGTGGAAGAAGAGGGCCCAAACTCAGAAAATTGTGAGCTTGCTTTGATAGCTCATGATCAACATGAGCAATGGTTGATTGATATTGGATGCTCCAAGCACATGATCGGTGATAAGAGAAAAAAATTGCAGCTAAAAGAGTACGAAAAAGAAAATGTTAGTTTTGGAAATGATGCAGTAGTTCCCATCAAAGGGAAAGGAACAATTAAGATGGATAAGAATACCAAAGCTCATAATGTGTTTTATATTGATGGATTGAAGTGCAATCTCCTCAATGTGAGTAAGATGTGCAATAATAAGCATGAGGTGACTTTCATATGTAAAGAGTGTGAGATCGAAAATGCAAAATCAGGAAAGTTGTTTGCAAAGGCCATTAGAAGTGACAACAACATGTATATTTTTTATGACACTAGAAACAATTGTTGCATGAGAAAAATAGAATAATCCTTGCTATGGAATAGAATATTAGGTGATGTTAATTTTGATAATCTAATCAAAATTAGCAATATTGGAGGAGCTAGAGGATTACCAAGGGTGTCTAAACCAGATAGCACAATATGAAAGTCATGCCAATTTGGGAAACAAACAAGAGTGCACTTCAAATCCAAGGAGTTCACTACAAGTAGACCATTGGAGCTAGTGCATAAATATGTGTGCGGTTCTACAATGAAGAAAAGTCCAAGAAGTGACATATTTTTCATATTATTTGTTGATGACTTTACTAGAGCCACGTGGATTATGCTTTTGAAAGAAAAATCCAAAGCTTTCAACAAATTTAAGTACTTTAAGGCACTTGTTGAAAATGAAGTTCATTTGAAGATAAAGAATCTTAGATTTGATAAAGGAGGTGAGTTCATGTCCAAGGAATTTGATCATTTTTGTGAGGATCATGGGATGAATAGGTGTAATACTCCATAGCTAGAACACCACAACAAAATGGTGTGAGTGGAGAGGAAAAATAGATTGGTCCAAGATATGGTGTGAGTTATGTTAGATGAAGTTGGTGTGTCATATACTTTTTGTGGAGAAGCAACTCAAACAATAATATGTTTGGCCAATAGAGTTCTTCTTAGGCTTAATAGTGATAAAACTCCATATGAGTTGTGGAAATGAAGACCAACAAAAGTTGACCACTTCAAAATATTTGGGAGCAAGTGCAACATCAAGGGGACTGAAGAAAATATTGAAAAATTCTAACCAAGAGTTGATGAGGGCATATTCCTTGGTTATTCCTTTAAGAGAAAGGGATACAAATGCTACAAAAGAGAAACAAAAAGGTAATTGAAGGTATTGATATTGTTTTTGAGGAATATTTTCCTAAATCTAATGATTTGAAAGATGTTGCAGTTGATCATGATTTCACAGAATATGAGGACCAGGAAATTTCTGACAAGGATGAATATGAGGAAGAAGAGAGAAATACCTCCACTACAAAGAAGGCTCCACTAAGTCACATCCAAAGAAGTACCCAAAAAGTCAAATTATTGGAAGCAAAGAGTTTGGAGTGCAAACAAGGATGAAGTCGTTGGATAGCTTTAATCAAGCACGTTTTGCACTATTGTCTCAAATGGAGCTCAAAAGCTTCAATGAGGCTAGAGAAGATCAACGTTGGGTTAAAGAAATGAAGAGTTGGATCAGGTTGAGAAGACCAATACACGGGAGCTTGTGCCAAGGCCAAAGGACAAAAATATCACTGGAACCAAGTGGGTGTTCAAGAACAAGATAGATGAAGAAAGCAAAGTGGTAAGGAAAAAAGCAAGACTTGTGTGAAAGTGGTATACTCAAGTAGAAGGTATTGATTTTGATGAAGCTTTTGCACCTGTAGCTAGATTATATGCAATAAGAATGTGTTTGGCCTTTTCATCCTACAAGAAAATTAAAGTTTATTAAATGGATGTAAAATCAACTTTCTTGAATGGTGATCTAGACGAGGAAGTTTATATAGAAAAACCTAAAGCTTTTTTATTGGGTGATGATGAGAATCAAGTGTGTAGGTTGAAAAGGGCCCTTTATGGCTTGAAGCAAGCTCCAAGGGCATGGTATGAAAATCTATACAAACATCTACAACATCAAGGCTTCGAAAAAGGATACACAAACAATTATTTATATATCAAATTTGAAGGTGATCATTTTCTAATAATTTCTATGTATGTAGATGATATTATCTTTGGGAGCGATTTGGAGGAGATGGACCAAAACTTCGAACAAGAAATGCAAAAATAATTTGAGATGTAAATATTTGGAGAGCTTGCATTCTTCCATGGTTTGCAAGTTATTCAAGATGATAAAGGAATTTTCATTTCTCAATCAAAGTATCTTAGAGAGAAATTAAAACAATTTAGCATGGAAGATTGCAAACTGGTATGCACTCCTACGGTGCTGGTTGTAAATTGAGTAAAGATGATGAGTCACCAGACGTAAATCAGTCTATGTATTGTTGCATTATTGGCAGGTTATTGTATCTAATCACTTCTAGGCCTGATATTATGCAAGTTGTAGGATTGGTCTCAATATTTCAAGCTAATCCTAAGGAGACTCATCTTAATGTTGTAAAGAGGATCTTCAAGTACCTTCAAGGCACTCTTGACTATGGATTATGGTATCCCAAAGGTAAACATTTCAATTTGATTACTTTTACTGATGTTGATTGGGCTGGTAGTATTGATGACAGGAAAAGTACTTCAGGAGCAACTCACTTTTTGGGAGATTGTTTGGTCTCTTGGGCAAGCAAGAAAAAAAGTTCTATCTCTTTGTCCACTGTTGAAGCTGAATATATAGTAGCAACCACTTGTTGTACACACATTTTATGGATGAAGCAAACTCTTCAAGACATGCATGTTGAGTATGAAGAGCCTCTTCCCATCATGGTAGACAACAAAAGTGCAATAAGCATCTCAAAAAATCTAGTTCTTCATTCAAAGACCAAACACATACCAATCAAATATCATTTTCTAGGAGAACAAGTGGTCAACAAAGTTGTGAAGTTGTCATATATTGCTTCAAATGAACAAACTGCAAACATCTTAACTAAGCCACTTTCGAGGGAGAAATTTGAATATCTTAGAGAGAATATGAGTGTTGTCCCTTTTTGAAGGCATTAAGGAGATTTTCATGGAGTTAGTTGTTGTCATATGGTTGCCATCATGAGCACTTTCAGCTGCAAAATTTGGATAATGGGTGGTGATTGCTTGTTTGCATGATTTTCAAAGAATTATGAATTGTTCACTTACTTCTTCTTTCTTCATCTCGAGATGGATTTCTTATTCATGTGCATTGATTCTTCAATATGGTGTGGTGTCAAATATATTCAAGGGGAGAATGTTTAACAACTTAGGGGGAGTATTTTTTATAGCTCTTCAAGGGGAGTACTTCATCTTTGGCCATGTATTACATTGTTTCTATGTATTTCACTTTTCCATGTAAACCCCTTTCCATGATGTCAAGGGGGGAGAGTGAGTGAGTTATTTATGTGCTCAGCTTCAAATTATTGTATGTAAATGTAGTATTTATTTTCAAAAGCTACAGGTTTACGTAATTGGAAAAAGGGGATATTGGTGGCATGTTTGTGTTTTCATTGATGTCACCGGTTGAAGTTACGTACTGATAATCCTATATGTATCACCTTGAGTTTGTTTTATACTCGTTGAGATTTTTCATTCTAATGTAAAATTTTGTCATAGTCTTAGAAGGTTTGTAGAAGAGGTGTCATGAGGTAATAAAGACTCATCTAAAGTTGAGCTAAAATTATGGTAGAGGTCTAGTAGATTATGCCCCTGCCCCATTCCCATCGATGACGGGCTACACATGCGACTAAGGGGCCTCAATCGCTGGCTATCAGTGTTATGCATGAGACTAGTCAAAATTTCATAGGTTCGTGCATGGGACTGAAAGAAAACACAAAAATTACTCCGCATTTCACATCCAAAATTGAAATAATTTTTTTTTGGCGAAGCTTATGGTCGACATTTCCCAGAAAAGGGTGGAGACAAGTCGTGGGGCCTCTAGACGTTGATCAAAGTTGAAAATATCAAGAAACTAGTGGAGTAAGTGGTTCAATTTGGTCAAGAATCCTATCTCAATCAAATCTAAAGGATGTGAAAAGGCTTTGGGCAAGCTCCATCATCTGAAGAATTTAGTGACTTAACCATTTCAATATGTTATAAATATGAGAATAAAAGTTTCTCATTTGGTTGGTTCTCTAGACGTGTCAGTGAGTGAGTGTGCATAAAGTGCCAGTTCACAACAAATGAATGTAGCAATGAGTTGAGAGCTTCAAAATTGCAATGTGTTTCAGGATTTATTCAACAATAGTGTTTCACAATTTTGTGTAGAGATTGAAGATCAAATTGGAGAGTGTTTGTGGAGAGATTTGTTCTATCAAATAGAGTGTGAAATTGTGGCTGCGTGAGTGTGCTTATTTTTTTCTATTTTTGTTTATGTGGCAATGTTTTCAATTCTGAATCATGTTTTCTTATAGAAAAATTGTTTGTACTTGGAGTGGGGGCTTCAAGCTAAGTGCATGTTGATTTTCTATTATAGGAGTGGATGCTCCAAGTTGGTTGTGGCCAACATTTCTCATTTCAATGAAGGGGTGGGTGCTCCATTTCTAGTGGTGGCTAGTTGATGTAATGTAAATGAGAATATTTTGAAGTAAATAAGAAGAAGCAACAAATAGTTTTGTGGTTTTTCGCCCTAAAGGGGGACTTTTCCACCTAAAATCAAAGTGTCTACATGCGATGATTGTTCCTGTTTTTCATGTGCATGATCTTGTTATATATTTTTGAAGTAAATTTCTAAATAAGTTTTATTTGCAGAATTAATTCTTAAATTTCCATAATACCGATTCACCCTTCCCCCACCACCCCCCCACACACCCCCTCTTCTCTCTTAGTATTACTTTTGTCTAACAACTATTACCATCTAGGTTCACAAAATGTTAACCATTACTTGAGGATGTTGGGCACGATGGTTATGCCTTAGTCTAGGTCGAAAAGGACCTAGTGCTAAGTTGTGCCTAACATTTTGTCTATTTCTTCCAAACCTACAAACCATTGCCTAAAATTATTCCATGTTAATATAGTTGACATAGAGTCCTAGCTAAGAATATTTGAATAAATTACTCAGGAAATAGAGAGGCACCCTCCTATTATTACAGATCCAGTTGTCTCGAAATGGTTGGTAAGTGCACCAGTCCATAAAAATGTGTTATTTGTTGACTAGTAAATGTTCATCATTTCTTTGGTGAAAAACAAAGACAACAAATATTTTTTAGTATTGTTGAGGTCTTGGATCCTTATTTAGACCATCTATAGTGTTCATATGTTCTATCCCTGTAATCAGAAAAAATGGTCAACTGGATGTGGGCATTGTAGATGGATGGCACACTGGGTTTAATGAACTTGCAAAAAATAATTGTGATGATACTTTATTAGATATCATGTTTCAGTGACCTCAATGTAGCCAAGGATGCATTAATTTCAACATTTAGATTTCTTGGCCCTTGGTTCAAGTTTCATAATTCTAAATTTTGGTTTAGTAATGGTTGGTTTGACCTCTGATTAGGTTCCACATTAAGAATTTTCCCTATAACTCAATATAGTGATTGTGTTTAAGGTGCCATTTTGTGTATTTTTTCCACTATTAAATCAAACTTTTTGAAGAACCAAAAAAATAAAAAAGCATGAGAATGCTTGCATTGACTCTAAAGAGGATGTATGGTGTTTATTTTCTAGTCGATATTGTTCAAGAATTTACTTTTTTTCTCAATATCTCCAAAAAATGTGTCATGCAGCCCCACAATGGTAAAAAATGGGGTCACGGGTGCATAAAATAGAAATATCATCAGGAATGCATGTGGGTTCCTAAGAATGCATGAATATTTGTTATCCATGTTGAGTTGGCAACTTGGCTACAATCTTGGTTAGCATCTTGGGCCTTTGCAAGCAAAGTCATGCATGAGCGCATGAATGCTTATGTAGACACATTTTCATGATAGCCCCATTGCCACTTTTGGATCATCATCTTGTTGTGATCACCCATCAGAAAACTATTTATCTCAATTATGGAAATGTTGACACTTTTTAACTTACATAACACTTATAAAACCCAACCTTTCATGTTCAATTTTATTTCTTTGAATTAGTATTAGAAATGTGAAACATAGTTCATAATAATGGGTTTCAAATTAAACTAAGAAGAAACTAGATTATTGTAAATAATCGATACCTTAGTTGGGTTTGATTCTAGAATTAAATCATTATCTATTTAAACATCTACAAATGTATGACTTGATTTTGAGTCCAAAAATATATTAGAAATCCTGTAATTAATATTACAAGATACAATGATTGGTTATGTAAAAGAGACTTAAAATTCTTTAGGCCAAGTACTGTTGCCCCTAGAATAAAAGGTGACATAGGGAAGTGTTCGAATTTTTTCCAAAAGGTTATTATTTTGATCAAATATATTACATTAAGCTTTATAGAAAATAATTTTATGATCTTGGATGGATTACATACTTTGAAATAAAATTGAAATGACCCAACTAATTGCCAAAAATTGCAAATTCATTTAAAACAAGAAAAAAGCATCAAATTTGACAAATGTAACAATTGCATGATAGGTTGATATTATGATTGAAATGTTACGAAACTTGGAAAATCAAATACATTAGCAACAAAAAATCTTTTTCTCGAATCTAAAACAATGAAAACTAACACTATTTTAAATATATTCCACCATGTTGTGATTATTTGTAAGTTATAATTATCTTTTCTCTAGTTAAGGTAAACTTGGGAACAATAACCACAATATGATTCTAATATTCTCACCATTTGAAATTGACTCAAAAATTAGTGCCACACATAATCTTTATGTTGTAAACAAATTTGGGAAAGACTAGTGGAAGGATTTCTTACTATTTTAGGTATATTTGTATAAAGTGAAAATGGGTTTATATAGAAGCTACATTTTTAGGGAGGGTGTAATGGGTTCAATGAAAATTATAACAAAGATTGCAATGGGGTGAGAAAAAAATCATTAGAATGTGCATTTAAAAGCTAATCTACACCCATAATTGTTGATCAATACCCCACCAAAAAAATATATACTTGTAACTCACCATTTCCATGGATGGCTTATACTTCTTTGAACTCATTGGAATCTATCTCATTCCTTGTCAATCAAGATGAGGTGGAATTGCATCGTTGGATTACAATAAGTGTACCTAGAGAATGTGTAATTTGATCAATACACGGAAAACATGAAAGGTGATTGACAAAGGGGATGTGTTGTCAAAAACACTGTAATCAATAGTCAATGTTGGAATAAATTTACTCGACAAAGTAAGATATGCTATAAAAAATAGGGCTACTAAGGAAATTTAGTCATTCACAAACCACATACATGACGTACTTTATCTAATCCCTCTAGGACTAAATAAATAAGCACACTCATGTTGATGAACAAATAAAAATTAAGGGTGAAACTCATGAATGTTAACATAGAGATGTAGCTTATAGTCATTCAAAATTTCAAAAAAACTAATTTAACTAGATAAAATAAACAACCAATATTTTATTTTTTATTTATTAATTTATAGAGACATTATTGATGCATTTTTTTCAATTATATTTTAATGAAATATTAAATTTCATATATACATTACAATTAAATAATTTAAATTAAAAATTGTATATCACGAAAAACAATAATTTTAATCATTTTTTTTTAATTTGTGAGATCAGATATAAATAGTAAAATCCATTCAAACACTTACCTAATTATTAAACTTTATAATTCAATAATCTAAATAAACAAAAAAAAAAATTGTAGTAAGTGATTACGCAATTAAACTTTATACACTCCTAGCAAATATTATTTCAAATATCGAAATGATAGATTACTTATTTAAAATGAAACATTTAAATGGCATGTTTCAAACAAGTTTGAAAGCTACTAACCTTCTAAAAACCAAAGTTTACAACTATGAAGGACTTTAAACATAAACCCCATAAACCCTTTCACTCCCATGTTGACTCGCAACCATATTACATGCAGGCAACAAAAAATTTCTATTTGGAGCATCCACTCATATTCTGGAAACCTTCTCACAGATAAAAAAGACATAGAAGGGGAGGCATTTGGATACTTTAGCGAAATCTATCGTTCAAGGGTCGATGTCCAAATTCAACAAACAGTTGGAACAATGTGAATTCTTCACAACATCTGATGCGGAGGCCTTTGAGCACATGGAACGTCTTGTGCATATCTTTGTGCAGAACCAACCAGAAATTAATATCCAAAACCATAGCCAACTGGCTTAAAATTTTCCTGTCCACGTACATCACTGCCGAACAATTTGGTTTCTTAAAACAACGCCAGATCCATGACGTTGTTTCTATAGCCCAAGAATGCATCCATTCCATTAAAACCCATAATCCGGATGCCTTCCTCGTGAAGATCGATTTTTTTAAATCCTTTGACCGCGTAGATTGGGAACTCTTATGGATGACCCTGTGAAAGATTAGCTTCGACTCCTCCATTATTCACTCGATTCAATCCTGCATCAAATTTGCCTCCTTCGCCATAATTATCAATGGTCTTCCCACCGAATTCTTTGTGGCCTCCCGTGGTCTTCGATATTCATCACCATCATGGACGGACTTAGTAGAAGATTCAATGCGGCCCGTGATAGTGGGCTCATCACGGGATGTTTGATTGCAGACAGTGTCCCTATAAAACACTTACTTTTTGTGCATGATCTATTGACTATGGGGAAGTTGGACCCTCATGAATGGCCCCGGAAACTCGAAATTGTACAGGATTTTGGGCATGCTTATGGTCTTTGCATGAATCAGACCAAAACCATCTTAATATCCAGCGATAGAAAGTAGTTTTGACATTAGAAATTGCAAATTGGTTTGGTGTTTCAGTTGAGAATTTGGACATGGGATTCTCATAGCTTGGTTTTACCTTGAAGCTGCTTGGATACAAGAACAAGGATTGGGACTGGCTTATCGACAAAGTTTAAAAGAAACTCTCCCATTGGTCCCAAGTAGATAATTTTGGATGGACGTTTGATTCTTATCAAATATGTTCTCAACGATATTCTGATTTACTGGATGCACATTTATAAATTTCCCAAGGGTGTTACCCACAAAATTAACACCATTGTAACTAGGTCCCTATGGGCTAGCCCGAATGCTACTCGAAAATTCCACTTGGCCAACTTGGATATGCTTTCCCCTCCTGTCAAAATTGGTGGCTAGAATCTTAAAGACACTGCCTCCTTCAACACGGCTCTGCTGTTAAAAATGTTTTGGAGGGTTGTCTGTCATGAGGGCTTAAGGCAGTGCATCATCTCAGTTAAATATCTTCAAAATCAGGGCTTCTACAGTTGGCTTCGATCTGGTGCAATGGAACCTTCACAAATCTCCTTTTCCTGGCGCAGTCTTCTCACAACTAAGAATTGGTACTTTGGATACCTACGCTGGATCGTTGCCTCGGTATCTTCCCCTAAGATCGGATTGAATTATATTGTTGGTATGACAGGTTCACATCTCTTATCCCCTGCTCTCATTACATCATTGCATTATAGAGGTTTACATGTGCTCAAATATATTCCAGATGCAGAATATTCCTCGCCTTTCTACACTCACCCTAATCCCAGAATGGAAAAATTACATCATTAATTTGAAGCTATCTGGGATTGTACTCTCATCAAGCTGAAGACGGCTTTGTATGGGTTAGAGGATCACAATTGGACAAGGCTATAGTGAAAGAGGCTTACCACCTTATTTCTCTGCCTCCTAGATTGAACCTGCTTCACTCTTGGTTTGCTAGGTCCTGGAAATGGAACTTCCCTCTCAAGTTGAAATGTTTTTCTTAGATGGCGGTTCACAATCATATCCTGACTTGGGAGAACTTTGTTAAGAGGGGATTCCGGAGACCGAGACGTCACTGGCTATGCAACTCCCGTGGTGAGGACATTAACCACGTTTTCATCAACTGTCTTTTGGCTACTTCAGTTTGTACCCGGGTTCGACACTTGATTGATAATCCCTCTTCGTGGGATCATTATGACATTGTTTCCTGTCTTGGCAGCTAGATCGTGAAAAACCTACACAACAGGACATTGGTTTTCTTCATCATCTGGAGCATTTTTTGTGCCCCTTCATCTCCCATCTATAAGCCTCCTCCACCTCGTTGTAACATCTAGGAGTCATTTCCTGTTGGTTTTTTTGATGGGCTTCTTCCTTCAACCTATGTGGATATGGCATAACAATCTACATTGATGTTCCACATTCGTACCGTTTCCATTGGCATGGTGGGTCTAGAACCAACACTCGCGCTCAGCTCCTTGCCCTATGTGGCATTCTTTGTTATGCTATCTAGCTCGGACTATGGGATATTACCATTTTTGAAGATTTCAAAGTTGTGACTGATTGGGCTTACCAATTTTGGAGATTTCAAAGTCGTTGCCATGCGAGGCTCATTGCACTCTCCTGTTGGGTATTTTTACATGGGGAAAATACCAAAAACCAAATGTTCAAACAAACACACAGAGGCAATGCTCTGTTTTTCTTTCACAGAATCTTTTGTGCACAGACAACAAAAAAAAATCACAAAGAGACAGAGTATTTCACCACCATAAGAACATTCTATTCATTAAAACCTGATGCAAAGATTTACCACTGTAAAATCCTTTTTATATTCACTGGTGTGAAAAACAACTTACTGCTGTAATAAAAAGATTTACATAAGATTACTGCTGTGAAAAACAAAATTATACAGGCTTACAAAAATTCACGCTCCACCATTTCCTTTATCCACTACTTGTCCAAAACCACACATGGTTTTTCGATTTTTACTGCATCTTCGTTTTACAATGCTCCACACAAAAACATTACAACATATTTGTGCACTGCTGTGCATACACCCTCTGGTTCTTCACATTTTACACACTGCTGTGTGTTTTTCTTTTTACTGCACCCTCGTATTTTTACGCTACTGTGAACACACCCACACAAAAAACTTCCCGTGTGCCATACATTATATTTGAAAGTCAACACACAAAACATTAAACTTATTACATACGATTTCCTATTTAATACATGCCGTATATAAATATATATAAAAACATATATTATAACATGCCCATGCTCATATTAAAAGAGCCTCACCAAAATCTTCGTACCACTATTAAATTCTTTTACCTACGGCGGTCAACCATAAACCTTTTATTCCACACAATGCATTGATTTGAAGTTTGTTGGTATGCAGCGTCAATCGATCAACGGCGGAGAACACGGGAGAAAATCCAACGGTGGAGAACAATATCGGAGGGCCAACATATGCTGAACATTAACTCCCGAGATTCTTACGTTGCGTTATGTCAGGGCTGAACCACGTGTCGGCTCCAAAATTTCTCGGGTTCGATCATCGGAAAATCCCTTCTGCCTGAAATCAACCCGAGAGCTTTCGGGCGAGGTTTATTGACCGGTTTCTGGCAGCTGCGTTGAAATTAGATTTCAACACTCCCCTTTAATTTCAACAGCTGGGCATTCGGTCATACCCAGACACTTTCTCAAAAATTCAAAGCTTTTCTGATCCAGTGGCTTTGTCAAGATGTCTGCGACCTGTTCCTGAGTCCTGCAATGTTCTAGGACAATTTCTCCATTGTTCACCAATTCTCTGATGTAGTGAAACCTTGTATCAATGTGTTTCGTTCTCTTATGAAAAACTGAATTCTTTGACAATGCAATAGCTGAGCTATTGTCACAAAAGATCACTGTCGCTTTTGCCTGCTCTTGGCCTAAGCTTCTCAACATTCTTCTCATCCACACTGCTTGACATGCTGCTGCTGTAGCTGCCACATATTCAGCCTCTGCTGTAGACAATGCTACAATGGACTGCTTCTTAGAAGCCCATGAAATGGCTCCTGAACCCATATTAAAAACATAACCGGAAGTGCTCTTCCGATCATCTACACTTCCAGCCCAATCGCTATCAGTGTATCCAACCAAATCTGAATGTTCTGAGGCATGATATAGAATTCCAAACATTTTGGTACCTTTGACATACCTCAAAATTCTCTTTGCTGCCTGCCAATGTGCCTCCTTCGGCCTCTCCATAAATCTGGAAATTAAACTAACAGCATACATTAAATCAAGCCTAGTTGCTGTTAAATACATAAGGCTGCCCACAATGCTTTTATACAAGCTAGGATCAAAGTCCTTGCTGCTGTCTTCTCTGCTGAGCTTTAATCCCATTACTGTGAGAGTGATGGCTGCCTTACATTCTTGCATGTTAAATCTGCCCAAAACTTGATTTACATATCTTGCTTGAGATATAAAAATTCCTTTTTCATTTTGATATACTTCTATGCCTAAGAAGTATCTCAACAAACCCATGTCAGTCATTTCAAATTCATCCTTCATGACTGATTTAAAATCCTCAATGAGCTGATCATCATTACCTGTGAAAATCACATCATCAACATACAAGACAACAATCAAAATTTTACCATCTTTTTCTTTGATGTAGACGGTGGGTTCTCCTTCACATTTGTCAAATTCATTATCCAATAGATATGAATCTATCCTGCTGTACCACGCTCTTGGCGCTTGCTTCAACCCATAAAGAGCTTTCTTCAATTTGCACACTTTGTGCTCTTCACATTTCTTCTCATATCCGAGACGCTGTTCCACATAAACTTCTTCCTTTAACACTCCATTTAGGAATGTTGATTTCACATCCATTTGGTAGACTTTCCATTTGTTTTGCGCTGCTATGGACAGCACTGCTCTCACGGTTTCCATTCTTGCAATCGGTGCGAAAGTCTCCTCATAATCTCTCCCATATTGCTGCTTGTAGCCTTTGACAACCAGCCTTGCCTTGTGCCTTTCTATCTTGCCTTCAGCATTGCTCTTGGTCTTGTAGACCCATTTCACACCAATGACTTCTTTGCCTTTTGGTAGCTCAACCAAATCCCATGTTTTGTTTCTCTCTATGGCATTCATCTCCTCATCCATAGCTTCTATCCATTTCCTATCTTTGATTGCTTCTTCAAAATGAATAGGATCATCAACATGACAATACAAGGCAAATAAGGAATTCATTCCTTCTTCATAAATTTCACTTAGATTTCTAAACTTCTTACCTCGTTCACTTGGTGTGCAAGTGCTTGAAGATGCACTTGAATTTCCTCCTTGTGGTGTGCTTGGAGAAGCACTCTCATTGATCCTCAATGGTGTTCCTTGCTGTCCTTGTGTTGGCACTGCTGTTTGGGGATTCATTTCAGCCTCTTCATCTTCATCATGAGACAAACAGCTTTTAATGTTCACTGTTTTCTCTATGCTTCCATCCCAAGCTTCCTCTTCAATGAATTGAACATCCCCGCTGACAAAGAACTTCTTGGTAGATGGGATGTACAGCCTGTAGGCTTTGGATTCCTCACTGTATCCAATGAAAAGACATTTCTCCCCTTTGCTGTCCAACTTCCTCCTTAGCTGATCTGGTATGTGTGCATAGGCCACACACCCAAAAACTCTCATGTGGGTGACTCCTTGCTTTCTCCCACTCCATGCCTCTTCTGGCACCTTGTTCATGACTGCTTTTGTAGGACACCTGTTCAAAATATAAACTGCACAATGTACAGCTTCAGCCCAATAATCATTTGGCAAATGCTTTGCCTTCAGCATGCTCCTCGCCATATCCATGATGGTCCTGTTCTTCCTTTCAGCAACTCCATTTTGCTGTGGGGTGTACCGAGTTGTAAACTGTTTATGTATTCCATTTTCTCTACAAAACTTTAGGAATTCATTTGAGATATACTCACCTCCTCTATCAGTTCTCAATACTTTTATGTGCAGCCCGCTTTGGTTCTCCACAAGTGCTTTGAAATTTTGGAATTTCTCAAAGACTTCACTTTTGTTCTTGAGAAAATATATCCAAGTCTTCTTGTAAAATCATCAATGAATGTCAAGAAATATAGGCTGCCAGCTAACGATGGAGCTTGCATTGGTCCACACAAATCTGAGTGGATAATCTCTAAGGGTGTCTTTGCCCTTATGCTTTTCCCTGATGGAAAACTTTCTCTATGTTGTTTGCCCAATATACAACCTTCACAAAGGCTGTCCGGCTTCTCTATCAATGGTAATCCCTTTACCATTCTTTTTCTGCTCAATAAGTTTAGACCTCCAAAATTGAGATGCCCGAATCTCAAGTGCCATAACCAGTTCTCATCCTTTGGCACGCTTTGGAAGGCCTCTTGGGTGACTGCTGCAATTTCACCTTTGTTTTTCATGTCTGCCCTGATCCGGAGAGGGAACATCCTGTTCCTTGTCATCTTCACTTCAGCAATGCATCTTTTGCTGGGTGGTATGTCCATGATGGTGCACACATCATTTTCAAAGTAAACATTGTAACCCTTTTGGATAAGCTGTCCAACACTCAATAGGTTACATCTCATTCCGGGGACATAGTAGACATCTGCTATGGTTTTCCTTTCTCCTTGTTTTGTAAATATTTTTATCTTCCCTTTTCCCATAACAGAGACTTTACTATCAGTTCCTAGTGTGACCTCTGACTTCAAGTTTTGATTTAAAGCTGAGAAGAGGGCAATGTTTCCTGTCATATGGTTGCTGCAACCTGAGTCTAAAAACCATATGTCCTCACTATGTGTTTTAGCCATGTTACAAGCTAACAGGGCATTATTTTGACTGCTGTTTTCTCTTGTAACATTTGCATTTTGTCTATTGTTCATATCATGCTATTTCTTTCTACAATCACTAGCATAATGTCCATACTTTTTGCAATAATAGCATTGAACATTAGATTTATCATACCTTTGTCCTTGAGCATGATGTTGATCTCTTTGTTGGCTGCTGCCTTGACCTTGGTTCTGATTTGGATTGCTGCCTCTTCCTTGTGCATTTGATGGGTTGTTCCTTCCACCTCTGTTCTGGCTTCTGCCTCTTCCTCTTTTGTTTCCTCTGCCTTGACCTCTTCCTCTTCCAAAGGACATCTGGGTCTTGAAGGTTTGCTCAAGGGATGAGTTTTCATTCCTACTCAACCTCTGCTCATGAGTTATCAGTGATGCATGTAGCTCATCAACTGAATAGTTTGAGAGATCCTTTGTCTCTTCAATGGTGGTGACTATTGCATCAAACTTTGAGGGTAAGACCCTCAATATTTTCTCCACAATCCTTCTGTCTTCAATGGTTTCTCCATGAGTTCTCATTTGTGTGATTACACCAATCACATGAGTGAAGAATGAGTCAATGTTATCTGACTCCTTCATGTTCAAGTTCTCAAAATCCTTTCTCAGCAATTGGAGCTTTGTTGTCTTCACTCTCTCCATGCCTTGATAGGCTGTCTTGAGGGTTTGCCATGCTTCATTTGCTGTCTTAGCTGCTGCTAACCTTGGAAACACACTCTGGTCTACTGCTAGATACAACAACATACGGGCTTTCGAATCCTTCTTCCTATTGCTCTTCAGCTGATCTCTCTCTCCCTGAGTTAGTGCATTGAACTCAGTTTCATCTGCTGGTTCTTCAAAACCTTCCTCAACTATTTCCCATAAGTCTTGAGAGGCAAACAGGGCTGTCATGGTTATTGCCTAGTAGTCATAGTTTTTCCCATTAAACTGTGGGAGCTGGGTGTTAAACAAACCCATACCAGTGCTTGTGCTGGCCATTCCTTGTATTCTGATCTATGCCTTTAAATCCTTGATTGTGTGTTTAAAACAAATCACTGCTTCTTCAGCAACACAAAAAAAACTTTTGGAATACCTGAATCTTTTGTTGACTGTCTTCTATCTGCCTGAGAAGTTTTGCTGCAGCAACAACCTTCTCCCTTCAGCTTCTTTAACTTCTTTAAAGAGCCTAAACCTGCTCTGATACCACTGTTGGGTATTTTTACATGGGGAAAATACCAAAAACCAAATGTTCAAACAAACACACAGAGGCAATGCTCTGTTTTTCTTTCACAGGATCTTTTGTGCACAGACAACAAAAAAAAATCACAGAGAGACAGAGTATTTCACCACCATAAGAACATTCTATTCATTAAAACCTGATGCAAAGATTTACCACTGTAAAATCCTTTTTATATTCACTGGTGTGAAAAACAACTTACTGCTGTAATAAAAAGATTTACATAAGATTACTGCTGTGAAAAACAAAATTACACAGGCTTACAAAAATTCACGCTCCACCATTTCCTTTATCCACTACTTGTCCAAAACCACACATGGTTTTTCGGTTTTTACTGCATCTTCGTTTTACAATGCTCCACACAAAAACATTACAACATATTTGTGCACTGCTGTGCATACACCCTCTGGTTCTTCACATTTTACACACTGCTGTGTGTTTTTCTTTTTACTGCACCCTCGTATTTTTACGCTACTGTGAACACACCCACACAAAAAACTTCCCGTGTGCCATACATTATATTTAAAAGTCAACACACAAAACATTAAACTTATTACATACGATTTCCTATTTAATACATGCCGTATATAAATATATATAAAAACATATATTATAACATGGCCATGCTCATATTAAAAGAGCCTCACCAAAATCTTCGTACCACTATTAAATTCTTTTACCTACGGCGGTCAACCATAAACCTTTTACTCCACGCAATGCATTGATTTGATGTTTGTTGGTATGCAGCTTCAATCGATCAACGGCGGAGAACACGGGAGAAAATCCAACGGTGGAGAACAATATCGGAGGGCCAACATATGCTGAACATTAACTCCCGAGGTTCTTACGTTGCGTTACGTCAGGGCTGAACCACGTGTCGGCTCCAAAATTTCTCGGGTTCGATCATCGGAAAATCCCTTCTGCCTCAAATCAACCCGAGAGCTTTCCGGCGAGGTTTATTGACCGGTTTCTGGCAGCTGCGTTGAAATTAGATTTCAACATCTCCATCCCTAGCTAACTGGAAATTCAACACTAAATCCTTGATTGAAAAGTTTCGTTCCATCTCCATTGCCCACATCTACAGTTGTCCAAATAGTGTTGTTCAGTTGTTGATCATCTATCTAAGGATGGCAGCTATTTGGATCCCAACCGAATCTACTTCCAATCTTTTCTGCATAACAGTCTACAGGAGTCGGGTCATCTCGACCTCTAAACAAATTTTCAGTGGGATTGTTGGCTCTCATGAAACTCTCCTCCGCATTCTCACAGGACTCGTTTCCGACCATTTCATCTGATCCATTCTGCTTCCAATATAGTAAGAATCCAATGCTGGTCACTCTATCAGAAGTCACGAAATTTCTGATCCACAACCGAAGGAAGGTCTCATGTTCTGCACACTCCGTTTTCGTATTTGATTCTACATGTTATTGATTGTCTGAGATATCCTCTGTTTGGTGCCCACAAGAGGATGTCTAAAATTTTACAGGTCTCTAGCATATGTTTTCTCCGAATTCTCTTGAATCCTGCTCTATCTTCACGAGGATGGACTCTTGTACTGCTTTCGCCAATTTTGCTCCTCAATTGCAACATCCTGTGAGCGTTCGAATACTTAATGATCTTGTTGAATGTTTTAAATTTCATCTACTGTAATGACTAAAATGTTATTTTGAATCCACCTCATTCAAGTGATCAATGTATTTCCTTCACAGCAAAGTAATAGAAACGTTTTTTTTACTGATTGGAAAAAAATGCTGGTGTCCAGAGTCACCCTAACGGGGAGTTATATTTGAAACATAATACACTCCTTTTCAATCTTGGGAACCTTAGTTTGCAATGATCACGTGAAGGTCCTTGAGCAGGACAATTTTTGGAGGTAACATAACCAAAAGAACTGTCGGGGTGCCTTCACAATATATTCCGGGGTCCCGCACCGTCTTATCAAAGGTATCATCTTAAACGGTATAAATTCCAGCATATTATTCAAGTTGGATACTCGATGATCAGTACTTTGCGACCTAAATGAGAAATATATCACCCGGTGTATCCATTTCTTGACGTGAAAACCAATAATGGCTGGCACACTTTTGTTTCTTTCCAGTCTCGAACTGATCAGAGGCATCGTCTTAATTGAGCGGTATAAATTTCAGCATATTATAAAAATTGGATACTGCATTATCCGTACTTTCCCCTCCATATTACAAATATGTCCCGGCTACCGCGTTACTTTTTCTGGCGAGACGATATCACTCTTCCGTTGTATCCATTCTTGACGTGAAAAGCGATGGTGGGAGACCGCATAGTCTTTTATTTCCAATCTCCAACTATTACATCTTTGTCCCTAATGCCTGCTGGCTTCATGTTCGCCACTGTCAATTATTTCCAATCTCCGACTATTGCATCTTTGTCTCTAATGCCTGCAGGGTGCAGGCTTCATCTACCATTGGCCGTAAGACCAAACACTACCCACCCATCAGTCTCAACACTATTAACCATGCACATTCGTTATCATTATTACTTGAAACTCGGGAGAGAGTGCAGTGCAGACTTTGCAGGCGCGCATTGTCCATTGAAACAAACTTTAATTGACTCTGCTCTGTTCACTGTAGCTAATTAGATTAGCCACTGTTAATCACCATCGAAGCTGTCAATCATTGATGCCCAGAAAAGCATAAATCTTATGCATACAATGCGTTATTTTTCAACGGGCCCACTTTCTGAGCGGACATCAGGAACATGGTTAAATACAATTTGATAGCCCTTAAATTTCGACCATTGAAAATCTGCATCAATATTCTTGAGGTCACATGTTTTTCATCATCACTGACCAAATATTTACACAGTAACTAATTTGAGAAGGGATAATCAAATTTTTTTCTATATATACTCAACGTTTGCAAAGGAGAAAAACAAGGTCTGTGCGCAGCAAGAAAATATCAGCAGCCGTTGAGTTACTGACGAAGAGTATCCAAGATGGGTAGATCTCCTTGCTGCTCGAAAGAAGGGCTCAACCGCGGGGCGTGGACTTCCAAGGAGGATGTGATTTTGTCCGAGTACATTCGAATTCATGGCGATGGTGGATGGACAAATCTCCCCAAAAAAGCAGGTGAATCTCAGCAAATCTCTGAAAGTAGTAATGTATCAATAGTAAATACAGATACAAATGTTTATTGGGAAGCTAAATAAATTAGTGGAGAGAATTTGTTTTGCAGGACTTATGCGGTGTGGAAAGAGTTGCAGACTACGTTGGCTCAACTATCTTCGTTCCGACATTAAACGCGGAAACATTTCCCCTGATGAGGAGGACCTCATTATTCGCCTGCATCGTCTCCTCGGCAACCGGTAAGTTGAGATTGACTTAACATTTATTCACTCGACAGAATTCATCCAGTTCCCATATTGGAGTTAGGAATTATTAATGTCATAGTAAGAAGTTCATGCGATATATGTTGGATGTATGTTATTTTTATGTGTGCATGCAGGTGGTCGCTGATAGCAGGACGACTGCCTGGGCGAACAGACAATGAAATCAAGAACTACTGGAACAGTCATCTCTACAAGAAGATGCTATCAGTGACACAATCTCACCATAACAGTAGGAAAAATGAAAATCCGAAGACCGTGTCAAAATCTCCTCGCCCAAAAAGTCCTGTGTTCAAAACCATTCCCACAAGAATAAAACCGGTGGTGAGAAAGCCGGAAATAGAAAGATTAAAAGGATCCTACGGTCATAGCTGCAGTTATCTTAGTCCAGATAGAGCCCTTAAATCATGTAATGTTATAAAAACTATGAGCACTACCGAGTCATGTTGCGACCGACTAGTGAACGACTTCATCATAGTCGATGATTCGGACAACATTGTATTTGCAGCAGCTGATAAGCTGGTTGAAACAAATGCCAGAACCTGCACCTTTTCCTTGTCCAGTATAGCGTCTGAGAGATCCCCACATTCCGATTGTTTTGCAGGATTGCCAGACAATTTATTGAGCTTGAACGGTCTATCTTCTCCTGACTGTAATGTGCTCTCGTGCCCATCAGATTCTGTATCAGAAGAGTTTTGCAGGGAACCAGCTACATTGGAGGTGGGGACGAATGAATTTGAAGTTGTGTATTTTGATCAAAGCAGTTTGCAGGGCATTGACAGTTTTACCGATGCTGCCGATCAAGGAAGGGAATATTTATTCAATAACACACTACAGGTGGACTGGATTCATGAATTTCATTTACAGAAGGGAAGCCCACCATTGCTCGGCTTGCTGCTGTCCGAATCCGAGCAGGAATGGAAGGGATGAAATACAAGCGAGTTAGTGTTGGCAGGCCATAGATAGATCCCATAAGAAACGTAATGGATTTCATAATATTTCTTAAGAAATGTAATGCTTTAATTTACACATTGTTAATATTTGTTTGAAAGATTTCAATTATAGTCTATCTTATCATCACCAAATTGGAAATTCAATCCTCACACAATTTAAGCGATGGCTGATAGATTTCTTCGATAAAACAGAAGTAAAATGGATTCATGAATTTGATTAAAGGAAGCCCACAGTTGATACAAGCGAGTTTGGGCATAAATCCCATAAGAAACATAATCGATCGAGTCATAATATTCTTTATAAAACTAATGGTCTAAATTTACACAGTACAGATGCATTGTAAAGGATTTCAGTTATGGCGTTTTCTACAGAGTCAGACAATTTCATTTATGGCATTGTCTACAGAGTCAGACAATTTCGCTCCCAAGTAAGTTTTTAGTAGAAACGGAATTATTTGAGTGTTTCAATTGTTTCGTAAAGGATTTCAGTTATGGCGTTGTCTACAGAGTCAGACAATTTCGTTCCCAAGTAATTTTTTAGTAGTGTTTCAATTGTTTCGTAAAGGATTTCAGTTATGGCGTTGTCTACAGAGTCAGACAATTTCGTTCCCAAGTGAAAAAAATTTAAGTAGAAATGGAATTATGTGATTGTTTCAATTATTAAATAGAAATAGATTTATCACCATTAAAAATATATAAGACACCAAAATTTTAAATTTAAATTTCTGATAATTTTATCAAAATTCAGTAAAAATTTATATTATTTCTTAATCTAAAATATCGTTTCAATTATAATTTTTTTTATTATCATTAAATTGGAATTATTATCAAATTAAAATTTAAGTCTCAACAAAAATAATACATTTTACAAATATTCCAAACACCAAAACTTATAATTGCAGATTTCTTCCTACACTACTACCGTATTTCTATTTGATATCGAATTACTCGTACATCAAATTGGAATTATTATCGGATTGGAAGTTCAGTCTCCGCGGAATCTACGCGATAAATGCTATTTTTTGTAGTTGATATCGAAGTTCTTGTACGATAATGGAGGAAACAATTGAATTGAAATTTGGAAGGGAATCACCGTATAGAGTCATAAAACGCCTTCGAAGTCGTATTGTCCTTGCCGTCTTATGACTTTGTGGGCAATAAAGTGACCAGACTAGGATGATGTGGCGTTAGTCAATTGTGTGGATCTGACATATACACAGAGCAGGCAGGGTATAAACTTGATGCATACTCTTAGGTATATGTGAAATAAAATATATATAGTTTTTAAATGAAAAAGTTAGTTTACCATTTTTTCCGGCATTATGTAGTTGCATTATTAGATCGATCTTGAATAACGAAAATAGATTTTAATGCAAAACACATATTATAAGCGGTTTGAGATTCATATATTTGTATGGGAGATTAATAATAGTTTGATATTCATATATTTATTTTGAAGAGATTAATTTTTATTTTTTAAATGGTATTTTTTTTGGTTTTTTGTTTTTTTTAATATTAGGTATTATAAATAAGAAAAATTAGTGCTTGTTTTAGATAGAGTAAGAATGATCCATGTGTGAGAGCATGTTAGGTGAGTTTAAGTTTTTAAGTTTAGTCAATCAACAATGTTAAGTGAGTTTAAGTTTTTAAGTTTAGTCAATCAACAATCATGTTTTAAGTGTGTATGATATAAGATATAAGATTATATAATGTGTCTTAAGGCTAAGATTAGATTTTTCATATAAGTTCAAAGATCACTATGAAGGACTTTATGTTTAGTTTGATGTCTACTCTAAAAGTCTTAGTATTATGGGTGTTGTATAGTACATATTTGGGATTCTCAACCAATATAATCACTAACTTCTTTTGTTTTCTATAACTTTATTTCAAATTACAGACACATATAAAGAAATTTTAAGTCACTTATCAAATTAGCAAAAAATTAACGTAATTTTAAGTCACTTATCCAATTGGCAAAAAAATTAGATAAGATTTTAAAATGGTCAATATTTTAATCTAATATGAGTTGTTACTTAGTAATTTGCATTGATTCAATTGATTAAAGCTACATGACTAAAATACGCTAATTGATTGATTCATAATGTCGAAGAATAGATATGCCAATATTAGCTCACACATGCACAACTAACACTTCTTAAATTTAGTGATGCAAGAGCATTAGCTCGAAGCTATCATTATATTGTAGTAGACATAGGGGGTCTTATGTTTTCAAGGAAGTTGGATTCCTATGTATGTAATGATTAATGTTTTGAGTGGTTAATTAGATAAGTGTGAGGATATTTGTAAATGCTCTTGAATGAAGGAGAACAGGAGTGATTAATGATGTTGAGAGAGTTAGAAATCAATGGGCAGTCTTGGACTAGAAAGTGGTTTCATGATTCGAGGAGCTAGAGAGGAATTTTAGGGATAAGTAGGAGTTAAAAGTGGACTTAGAGAATATTGAGGAGTTAGTTCAGTAGATTAAGGATCTGAACTAGAATTAGTTCAACAGAACCTTTTTGTATAAAGGTAAGCCTAAAAGGCGAGAACAAGTTAGTCAATCAGTAGTTAGAGAAGTAGCTAGAGAGTAGCTAGTGAGTCAAAGAGTTGGATTGTAAGCCTACGGGTAGGAGAAGAAAGGCCACTGATCAGAAAATCAGGCCAGAGAGAGACTCTTGTGTAAATACTCATTTATTAATACAAACAACTCGATTCAGAGTTTGTACAATGTGTACTGTGTAATTGAATTATAATCTGTGTGTGGCTAGAGTGTTTCTATGTAACTTATGTTGCAGGTGCAGAATAGAGGCGAAATACAAAGAAGCGTAACAGAACAACTTTCAACTGCAGTTGGGTAGAAGTTGTTGAGGCAGCTCCACAGTTGTGATTGTGGGTAGAGTTGTCTTAGAGACAACAATTCCAGCAAAAGAAGTGTTGGGTAGAATTGTTTGTTAACTAGAGGTTCGAGGAGAGAACCATAGAGAAGTGTTACAACTTTGTACACATGGACAGTACATAAGTAAGCTTATAGTGTTATAGAGGAGGTGGAGGAACATAAAGGAATGATGGAGTTAAATTAAGGAGAGAGTTGTGGCAGAACAACGAAGGACTGGAACCCTGAAGGAAGTGAAACCATAGAAGAACATTAAAGAATTGGCATAAAAACCCAAGTGAAGAGAAGAGTGAAGAATGGAAGTGTTGGTGCATAGTAGCCGTTGGATCTAGAAGATCAACGGACGATAATTGTTCGTGATGAGCGGTCAGGATTAAGTCATAAGATAGAGCTAAGAAATGGATGGTGAAGATTCAATCTAAGTATTGGTAGAAGGAGAAAGATGAGAATCAATCTGGACCGTAGGATTTAAAGGCCTCTTCATCCAATGGATATCAGGCTGTAAGTTGATTGGGCGTTAATTGTAAGGGCAGACCCAAACTTTTATAAGTTGAGATTTTATATTTCCCATCAGGTCCGAAAAGGCGTTAAACCTTGCGTAAGTAGTCCACTCGACATCGTTTTGGACCATCAGATCAAGCAGATCTAGATCAATGGTCACAAAGCGTCGGGCTAGTTTGGTGATCGGGAAAAGACATCAGTCCTTGGATCGAAGACAAGATCAACAGTGGAGAAAGGTCACTATAAAGGAATTGAAAAGGTGGAACCGAAGAGGTTATAGGCGCGATTTAATTTTATTTGAAGTCTAGTTGTAATCACATATCGCATGCAAGAGGCAAAGAAGGCACGTAATGAGTTTATGCAATAGTGCGATACCCGTTGATCTGGTTGAAAGAAATCAATGGTGGGGAAGGCTGTCGCAAGTCGAAAGCTCTAAAGGTATACTCTATTGAGTTATAAGGCTTAAGGATTAGGTTGACTTTAATGAATATTTAAGTTACAAAGTTCCGATAGGGAGACTAATGAAGGGTTAGACTATGGGAAGTCTAAGGAAATGTTTTCGCTTGAAGATTAAATGAAGGACCTTAACCTTAGCTTATAAAGGCTTGACCAAGGTGGTCATAGGAATTCCTAGGATACAAGAGAATATGCATACTATATGCATATTGTGGGTAAAGCGGGGTGATACCCTGCGTCATTTGTGGTATCAGAGCTAGTTTAAGCTCTTTTGATTAAAGCAAAATTGTGCAGAATACAAGAGTGATTGCAGAAGAAAGAAGAGATCAGGTTATTTGAATCTGATAAGTAGAAGGCATGAGATAAGATGAGAGTAAGTGATACTCTAAGAAGAAGAGACTGTAGAAGCATAAAGAAAACACAATGATGTTTGTTTTCTTGAGGAGAATGGAGATTCACTCAAATGTGAAGAATGGATGGAGACTGCTTGTGAAGCCATGCAGTGGCAGTGAACCTGAAGAATCCAATTGAAGGTTGGACAGAGAGGATAAGAGTATTCTCAGAAGGAAACTGAGAAGCAAGCTTTTGAAAGCTTGGGAATGATCTTTGGTTTAAATAACATTGATATGCAGGTGATAGCAAAGGAAGGTGAGAAGATTGCAGCAACCTAGAGCAAGGAGTGCTCAATTGGTTCCAGAGGAAAGAACTAGAGAAATGCTAAAAGACTGAGTTCAGAGGAAAGAAGCTTAGTGAGGCATATGTAGCAAGAAGGAGACTTGTTACTACAGAGGTAGTGTTGCAACTCACAAAGGCAATTCCACAAAGGATGTGGGTAGAATTGTTAAGGGATGAAGAAAGTTGGTAAGACTTTCTAAGTGAAAGAAGAGGTGGTCAAAACCTAGTATTTCATTTGTGATTGAAGTACAAGAGGATAGTTGTGTAGATGAGTTGAAGCCTAGAAGGAGCAGAGAGAAGTGCTCAAAGAGGTTCCAGAGAATAGAGAACCAAATGCTTGCCAAAAGACCAAGTACAAAGGAAAGCTTGGTGAGGTGAGTGGCAGTAGGGAGGACTTGTTGTTGCAGAGGCTTTAATACAGCTCACAATAAGTAAGTGAGTAACTCATGAAGATGGAGAAGAAGATGACTACTGATAGTCATAACAGAGGTAACAGAGGTTCTGAAGAAGACCACAACAGAAGAAAAGTGAAGAAGGAAGATGCCAAGGTAAATGGAAAGAGGATGAGTCAAGAGGAACGTGACAAGGAGATTGCAGAGTTAAAAGAACAACTCGATGCATTAAGAAGGATATTGGAGGAAAGCCAAAGAAAAGGTTGGGCCTTGAGGAAAAAGGCACTGAAGTGGTCTAAGCTATAGAGAAGACTACAACATAGGCAAGTGAAGAGCCTGGTGGAAGAACTCAGAGAGGCTGAGTTAGAAATGGAGTCCATTTGTAAACCAGAACAGGGTGAAATTATGGGTGAAGATGAAGACTGGAGATCTGTGGAAGATCTTATGAATCATATGGAGGATTCAAAACAACAAGGAGACATGATGACTGAAGCATCAAGTGAGACCACAAGGTCTTGTGATTTTAAAACTGATAATTTATGTATGATTGCAGGTACTACAGAAGAAGAGCAACCTTTTGAAGATGTCTTTAGAATAGATGAAGATCTAGAAGTAAAAGGTGACAAAGAAAACTTCTCAGAAGAAGAATTTGATTGGATACAGCAGAAAGAGTCTATGGATGAGTCTATGGAAGTTGTCATAGAGATGGAAGATCAGGATCTTATTCTGATGAAGAATGAAGGAATATTGTCTCAGAAAGGTAATCAAATGAGTTCGATTAATGTTATTGATGAAAAACAAATGCAGGAGAATATTAACACAGATGATGAGACAAGGATAACTCTAGCAGAAGAGTTAGAGAGGAACAACAAGGAAAAATGTATTGAAGAAGAAGGACATCAACTGAAAGATGTTAAGGAAGAAGAATTCTATGCAAAAGACTTAGCAAAGGGAAAAAGGACATCTGATGATTTATCAATAACAAAGGAAGGTATGGAAAATTGTTTGAAATTTCCAAATTCTACTCCAATTGAAATTATTGATCTATATGGAAAATTAGACTTTTAAAGAAGGGAGTTGGAAAAACAGAAGATATATACTCAAGATAGATTGTTGGAAAAGGAAGAAAAAAAAAATTGTTATGAATGACAATCATAAGAAAAAGGAGATGGTAATGAAAGTTCAGTAAATTGACACTGCAAAAGAAGGAGTTCACTACATTGGAAAAGAGCAAAGAGATATCATTAAAGAAGATGGTATGGAGGAGAGACTAGCTAACAGTCTCATGAATTCTTTTGAGAATTCAAATCAGCAAACTGATATGCTGATAGAGGAGGAGAAAACAGAGCAGCATACTAATGTGTTGCCAAAGGAAGAAGAGGCACTGAGGCCTTATGTTTTCTATTTTAATAATTGTTTTGTGAGTGCAGGTTTAGTTGTAGATGCTGGAGAAAATTTGGCACAGATGAGCAGCCAAATAAAAATGAAAGAAGAAGATTTTGTGGAAGTATTTAATCCATGGAACAAAGATGTTAGATTACTGGAGAGAATGCTGAAAAGTCAGGATTCAATGCAGAAAGAGATAATCATGAAAGAGGGTAAGGATGAAACAGTGGTAGTAAGAATTTGACAACTTCAAAGAGAAGAAAATAAACATCGATTTGAAGAGTTAGTGGATAGCAGCAACAACCTGAAGCAGAGAGAAAGAGGTAACAGTGAATGGCAGAATATGGACCAGCCCAAAGATATGCTAGAGATGGAGATTGAAGAGTTATGGCAGTTAAGGATGAAGTAGTTCATATGGAGGAGGTTGACAGCAACAGGAGAAATGATCAATCAGAACTTGAAATTGATTGACAAGGAGAGAAACATGAAATAGAAGACAACTGACATACAACAACAACAAAGATGCAGAGCATTCAGACAACTACAAACTAAAGTGTGGGACCCTGGAGGTTTCCTATCAATACATGAAGACACATCAGGAGATCATGAATGTTTTCTAATTTGGGAGTCTGATGCAGGAGCATTAGCTCGAAGTCTATCATTGCATTGTAGTAGACATAGGGGGTCTTGTGTTGTCAAGGAAGTTGGATTCCTATGTATGTAATTATTAATGTTTTGAGTGGTTAATTAGATAAGTGTGAGGATATTTGTAAATGCGCTCAAATGAAGGAGAACATGAGTGATTAATGATGTTGAGAGAGTTAGAAGTCAATTGAAAGTCTTGGACTATAAAGTGGTTTCATGATTTAAGGAGCTAAAGAGGACTTTTAGGGATAAGTAGGAATTAAAAGTGGACTTAGAGAATATTGAGGAGTTAGTTCAGCAGATTAAGGATCTAAACTAGAATTAATTTAACAGAACCTTTATGTATAAAGATAAGCCTAAAAGGCGAGAACGATTTAGTCAGTCAGTAGTTAGAGAAGTAGCTAGAGAGTAGATAGTGAGTCAAAGAGTCGGATTGTAAGCCTATGGGCAGGAGAAGGAAGGCCACTGATCAGAAAATTAGGCCAAAGAGAGAGTCTTGTGTAAATACTCGTTTATTAATACAAACAACTCGATTCGGAGTTTGTACAATGTGTACTGTGTAATTGAATTATAATCTGTGTGTGTCTAGAGTGTTTCTGCGTAACTTATGATGCGGGTGCAGAACATAGGCAAAATACAGATAAGCGTAACAGAACAACTTCCAACTGCGGTTGGGTAGAAGTTGTTGAGGCAGCTCCATAGTTGCGATTGTCGGTAGAGTTGTCTTAGAGACAACAATTCTAGCAAGAGAAGTGTTCAGTAGAAGTGTTTGTCAACTAGAGGTTCGAGGAGAGAACCATAGAGAAGTGTTACGACTTTGTACACATGGACAATACATAAGTAAGCTTATAGTGTTAGAGAGAAGGTGGAGGAACATAAAGGCATGAATGGAGTTAAATTAAGGAGAAAGTTGTGGCGGAACAACTAAGGACCGAACCCTAAAGGAAGCGAAACCACAGAAGAACATTAAATAATTGGCATAAAAACACAAGTGAAGAGAAGAGTGAAGAATGAAAGTGTTGATGCATAGTAGTTGTTGGATCTAGAAGATCAATGGATGATATTTTTTCGTGATGAGTGACCAAGATTAAGTCATAAGATAGAGCTAAGAAATGGATGGTGGAGATTCGATCTAAGAACTGGCGGAAGGAGAAATATGAGAATCAATCTAGATCGTAGGATTTAAAGGCCTCGTCATCCAACGGATATTGGGCCGTAAATTGATTGGGCGTTAACTGTAAGGGCGGACCCAGAATTTTATAAGTTGAGAGTTTATAATTCCCATAAGGTCTGAAAAGGCGTTAAACATCGCGTAAGTAGTCCACCCGACATCGTTTTGGACCGTCAGATCAAGCGGATCTAGATCAATGGTCACAAAGTGTTGGGCTAGTTTGGTGATTGGGAAAAGACATCAACCATCAGATCAAAGACAAGATCGACGGTGGAGAAAGGTTGCTATAAAGGAATTGAAAATGTGGAACCAAAGAGGTTATAGGCACAGTTTAATTTTATTTGAAGTCCGGTTGTAATCGCATATCGCATGCGAGAGGCAAAGGAGGCACATAATGATTTGATGTGATAGTGCGATCGCCGTTGATCTGGGTGAAAGAAATCAACGGTGGGGAAGGCTGTCGCAAGTCGAAAGCTCCAAAGGTATACTCTATTGAGTTATAAGGCTTAAGGATTGGGTTGAATTTAATGAAGATTTAAGTTATAAAGTTCTGATAGGGAGACTAATGAAGGGTTAGACCATGGGAAGTCTATGGAAATGTTTTCGCTTGAAGATTAAATGAAGGACCTTAACCTTAGCTTATGAAGGTTTGACCAAGGTGGTCATAGGAATTCCTAGGATACAAGAGACTATGCATACTATGGGTAAAGCGGGGTGATACCGTGCATCATTTAGACTCTAACATAAGTGACACTTCCCAAAATTAATCTATATGGAAACAAAAAAAAAAACTAAAATATCAACTTCATTGAATGTAATTGGGAACAATTATCTCTAAGATTTTTTTAGTAAGATGCTAAATGCTTCAAAACATTATCTCATGAGTAATTGTGGATTTCATAAATTTACCTTCGAGTTCTTTTAAATACTACACTATTGAAAGGAAAATGGGTTTCATTTATTTGCTTACACTTTATTATAATTGAGACTTCCCAAATTTAATTGGTATAGAAAGAGTAAAACTAAAATCTCAAACTCACTGAATGTAATTGGGAGTAATTATATCCAAAAACTTTTAGTAAGATGTTAAATGGTTCAAAACATTATCACATGGATGATTATGGATTTCATAAATGTACTTTTGATTACTTCTAAATACTACAATATTGAAAGCAAAATGGGTTTCATCTATTTTCATTCTGCTTGTTTTATTGTTGGGAGTGGTATTTTTAAGACATAATTTAGAAATAGGATTTGATTTTTAGTATTGGCTTATGTCAAAATTTATAGGAAGGCTAATTTCTTTATATGAGCATTTTATCATTAAATTAAAGTTGAGTTTTCTCTCATATTATGTTTTCTATTACAAATATTGTGTTTATTTGTGAAGATGTAGGTTTTATGTACCTATTATTTGATATCTTATTTTAATTATTTCATAAATTTTATGAAATCTATTTATTATTGATCTTATATGAAAATTATGAAAACAAATAAAACAACAAATTGAGATTTCATAATATTGTAACACCTAGTATTATATGGGAAGAAAAAAATGATTTTTAGAATAGTGTAATAAGAAAATGGGGTATTCTACAATGGAAGATAAATACCATTATTTCTATAATTGTAGTACCATTTATTTAAAATTTTATTATAGTACAATTGTAGTACCATTTATTAATGATAGAGCTACAACAAAGCTAATGTTAAAAACAATACATAGACTATAGTGCACCATATTAGAGGAGGGTTGCTGATCCAACAAGGATCGTGCTTGGATGGTGTTTCACTTGTATGGAATTACTTCCTTCTTATGTTAGCCTCCCTCACATATTGTATACATAAGGAAGGATAAATCGGTTGTGTATTTGGTCGCTATTGTACTCTTTTTGTTGTATTGTCTTAGAGAAGGCTTGTAGGTAGAAAGATGTTATGCTCATGAGTAAACCATAGTAGTATGAAATTGGGGTGCATGAGAAAACCCGATATAAAGAAAAGGGGAGAGAGATGCCCTGTTTTTTTCATGGAGATATTTGATTTGTGTGAATTTTAGGTTTGCTCATGTGACATTATGGTTTACAATATACATGTAGACCTTAGAGATGAACATGGATTTGGTGTGATTGGTGATGATGAGTATAATGGATCTTGTTCTACTACTAGATTTTTTAACCTAGTAGAAGACATTGACAATGGAGCTAACACCTTGAATGCTTTTAAAACCTGATTCTTATGGGATGTGAGGCTAGAAAAAGACCATCATGAGATAAAATTGATGAGTCTTAAACATGGTGTGATACCTTTGTTAGATGGCTTGTTGGTTATTATATGTTCCATGGAGGTGTTGTTGTTTATGTTCATGTAAGAGTTGAAGGTGAAGGATTTGCGTACCTAAACCTTAGTGTGGACAAGTATATATGGAGACAAGGACTATAGTTAGCTTTCCATGCACTTGTGTGAAGCAACATGTTAAGGGTTCATAAACCCTAAGGAAGAAAAAAATGCTAGTATGGAGAGCATATCTGAGGAAATATTTTGGAATCCAAGGGATGAATTATTGGTGTTGATGCTAGCTTATTGTGGGTCTTTGATGGTGTCTATGGTTTTCATCGGTTTATCTTTCTAGTAGTTGAAGAGATGAATATTGTAGAAATTTTGTCATAAACGTGTTCACATGTATTTCATTTCTTCTATAAATGTATAAGTATCTTTATATTCAAAATTCTTTCATATGGTCCAACTCCTCCCACAATAAAAGCTAGTAATGGGTCATAGCATGACAATGCTACCAACATGTCATGTTACACTAGGATGAAATTTAATGTGGCTATTACCATCTAGGTTCCCATAATTCTAATCATTACTTGAGGATGTTTGGCATGATGGTTATGCCTTAATATAGGTGGACAAGGACCTAGTGCTAAGTTGTGCCCAACATTTTGTCTATTTTATGTAGAACTACAAACCACTGCCTAAAATTCCTCCACATCAATATAGTTGACATAGATTCCTAGCTAAGAATCTTTGAATAAATTAATCAAGAAATAGAGAGGTGCCTTCCTATTATTATGGGTAGGTTTATTCAATTATCTCAAAATGGTTGGTAAGTGCACCAATCCATACACATGTTCTTCGTTGACTGGTAATCATCATTTATTTAGTAAAAAATAAAGACAACAAATATTTTTTAGTAATGTTGAGGTCTTGGATCCTTATTTAGATCATGTTTATAGTGTTCATATGCTCTAGCGTTGTAATCAGAAAAATTGGTTAACTAGATGTGGGCATTGGAGATGGATTATACATATGAGTTTAATAAACTTGAATTAAACAATTGTGATGGTTCTCTTTTGCTTTAGAGATCCTATTTCAATGACCTCAATGTAGCCAATGATGCATCAATTTCAGCATTGAGATTTCTTGGCCCCAAGTTTAGATTTTGTCATTCTAAATTTTGGTTTAGTAAGGGTTGGTTTGGACTCCGATTAGGTTCCATATTAACCAATTTCCATGTAATTCAATATAATGATTGTGTTTAAGGTATCGTTTTGTATATTTTTCCAATATTAAATTGATTTTTTAAAAGAATAAAAAAAAAAACAAGAGAATGCTTACTTGACTCCAAAGATGATGTATGGTGTTGATTTTCTAGTTGAGATTGTTCAAGAGTTAAAAAAAATTCTCAATATCTCCAAAAAATGTGTCATGCAATCCCACTATGGTAAAAAATGGGGTCGCGGGTTCATAAAATATAAATCTCATCAAAAATTCATGTGGGTTCCTAAGAATGCATGCATATTCCTTATCCATGTCGAGATGGCAACTTGGATGCCATCCTGGTTAGCAACTCGAGACTTTAAAACCAAAGTCATGCATAAGCACATGAATGCTTATGTAGGAACATTTTTATGATAGCCAAATTGCCACTTTTGGGTCGTCATGTTCTTGTGAGCACTTATCAAAAAACTATTTATCTCAACTATGTAAATGTTGGCACCTTCTCACCTACATAACACTTTTAAAACCTAACCTTCAATGGTTCAATTTTATTTCTTTGAATTAATATTATTAATGTGAAACATAATTCATAATGATCGGTTTCAAATTAAACTAAGAAGAAACTAGACTATTGTAACTAATGGATACCTTAGTTGGGTTTGATTCTAGAATTAAATCATTATCTATTTAAACATCTAAAAATGTATGACTCGATTTTGAATCCAAAAATATTTTGGAAATCCTATAAATAATATTATAAGATACAATGATTGGTTATGTAAAAGAGACTTAAAATTCTTTAGGCCAAGTATTTGTTGACTCTAGAATAAAAGGTGATAGAGGGAAGTGTTGTAATTTTTTCCAAAAGATTCTTATTTTGATCAAATATATTAGATTGAGCATTCTAGAAAAATATTTTATGATCTTGGATGGATTACATACTTTGAAATAAAATTCGAATTACCTGTCTAATTGCCAAAACTTTCAAAGTCATTCAAAACAAGATAAAAGCATCAAACTTGACAAATGTAACAATTACATGATAGGTTCATATTATGATTAAAATGCTATGAAACTTGGAAAACCAATGAAATTACCAACTCAAAAACTTATTCCTGAATATAAAGCAATGGAAACTAACATTATTTTAGATATCTTCCATGATGTCGTGATTATTTGTAAGTTGTAATTAATTTTTCTCTAGTTAAGGTAAACTTGGGAACAATAATCACAATATGATTCTAATAATGTCATCATTCGAAATTGGCTCAAAAATTAGTGCAACACATAATCTTTATGTTTTATGCCAATTTGGGAAAGACTAGTGGAAGGCTCTCTTACTATTTTAGATATATTTATATAATGTGAAAACGGGTGAATATAGAAGTTACATTTTTAGCTCAATATTAAAATTCACATTTAAAAGCTAAGTGGTGCAACCCTAAGGCTGCCACAACCAATATATGTTATCGAGACATAATTTCCCCTTAATGGCCCCTTATTAAGCTTTATACCTCCATGCCCACATATATACGTATCGAAAGCTTGTTATACGTTTAAAACCCAGGGACCATAACATTTCTTGGTAATATATTAAAATAGACGGAAATGCCTGAAACCACCGCTTGAAGACTTTATCTAGACTTCAAAACATTATACCCACGTTCATAACCCTATCGGGTCCACACATCACCCCTTTACCATTGATTTATCATAATATCGCCATCGCAAACCATCGCAGGCTCATATATATCAGAATATATGAATATGTGGAAATACATTGAAAACCACACAAAACATTGATTTTTTTTTACCTATTTGCATCAGCGCGCTTATTGTACGCAAATTCATCAAGCACTGATGGTCGTCGATCTGGAGCTATGAGATCTGACGGTCCAAATCAAATTGCCTTATCGACAATCGACAGTCCCAATGGTTTCCACTATCGACACTATCCCTTTGGCGGAGGTCCGATGCAATTATCTCTAATCACTATCGACGACTGCCATATGCCCACTTTACACTTTACCGCTTCAAAGTGCCGATGCGATATGTCAGCAATCGCATATCGCTGGGATTTCGGAATAGACCTATGACCTACACCGATCTAATTGAGCGATGCGATATATGTGATATTACTGCACCCAATAAGTCCCAAAAATCTCGCTCATAAAATTTCAAGTCTGCTTTCCCTAATCCCCTAAGTATTTAGCGCCATTTCTCTGTGTAAATGGGTTTTCTTCTTGCGAACCCAAATTACACCAAATTTGCCTTAACCATGGGAAATTCTATTGTAAAGAATGAAAACATAGAGCCAATACCAAATTCATTCGAATACAGGGAAAACTAAACATTCAAGGCCTCCATGGCCATTCATATGATAATGCACGCAACATTGGTTTATTCACAATGAAATCACTACAGAGTCCCAGCCTTGCTAGATTACAACATCAAAGACCTCTGTCTCAAAAGAAATGCAATCAATTACACAGTTCCACATTCAACATCAATTATCTGTGAAAACATAAATACAAAACTACATTTGGGGTTCTCTGCCCTTCTCTGGCCTGATTATTCTAGTTAGCGGCCTTCTCCTACTACGTTGTCCGTAGGCTTACAATGCTCTCGAATCCTCTCTAATCCTCTCTCTGACTCACTTCCATGTTCAGAAAAGAAAGGGAACACATATATGCTTTGTCTAGCAATTTCCTTCCACAAATGAAGAAATTCACTCTATTCCTAGAAATCATATCCTACTCCAACTAATCACTATAGCTAACTGGCTTGATCTCCACGCAGGGAGTATCATTTGTCATTTATTTCCCATTCTGTTCAGAATTAGGCAACCCTTAACTACTTACATTTATTTGAAATTAATACAAATTTAACAACCAAGTCTTCCTCCAAACTTGTATTAGCCACAACATGTGACCACTCCATCACATTGCTAGCTAGGCCTAGATGCTCCTACACCAGACTCCCAAAGTTTAAATTAATCATGATCTCCTGATCATGCGCTTCTGATTTGTGTCCTCCTAGATCCCTTACTTGGTTTGGTTGATGTTGTTGTTGTTTGTTGTTCTCCAAGTCTCCATGTTTTATGCTGCAATGCCCCATTAGCTATGCTCTCACTGTCTGCTTCTGTCCTTTTCATATATCTTGTTGTTGTTTGCTCATCATTACAGTTTATGCCAGACTTCTCCACCTTAACTTGCAATTTACCTTTACCTCTACTTGTTCAATTATTTCCAGCCAATCTCCCTTCCTTCTTTCATCCTCTATTTAGTTTATTGGAATGTTGTGTTATGAGTTTCCCCAACTCACCAATTTCTTGGCCCACTTCACTTCTCAAATGATGGATACTATCCTCCTACAAATAATTGTGTTCTTGAATAAGAACATCATAATCTCTATGCCAATACCTTCTCCATTGATCTCCTGCAACAATTCCAGTTCCTTCTTCTGGTTTCTCATTCATGACTTCACTACTTCTTACTTCAAATTCTAGTATACCTGTAATTCTACAAATTTCTTGAAAACTTAGAATTTTTCCTGCTTGATTAGGTACTTGGAATATTTCTTCTTCCAGTAACTTCATTTTTACATCCTTAAGGATCATGGCATCATACTTGTCTGCTTCTAAAAGGTCATCTTCAGCCTCTTCTTCATCAATAAATCCCTGTAGTATAATAGCAATTCTGTTACTATCATCTATTGAACTCATTTCGAGTTCAACACTCCCATACTGTAGATTCATCACCATTTCTTCTTTTTGAGACATTCTGATCTCACCCTTCATTAATTTGATCCGATCTTCAGAATCAACTCCTTGGTTCAAATTGACTTTTCATTGTCTTGTTCTTGCATATAAATATTCATCAGATTTAGGCAATTCATTAAAAACAAATACTTTACCTTGCTTCCTCATTATGCCAACAGTTCTGACAACTTCCTTTCCATATTTATCATCCATGACAACTTTGTTCTCATTCAGTCCTGGTTGTACAATTTGATCACTAATTCTTTGGCTTTCTTCAAGTTCAATGATATTCAATAACTATTTAACATCTACAAAGTCTTCTATATCAACTTTCAATAACTGCTCTCCTTTTGCTTCAGTCCTCAATAGTTGTCTAATATCTACATAATTCATTACAGCTATGTTTAACAGCTGTTCTTTCCTCTGCATCACAAGGTTATGTGAATTTACTTCTTCTAACTTCTGAAACACCATATCTTTGCTTTTCCTTTTTCTTATGGCCACAAGAATCAATTGTATTACTTCAATGTATCCTACATTTACACACAAAATATCAGTTTCAAAACTATGAAACACCAAGGTCTTCATAAGATTCTTCATTTGCTTTGTATTAGCTTCATCAGTTTTCCTAAGAAAACTCTTTGTTCCATATTCATATGAATGGATCTCTTCCTTTCAAAGCATTCCTTTGATCTCAATAATTCTTTTTCCATACTCCTTTTGTCTTATCCTTTGGATGTCATCTGACTAGACATCTTCCCTCACTTGGCTGTAACTTTTCTCTTTATTCTACATATGATTGTGAGTAGTCATCTCTTCACCTATTAATATAACAGTTTCCAATAACTTCTTGTCTCTCCTCAAGTCTATATGACCTGCAAACACACGACAATCATCAATTTTAAAAACACAATACCTTCCATCCTCTTTTGATGCTTCAAGCACCAATTCTCCATCATAGATCTTCTAGATTTCAGCAAATCCTCTTTGTTATGACTCCATTCCTTTCAGTCTCTCCTTTTCTAACAAATCAATATGAATTTTTTCAAGTTCCCTGAACTCGTTCATCAGCTTGCCATTCCACCTCTGTCGCAATAGCTTCCACTTGACCCTTTTCTTCGTTCTCCATCTATATCTTTGGTCTCCATCTGTCTTTCTTTGTACTGCTAGACTAGTCTCTTGTTATTCATTTTGCTACCAATTGCTATACTTTTGCAATCTAATGCCTTCCTCAAATTCATTCTCATGTTGCTGATCATCTCCTTTAAATTGTTGGTTCCTTTCATCTTCATCATGTGGGATTAATACTTCTATCTACTTCATGTCCCTGAGGACATAACTTCCTTGTTGCCCCTGATATTTCATCTCGCCTTCAAATAACCTTTGCTCAATTTCTCTGATTTCAACATCATATTTATTAATGTTGTCTTCCACACTTGCAGTCACACCATTAACTAAAGAGTTTGAACATTTACTTAACTCTATAAATGTGAGAGACAATTCATCCTTATCATGCATAGTAATCATAATCTCCTCTTTATTAGGTTCTGAAAGCTTCATTTCTCCTTCAGGTTCGTTAAGCAATCTTTCCAAGGATTCTAATTCCATATGAAATCTCTCCAGCAATTCATCACAACTCCCATCCTCAACTTCATCCTTTTCATGGAAATCCTCTTGAGTTATCCTATTTTCTACACTATCATATTGCAAATTTCTTTCATCAATTTCATTAGAAAATTTCTTTTTCTTACCTCCTTATAATACCACTATGGCATTGTCATTAAACTTCTGGTCCATATCAACTTCATCTGACTGTTTCACACCAAACAGAATTTCATCTATGAACTCCTTCTGCTGCAATAAATCTGCACCTACTTCCTCTAAAAGGCATTCTCCATCATGCTTCACCTCAAGAGCTTCATTACTATTTGTGATAGTTTCACCAGACTGTTCATCATCCTCTGCATATCCTGCAAACATACACAAACTATGAGAATTAAAATCACATGGCTTCATTGCCTCATTTGCTTCCATTGTCATCATATATTCGAATTGTTCTGAACTATGCCAATAGTCCATTAGATCTTCAACTGATCTCCAATTATCCTCTTCACCCAACATTTCACCTTATTCTGGTCTAAAAATGGAAACTTCCTTTTCTGCTTCTGCTTCTTTAAGTTCCTCTGGTTCCTCTTGAGCACTCAATATTTGCTCAATCTTTCTCAACTATTCTGTTATTTCTAAATTCACTTGTTGATTTCTCTTCTCTTGTAGCCTCTGCTACTTTACTCTCTTTCTCATGGTCCAACCATGCTTCTGGTCTTCATCACTTCTCTGCAACATCTCCATCAATATTCCAATCTGGAAATCTATCTCAACTCTCTCTCTATCAAACTCTTCTTGACTCATCCTCATGCCATTTGCTTTGGCATCTTTCCTTCTGCTATGGCTTCTTTCTGAACCTCTGCTATGACTATCAGTAGTCATCTTCTTCTCCTCTCTTTTCATGAGCTCCTCACTCCTCTGCAACAAGCCTCTGCAACAACAAGTCCTCCTTACTGTGATCTTACCTCACTAAGCTCTCCTCACTCAGTCTTTTGGTAAGCATTGTCCTCTATCTGGGACCTCCTTTTGAGCAACACCTTTGCTTCTTCTAGGCTTCTGCAATCTCTCACTCTCTCTTGAGAGCACTTCGGTTGTCCTCTCTATCCAATCTCTTGTTGGATTCTTTAGGTTCACTACCACTTCAGAGTGCTCTCCTTGCTTTTCTTTTAAGAACACATATGGTTCTTCTCTTACAACTTCTCTTGTTCTATATTGTTGCAGTCTTCACACTTTCTTATGCTGTCACCTGTGCTTTGAATGGATTTCCTCTGTCTCTTGCATTTGCAAGTTCTGCTACACATAACCTCTGTGTGCCTTCCTTCTGTCAGATTAAAATATGATCCTTACTCTTGCCTGCATAAATACTGTACCGCATAACTCTGTTTTTCATTCCTTCATACAGAATTTCTTTATTTTGTTTAACCCCAATTATTCAATTACAATTCTGTATCATAAATCACCTTCTCACAGGAAATTTTCTTCCTTTTCCCTACTCTGATACCAAAAATGGTGCAACCCTAAGGCTGCGACAACCAATATACCTTAGCGGGACTTAATTTCCCCTCAATGGCCCCTTATTAAGATTTAGACCTCCACGCCCACATATATATGTATCGGAAGCATTTTATACATTTAAAACCCCGGGACCATACCTTTTCTTGGTAATATATTAAAATACACAGAAATTCCTGAAACCACCGCTTGAAGCCTTTATCCGGACTTCAAAACATTATACCCACGTTCATAACCCTATCGGGTCCACACATCACCCCTTTACCATTGATTTATCATAATATCGCCATTGCAAACCATCGCAGGCTCATATATATCAGAATATATGAATACGTGGAAATATTTTGAAAACCACACAAAACATTGATTTTTTTTTTTACCTGTTTGTGTCAGCGTGCTTATCTTACGCGAAAGTCAATTCATCGAGCATTGATGGCCGTCGATCTGGAGCTATGAGATTCGACGATCCAAATCAAATCGCCTTATTGACAATCAACAGTCTCAATGGTTTCCACTATCGGCACTATCCATTTGGCGGAGGTCCGACGCGATTATTGCTAATCACTATCGACGATTGCCATAAACTCGCTTTACACTTTACCGCTCCAAAGTGCTAATGCGATATGTCGACAATCACATATCACTGGGGTTTGGGATTCAAGCCTATGACTTGCATCGATCCGAGTGAGGGATGCAATATATGTAATATTACCAGACCCGATAAGTCCCAAAACTCTCGCTCATAAAATTTCAAGTTTGTTTTCTCGAATCCACTAAGTATTTAACGTTATTTCTCTGTGTAAATGGGTTTTCCGCTTGTGGACCCAAATTACACCAAATTTGCCTTAACCACGGGAAATTCTATTGTAAAGAATGAAAACACAGAGCCAATACCAAATTCATCTAAATACAAGGAAAACTAAACATTCAAGGCCTCCATGGTCGTTTATATGATAATGCATGCAACACTGGTTTATTCACAATGAAACCACTATAGAGTCTTTGCCTTTCCAGATTACAACATCAAAGACCTTTGTCTCAAAAGAAATGCAATCAATTACATAGTTCCACATTCAACATCAATTCTCTGTGTAAAAACATAAATACAAAACTACATTTGGGGTTCTCTGCCCTTCTCTGGCCTGATTATTCTAGTTAGTGGCCTTCTCCTACTACGCTGCCCATAGGTTTACTGTTGGGTTGTGTTATATTCTTTCCACGACTAACCAACGTAGTAAAACGGGGGGTTAGAGGGGGGCGGTAGCCCCCCTTCATTGCGCCGATTGCGCAGCGGGGGGGTCACAGGGGGGGTGGCAGCCCCCCCCTGTCCGGGGGGTTTGAGGGGGGCGGGTAGCCCCCCTCTACGCGGTCCGAGGCAGCGCCCCGGGAAATTTTTTTTCGGACCCTATATTAGGTTGGGCGAACCTACCTATGGTTTTGTGCATGATTTTCGCACATGGTATTGGACGCGATGGTTTTTCGGTCCATGGTATTGGATGCTTCGGCATGTATAAATATGTATTGTAACATTGAAAGGAACATAATGAAAAAACAAGCTGGTAGTCCCGGTTTTGGGATCCAGAGAAAAATCTCTGTGCATATGTGTTTTATGGGTTATGCTCTCGCATTGTTTATTTTCTTTGTTTAAGAATTCGTATGCAGGTAATTTCTGTACAGGGTTAAAACCTACATTTGGTATCAGAGTTGTTTTGGCTTCAAGGGGACGCCTTTGTTGCTGAGGGGTTTTGCTCGGGCCTGTGGTAGACCCTGTTCAGTGGGAGATCTGCGAGATTGATTCTGGTCGTGAAAGAAGATGGCGAGCAGTGGAAAGATCGAGATTGAGAAGTTCAATGGTCAGAGTTTTGAGTTGTGGAAAATCAAGATGGAGGATCTGTTGGTCGATAAAGATCAGTGGATCGCGGTAGATCCGGGTACTAAACCATCGGGTGTGACCGATGAAGAATGGAAGAAATTGGATCGGAAGGCAAAGAGCACAATACGATTGTGTGTCTCAGATTCAGTATTGCTGAATGTATCAGGGGAAGCTACGGCAAAGGCTTTGTGGGTCAAGTTAGGGACTTTGTACCAATCTAAGTCTCTGGTGAATAAACTGTTCCTGCGGAAAAAGCTGTATAACCTGAGGATGAAAGATGGAGACTCGGTGACAGAGCATCTGAATGCGTTTAATACTGTGGTAAGTCAATTATTATCTGTTGATATTAAAATTTCAGATGAAGATAAGTGCATCAGTCTATTGTGTTCTCTACCAGATTCGTGGGATAGTCTGGTTATTGCAATAGGTAGCAATGCAACTGCTTTGCAGTTTGATGAAATAGTCTCAGCCTTGCTGACGGAGGAGATGAGACGGAAGAATATGGACAACCAGAATGGTGATGCCTTGTCTGTACGAGGACGGTCCCAGAACAGAAATAAAAATAAGTCATCGAGTGGGAGATCTAAATCTAGAGGGAGATCTAAATCTCCAGGAAAACCTACAAAGGTGGTGTGCTGGAAATGCGGAAAGGAAGGGCACTTCAGAAGGGATTGTAAATCTAAATCTCCTGATAAAGGAAAGGCAAGAATCATTGGTCGGGGAAAAGTAAAGTTGAAGCTGCAAGGTGGAAGGGTTAGAACACTTCCGGGTGTTCTACATATTCCTGCATTGGCTAGAAATCTGATTTCTGTAAGCAAGTTGGATGATGCAGGTGTAAAGACGGTGTTCGAGAAAGATACTTGCAAGATGGTTCGAGGAGCACTGATATTGATGCGGGGAGTTCGGATTGGAACTCTGTACAAGCTGCAAGGTAGCACTATTGTTGATGGGTGCAATAGTTCTATGGTTCCTGAAAATGGAGTAGAAAATCTAGTGGTCTCTGGAGAGAAGACCATGTTGTGGCATCAAAGGCTTGGACATATTGGAGAGAAGGGCCTTCGAATACTTCATGGTAAAGGTATGGTAGAAGGTATGAATGATAGCTCTCTGGATTTTGATTTCTGTGAAAATTGTGTGTATGGGAACCAGAATCGATTGAGTTTCCCCTCTGGTGGTAAGAGGACGAAACAGATATTAGAGCTTGTGCACAGTGATGTGTTTGGACCTGTGAAGGTTCCATCACTGGGTAAGTCTGTGTACTATGTATCATTCATAGATGACTTCTCAAGGAATACATGGATATATTTCCTTAAGAAGAAATCTGAAGTCTTTGACAGGTTTAAAGAATTTAAGGCTCTGGTGGAAAATCAGACAGAGAAGAAGATAAAGGTGTTGAGGACAGATAATGGTGGAGAATTTTGCAGCAAGGAATTTGAAGAATTTTGTAAGAAGTGTGGTATAGCATGGCAGAAGACTACTCCATATACACCTCAACAAAATGGAGTCGCAGAAAGAATGAACAAGACGTTGATGGAAAGGGCAAGAAGCATGCTCAGTGGTGTCGGGTTAGGACAGGAATTCTGGGTAGAGGCGGTGGATACTGCACGTTACCTGATCAACAGATCACCCTCATCAGCGTTGGGGGATAAGACTCCACAAGAAGTATGGACTGGTAAGAAACCCTCTCTTTCACATCTGAGGGTATTTGGATGTGATGCATATGTACATGTTCCAAAGGAGAAACGAACCAAGTTGGATAGTAAATCTGAAAAGTGCATCTTTATTGGGTATAAGGATGGTTTAAAGGGTTATAAGCTTTGGAACCCAGTCACACGGAAGGTTGTGTACAGCTGAGATGTGGTGTTCAGAGAGGTAAAAGATGTTATTCAACATGAAGTCCAACCAAAGGAACCTGAGAAGATAGAGTTTGAGCCAAAGGAGGAAGAATCGGACTCTGTAGCAGAGGAGGAATCAGAAGATGAAGAGCCACAAACTCCGGCTGTGAGAAGATCAGGTCGAGAAAGAAGGCAGCCAGAAAGGTATAGTCCATCTGGTTTCAGTTCAAATTTTGCTTTGTCTGTTACTGATGATGATCCCAGAACTGTGAAGGAAGCAGTGGATTCAGAGGATGGAAAACTCTGGAAAGAGGCCATGGTTGATGAAATGGCATCTTTGCACAAAAATGAGGCTTGGGATCTGGTAGAGTTGCCGGCTGGAAGGAAACCCATTGGCAGCAAATGGGTGTTCAAGAAGAAGACTAATGCAGAAGGAAAGGTGGAGAAATACAAAGCTCGGTTGGTAGCAAAAGGTTATTCCCAGGTGCCGGGAATTGATTTTGGTGATATTTTTTCTCTTGTTTCCAAGGTAGCTTCTATTAGATTACTTTTATCTGTTGCTGCTGCTTTTGATTTTGAGGTAGAACAGATGGATGTGAAGACAACATTTCTTCACGGGGATTTGGAAGAGGAAATCTACATGAAACAACCTGAAGGCTTTGCGGTGAAGGGTAAGAAAGAACTGGTATGCAAGTTAAAGAAGTCTCTGTATGGGTTAAAACAGTCACCAAGGATGTGGTATCAGAAATTTGATACATTTATACAGGGACTTGGCTTCACCAGAAGCAAAGCAGATCATTGTGTGTATTTTAAATTAATTGGTGACCGTGTTATTTATCTGGTCTTGTATGTGGATGATATGTTGCTGGTTGGAAATGACAAAGAAATTATCCAGGACTTGAAGACCCAATTGTCCTCCAAATTTGACATGAAAGATCTTGGTGCTGCAAACTATATTTTGGGCATGGAAATTAAAAGAGATTGGGCAAAGAGGAAGCTCTGGTTAAACCAGAGGAAGTATGTCGAGACAATACTGCAGAGGTTTAATATGCAGGATAGTAAACCGGTGAAGGTTCCTATTCTTGTAGGTGTGAGGTTATCTGCTGAACAGTGTCCCAAGACACAAGAAGAGGAAGAGGACATGTCCCGTGTTCCATATGCAAGTGCAGTCGGTAGCCTGATGTATGCAATGGTCTGTACTAGACCAGACATTGCACATGCAGTGGGAGTATTGAGCAGGTTTATGTCAAAACCTGGGAAGGAGCACTGGACAACAGTGAAGCGGGTTTTCAGGTATTTGCGTGGCACTAGTGATTATGGTTTGTGCTACCAAGGAAGACCAGGATTGGACAGAGTGTTGGATATTCATTGTTTTGTTGATGCAGACTAGGCTGGAGATCTGGATCAGAGAAGATCTACAAGTGGGTATGTGTTTAACCTATTTGGAGGTGCAGTCAGTTGGATGAGTAAGAAACAATCTGTAGTGGCACTATCAACTACAGAGGCAGAATACATGGCAGCCACTCATGCAAGCAAGGAAGCAGTTTGGTTGCAGAGATTGTGTTCAAGTATGGGGTTAGTACAGGGAGCTATAAGAATAGACTGTGACAGCCAAAGTGCAATTTTCTTGGCAAAGAACCCTGCTTATCATTCAAAGACAAAGCACATTGATGTTCAATATCACTTTGTGAGGGATATGATAGAAGACAAAAAGGTGTTGCTGGTAAAGGTGGACACTTTGAAGAATACTGCAGATGCATTGACAAAATCTGTGAGCTCTGAGAAGTTCTCTTGGTGTAGAGAAACAATGGGTGTTTCAGGGCTGGAAAAATGACTAAGCTTTCCTGTGGCCCCCTGTGGAAAGAAAACAACAAGTGGGAGATTGTTGGGTTGTGTTATATTCTTTCGGACCCTATATTAGGTTGGGCGAACCTACCTATGGTTTTGTGCATGATTTTCGCACATGGTATTAGACGCGATGGTTTTTCGGTCCATGGTATTGGATGCTTCGGCATTTATAAATATGTATTGTAACATTGAAAGGAACATAATGAAAAATCAAGTTGGTAGTCCCGGTTTTGGGATCCAGGGAAAAATCTCTATGCATATGTGTTTTATGGGTTATGCTCTCGCATTGTTTATTTTCTTTGTTTAAGAATTCGTATGCAGGTAATTTCTGTACAGGGTTAAAACCTACATTTACAATGCTCTCGAATCCTCTCTAATCCTCTCTCTGACTCACTTCCCTATTCAGAAAAGAAAGGGAACACATATATGCTCTGTCTAACATTTTCCTTCCACAAATGAAGGACTTCACTCTATTCCTAGGAATCATATCCTACTACAACTAATCACTATAACTAACTGGCTTGATCTCCATGCAGGGAGGATCATTTGTCATTTATTCCCCATTCTATTCAAAATTAGGCAACCCTTAACTACTTACATTTATTTGAAATTAATACAAATTTAACAACCAAGTCTTCCTCCAAACTTGTATTAGCCACAACATGTGACCACTCCATCACATTGCTGGCTAGGCCTAGATGCTCCTACACCACTAAGCTACAACTAATTTTTTTTATCAATACCCCATCCCAAAAATATGTCCTTGTAAGTCACCATTTCCATTAGTGTTTTTTACTTCTTTTAATCTATCTTTGAGCTCATTTCTATCTATTTCATTCTTGATGAATTGAAATGAGCTAAAATTGCATCATTGGATTCTAGTAAGGATAGCTAGAGAATGTGTGTTTTGATAAATACACAAGCAACCCGAAAAATATTTCCTCCTAAATCACCATTTCCATGGGTGGCTTGTACTTCTTTGAATCTATCTTTGAACTCATTGGGATCTCTCTCATTCCTTATCAATCAAAATGAGGTAGAATTGCATCATTGGATTCCAATAAGGGTACCTAGAGAATGTGTATTTTGATCAATACAAAGACAACATGAAAGGTGATTGATGAAGGGGATGTGTTGTCAAAAATACTGTAACGAGTAGTCAATGTTGGAATAAATTTACTTGATAAAGTAAGATATGCTATAAAAAATAATGCTTTACTAAGAAAAGTTAGTCATTGAAAAACCACATACATGACATACTTAATGTAATCCCCATAACACTAAATAAATAAACACACTCATATTCATCTACCATAAAAAAATTAAGCATGAAGCTCATGAATGTTAATATAGAGAGGTAGCTTATAGTCATTCAAAATTTCAAAGGGAGTAATTTAGTTAAATAAAATAAACCACCAATATTTTATTTCTTGTTCATTAAATTATGGAAAACATTATTGATAAAAAAGTTCTATTATATTTTAATAAAATATTAAATTTCGTCAACACATTAAAATTACATAATTTAAATTAAAAAAATTATATTAAAAAAAATAATTTTAATTATTTTTCTGATGTGTGATGTTAGCCTCCTTTTGCAATAGGTGTTCATATTTCATGATTGACTGTTTTACATGCCAAATATGTCATCTTTTCATGCTGCAAAGTTCCATATTTCCATCAAATTCCATTTTTGAAGAATCATACCATTTTTGAAGAGTTTTACAGTTAAGGGAAGGCCAAACAGCTTAATCTTGGCTTCCCTAGGTTTAAATTTCTTGTTTTAGAATATAGAGAATAAATATCTGTCCAAATTGTTTAATCTTGGTAGATTTGTAGATAGGTAGAGAATCTTGGGCGCTCAACAGCTTAATCTGAGCCCCTGGAAGATATAAGGCTAGAGTTAGATAGGAGGATAGCCAAAAGAAAAATTGAAAAGCTGGGTTTGCTAGTTCAAGTGCACCCAAACCAAAAAGAAGAAAAAATGTTAGGTAAGTAGGCTGGGTAAGTAGTTTTGAGGTTGCAGAATGAATAAGTGTGATCAATTTTGTATTTCAAAAGCGTTACTTTACTTCAGATCACATGTATCAAGGCATTTTCCTTTGGAGCATATCAAGCGAGGCATGTCTAACTTCCCCTTCTTCCTCTTCCCCAAATCATTCACTAACTTCCCCTAAAGAGATCAAAATCTGCTTGACATCTCTTAATTTCATCATTTCTCATATTATTTTCCTAAGTAAAGGTCTACTTTGCTTAGGAGTACTCTTATTCACTCTATGAGTTATTTTCCCCTTTTATAGCCTAAGATCTCTCAACTTAGCACTTTCTCGTCATTTTCATATTAACTCCTAACATTACTATATAAATCCCATGAATTCTCCCTTCCCCTTACTAAAATATGTATAAAATCCCCCTATTTACATATCCCCTCCCTTTGGTTGAAATATAACCATAAATATGCTTGGGAATTACTAAGTTTGCCTGAAACTTAGTAAGAACCCTCAGTTTTGCTTCATAAACCTTCTTCTAATGCATTTGGACTCCTTCCAAGGCATGAAATTCCTCTTTTTTGGTTATCGGACCCCTTCCGAGGCCCCAAGAACCCTTCCAAAGCTTTAAAAAGCCTTTTCGATCACATTAACCCTCTTCCGATTGAGTGTTTCCTCCTCCGATGAGTTTTCCTCCCCTCCGACGCGATATCGCTGTCGGAGGTCACAACATTCATTCGTCGGCCCCCTTTTTAACTCCCCGATATCATTTCGCCGATGCGATTTCGCAATCGGCAGTCGCAATGGTTTATATGCCCCCATTCATGTCACAGACCCATTCCTCCGATGCGATATCGCTATCGCACCCGAAGGCATATCGCATCGCAAAAGCTTCCTTATCGCAAGCTCCCTTTTCCATATATTTCCGCATATTTCAAATTTTAACGCAAAACTTAGGTTTTTTGCAAAATCTATGTTTTATCGCAAGCCATATCGCATGCCTTATCGCTGCCGTCCGATCAAGCCTCAGATCCGACGGCCCGTATTAAGTCGCAACCCCCCCATTTTCGGCGATCGCAACAACAAGAAAGTCGGGCCATATGCTCCCTGCCGATTTGGGTTCCGCCGATGGGCCGGACCCGAAATAAAATAAAGAGGGCCTCAAAGCAATTTCGGGTCCGTGGTATATCGCTCGTCGGAGGTTTATGTTGTTGGATCCGCCGATCGTTGATTTAGCGCCAGCCGTTGGATCTGCCTTCACGCGATCCAATGGCCAGGATTTAATCTTAGCTACAGTGGTCGCTCCCGCCCCCGCAAAGCTCAAATTTCACGTTTAAAGGCATTTTTCGACTTATAAAGGAAAGAAGGCCATTTCTTCATAGTTTCTGTTCGGCGCCCGTGCGCGCTTCAAGTTCAAAGGAAGCAGGGTCATTTCTTCACCATTTTCGATCGATCCAGCCCAGATTTGCTCCGGAAAACGAGCACGGCCTCCGTACAGTCAGGTTTTCACAAATCCTCCGCCATTTGTACAACATTTCTTCATTTTTGATAGTGTTTTGATCGGCCAGCGCCGAAACTCCTTCAAAGCCTCTAGAAGCCCGCAGAAAGCGCCACAGCAGTCAAATCTTGCCATAAAGTGGCAGGCAAGGGCGATTTTAACAGCGAAAAGTGTATCAACAGTGAGGATGAGCCCCGATTCAGATTAAAGAGTATCAGAGTAGCGGCAAAGAGTATCAGTAAGGAGCTTAAAGCCATTTAAGGCTCACCAAATCAGAATTTATGAGCAGTAAAGACACATGAGAGCAGCGCTTCAGAGCCCAAGGCACAGTTATGGCAAAATGGCCAGCGCAGAGCTCAAAGGACCCATATTTACTCATTTTGTGATGCTGCTGCCTCCAGCGCAGCTTAGATAGATATTTTGTGCATTTATTTCAGTACAAAATAGGTTAAGACACTTATTTCATGAGATCTGTCTCAGATCTGTTATTTGTAGATATTTTCTCTATATATACCGCCCTCAGTGATGTAGAAAGTGTTGGTTGGTTGATAATCTTCTTTCTGGACTTGCACTGTATATTTCGAGAGATTTAATGAACAGAGATTGCTGGAATACCTTGTGTCTGGACTGTTTGATGTGGATTTGATGGCTGAAGAGTAGATTACAGAATTCTAATGCTCTCTTCATGGAACAATCGGTCTTTCTCCCTTGTTTTCAGTTTCTATGTATGCTATATCATCTGTATGTCATGATCTAAATAGCAGGAAGAAAGAATAGTTCAGATATTGCTTATTTGTACTATGTTCTCAATTCCTGTTATTCCTCAATGTTTTCCTCTAAATTAGTCCTAAATATGAATACTTCTTTGCTCATATTTACACTAATTCTTTCATATATGACTGTTATTTAGGAATCCTTGTTTGCTCCTATATGATGTTCACTCACCTTCCCTCTGTTAGCATAATGAGAGCTGCTTAGCTATCTTTCATTCCCTGACATCCATTCCACCCTTATTCCTGCTTTGATATTGTTCCCTGTTTAAACTATTATGCTCTGTAATTCCTCTTGTGACCAAGAAAACGCACCAGCAGCCTTAATCCTTGACTCCATGCCCAATGGTCTTAACTCCTCACACTATGCAGGCTAAATCTGTCTGAATCATCATCCTTCCCACCAAAACTTAAACAAAACCCAAGAGCATCACATCTAGCCTAAAATCAACCCAAAACAAAGCTAAATTATAAAGAGAGAGCCCTCTCTGACTGCAGGTAGGCTAGGACCTGCAGTCCAAAGATTGGTTTGTGGTTACCTCGGCCGTATCCCTTAAGGAGCCAAGGGACAACCTGAGTGATAACATACTGGCGACTCCGTTGGAGAACTCTTCAGAAAATTCCAAAAAAACAAGTTAGAAGCTGGCTCCCAAGAAGAATTCACGTTATACAAGGTCAAATCCAGACCCTAATCCCCCAGCCGCTTTTGAAAATCCCAATATAATCCCAAGGAACCTCAGGGAGCTAGAGAGAAGAGAAGATTTTGTTGATTATAGTCCTGAAACAGTTCAGCCAAGCTATGTTCCAACCCCTGTCAAAGTTTTATTTCGTTCAAACCCTGTTTCCCCTAGTTCTTCATCCACTTCTCAAAGCACCTTCTCCACTCCTCCATTCACTACACATACTCCTACTATTATCCCAGCTGTTCCAGTCGTTCCATTTCTTCCTGCTGTTCCATTTATCCCTATAAATATGGCTAATAGATATGCACCCTTACAGCTGCCTGCTAATCCTGGGGCTATGCCTCAGGATTACCAAACTAAAATCACATATTTTGATGGTACTGGTTCTTGCACAACCCTGCAACACACCAAGGAAATGCAGGACTATTTTGAGAGTTATGAAATAGATGATGATCATGTAAGAATGAAGATTTTTGTCCAAAGTCTCAGAGGTGACGTTAGGCCCTGGTTTAGAGCTCTTCCTACAAATTCCATAGCTGATCCAGAGGCCCTTTATCAGACATTTCTTAACAGGTGGGAGAAAAAGAAAGATCCGCTGCACATTTTGTCTGAGTATGACACTATCAAAAGAGGCCCTCAAGAAACTGTCTTAGACTACTGTGCTAGGTTTAACAATGTTTATAATGCAATCCCACAAAACCTCAGACCTCCACCTGATCTTGCTTTGTATAAATTCCCAGATGGTTTCAATACTGACATGGCATATCAATTGAGGGAAAGAGCCCCTCAAACCTTAGCAGACATGCAGAATGTAGCTATTAGTGTGGAGGCAAACCTGATTGCCAAAAGAAATAGAGCAAGAGCCAAGAGAAGAACCACTTTTAAAGAAGAACCCCCAGCCTTTGAGCAAAAATTGGATACAATCATCAAAGGTATGGACAGCTTTGAAAATAGAATGGCAACTATTGAAAGAAAGACATCATGGGAAGGACAGCAAAACAATGCTATTAGAAACCCAAACTTTAGAAGAAACCAAAACCCAAATGTTGGAAGGGCTAGCCCCGACCATGATATAAGACCTCCTTTTCATGAGAACTATGCTGAAGCATCAACGTCCAGTGAGCAGACAGAGGACACTCACATAAACTTGATGGGTTTAAAGGGTGAGCAACAAATTTTCCTAATCGAAGAAGACCAAGATGACCATGATATAAATCAATTTCACATCAAGTATGGAGAGTCATTTGACTTTAAACAAGGCTATGGTGCAGCAGTATATGAGGTACACAAGCAATACAAGTTAAGAACAAAAACCCATGTGCCCGAACCCATCAAGCCTAAGGATGCCAAACAGCCCAAGAAGATAAAGGATAAAGCTGTTCTCACAGAACCTGCTGATAAAACAGTCCCAAATCCAAAAGAAGTGACCATAGAGGATGTCACAGATGTTCAGCCCTCTAAAAATTAGCCGTTTGTATCTTTTCCCTCAAAGGAAAATGTAAACAGCACTCCTCAAAGCCTTCCCAAAACAGAGATACTTCAAGACAACACTCAAGAACAAGAGAAGATCACTGAAACTCCAATTGAAAAAGGAAAATCTGCCAATAACAATATTAAAACTCAATCAGAGAAAACATTTTATTTTGAAGCAGAAATTAGTAAACTAAAGATATCCATCCCTCTATCTGAACTTGCAAAGCATGATATCTATAGGCAGCGAATCAAGAGATCGCTGCAAATGCTAGAGAATAGGGATGATGTGAATGTATTAGATGATCAACCTGAGCTCCTTTTTGGACTTGAAGTCGATGGAAAATCAGCACATGGAGCTGTTCCACCCTTTTATGTCAGTTTACACATACATGATAAAGTCTTGCATAATTCCATGTTTGATTCAGGTGCCTCACACAACCTTATGCCCAAAACTGTAATGGAGAAGCTAAACCTTGATGTTACAAGACCCTACAAAGACTTATTCTCCTTTGACTCAAGTCAGGTCAAGTGTTTAGGCTTAATCAAAGACTTATGTGCATCTTTAGTCCAATATCCCAACAAAACAATCCTAATGGACGTGGTGGTTGCTGACATTCCACCAAAGTATGGCATGCTTTTATCAAGATCTTGGGGAGCAAAACTCCAAGGATCTCTCCAATTAGACCTCTCCTATGCCACTATTTCAGTCTTTGGGCAACCAAAGAGACTGTATAGGGAAACACTTATGAAATATGTGGTAAGTAGTGAGGAAAAGCCCCAAAACTTTCCTATCTATTCAATCCATTCTGATATGGATTCTTTTATCTTGTTTAATGATGATATCTCTCCTCCAACTGATGATAAGCCTTTGGCTTTAGAACAAGAAACATGCATAAGTAAGGAATCGGTTGCCTATACCCATGAAACTGTTATAACCATTGATGCAACCAGCATACAAGAAGAACTCCATGAAACACAAAATTCAAATCTACCCACTCCTAAAATGGTTGAAACTCTCAATACTAGTCAAAAGCAAGAAATCATGTGGTATTTTGAGTTTGATGGTTCAGTTAATAAGCTAGGAGCAGGGGCAGGAGTATGGATCCATAATACTCAAAACAATCATGCAGAGGGTCATGCTTATAGATTAAACTTCAGATGTACCAATAACATGGCAGAGTATGAAGCCCTCCTGTTAGGCCTTAAGCTAATCAAATCTCTAGGAGCTGCCAAAGTTTCCATTCTAGGTGACTCTGACCTAATCATACAGCAAACGAAAGGCAATTTTGTCACTAATAATAGAAGGTTAAGATCTTATAGGACTGCTGCCACTGCAATACTCAATACCTTCACTGAATCCCAGCTTGCTAAAATTCCAAGAAGCCATAATCTACATGCACATAGCCTAGCAACTTTTGCTAGCACATGCAAGCTTCCTTTTGAGCCAAATCACCACTTTACTGCTGAGATAAAGCACAGACCTGCTGTCCCTAACAATATCAAAGACTGGAAAGTGTTTGAAAACGATGCACAGATTAAAAATTTCCTCACCCTACAGGAAGAGTTTTCAAGCTTAAATATTGATATGGATGACATGGATGATCCACAACAAGAAGTAAACCAAAATAAGTAGACCATAACAGCTGAAGCAACAAAACAAATGCTGCACCCAACTATTTTTTATGACAAAAACATTCAAGAGCTGAAACAAATGAATTTTGATGAAATAGCTCAAGAAGAGGCCGAAGTGATGGATTTAAAAGACAATTTTCTGCCTGTTGGTCTCACTCCATTGGAGGATATGTTTGATGCAAACGATGTTCCTAAAAAACCAAAGATGCAACCATTAAATGCTGCTGTGGAAGATTGTAATATTGGGACAGCAGAGAAGCCCAAAATGATAAAGCTGTCCAAGTCTTTGCCTGCTGATCAAAAGCCAAAGTATGTTGACTTGTTTAAAGAGTTCCAAGATGTGTTTGCATGGAGTTATGAGGACCTCAAGTCCTATGACACCTCAGTGATTCAACATACCATTCCCTTAAAGCCAAATCAAAAGCCCTTCAAACAGAAACTAAGGAGAATCAATCCTGTGCTTCTCCCCTTGATTGAGAAAGAAGTAAAGAGGATGTTTGAAGCAGGTATCATAGCACCCATTAGATTTTCAGAATGGGTATCCAATCTTGTTCCCACCAGAAAGAAAACATGTGAGATTAGGCTATGTGTTGACTAAAGAAATCTGAACCAAGTCTCCCTTAAAGACCACTACCCATTGCCAAAAATGGACCACATTCTACAAAGAGTAGTGGGGTCATCTAGAATTTCATTGCTTGATGGCTTTTCAGGTTTCAATCAGATACTTGTTCACCCAGATGACCAAGACAAGATAGCCTTTACAACACCGTGGGGAACCTTTAAGTATGTGAAGGCGCCTTTTGGGCTAAAGAATGCAGGTGCTACTTTTCAAAGGGCCATGGACATTGCATTTGCCAAGGAAATCCATGATTTCTTGGTAGTCTAACTTGATGACCTTACCCCATTCTCAAAATCTGATCAATAGCACCTTAAACACCTAAGGCAAGTGTTCCTAACCTGCAGGAAATATGGCATTTCCTTGAACCCCAAGAAATCTCTCTTCGGCCTAGAAGAACGCAAATTGCTGGGCCACATTATCTCAAAAGATGGGATTAGAATCGATCCGGAAAGAATCCAAGCCATTCTTCAAATCACCTATCTAAGAAACATCAAAGAGTTGCAAGCATTCGTAGGAAAGATCAATTTCCTAAGGAGATTCATCTCAAACTTGGTTGAGTTAAAAAGAATGCTAAATAACATGTTAAAAAAGGATTCCAAGGTAAAATGGACTTTAGAAGCCAAGCAAGCATTTGAGGGCATAAAAACTGCATTAACCCAAGCACCAGTCCTCACAAGCCCTCAATTTGATAAGGATTTCATCATTTTTTCATTTGCATCTGAACACATCATAGCTGATGTCCTTTTACAAAAGGATGATCAAGGAAATGAAAAGCCAATTGCATTTTTCAGCCGAGCCCTTAGAGATGCACCCTTGAAATATCAAATAATGGAAAAGCAGGCCTATGCCCTTGTTAAGGCCATCAAGGATTTCTGAGTTTACATTTTATATTCACATGTGATTGCTTATGTCTCTAACTCTGTTGTAAAATACATATTAACTCAAGAGGGCATAGAAGGCAAAAGAGGTAAATGGATTGCCAATATCCTTGAGTATGACATTGAGATAAAACCTACCAAGCTAATAAAGGGACAAGGTGTTATGAAACCAACTCAAGAAAAGATAGATCAACGCCTTAGAATTCAGCCTCTTCGAGGGGGCAACCTCCTTTACATTACATAAATGAACAATTCTTGGATGATACAAATGACAAAACCTCCTTTCTATATATAGGAGTCTAAGGAGTCACAATATAATCCAGCCGACCTAACAATAATAATATAAAGCCACAAAAATAACAATAGAGGGATTCTATGGGGCACAGAAATAACAATATGGGGGTAATAGGGGCACAACAATATAAATAAGGGGTATAACTACAATAGTAATGGGGTAATCACTAGTATTATAGGGACCCAACATGCCCCTCTCCTTCAAAAAAGTGTTGTCCTCAACGCTTGAGTAGTTCTGGATACTTCTGCATAAAATTCTCATCCTCCCATGTGGAATCTTCAGCGGATAAGTTCTTCCACTTGATAAGATACTCTGAAATTGATCGATTTCGTAGCTGTCGAGTTCTTGTTTCTGTGACTGCTTCCGGTTCCAATATAATTTTTCCTTCCTCGTCAAGTTCTGGCAATATTGTTTGAATTGGGAGCTTGTCACCTATAACCTTCTTTAAACATGAAACATGGAAAACTGGGTGCAATCGAGAAGCTGCAGGAAGCTCCAATTTGTATGCCATAGTACCAATCTTTTGCAACACCTTGTACGGACCATAATACTTTGGTGATAATTTATTATCCTTCTTAGCTTGCTTTAGGGACATTTGCTTATATGGTTGTAGCCGTAGGAATACCCAATCACCTACATCAAAACTTCTTTCACTGCGATGTTGATCTGCCTGTTGTTTCATTCTATTTTGTGCCAACACGAGGTTATCCTTTAAGAGTTGGAGGACTTGTTGTTGATGTTCGATGTGATGTTCCACTGCCTGAACCTTAGAATTTTCTCTTAAATATGATGTGATGGATGGTGGTTGATACCCATAAAGTGCCATAAATGGGGTCATTTTTGTTGCTGTATGGAAGGAAGTGTTATACCACCATTCAGCCAGAGGCAACCATTTGACCCATTGTGTCTGTTTATCAGATACAAAGCAACGAAGATATCCTTCCAAACATTTGTTTACTATCTCAGTTTGCCCATCAGATTGAGGATGATAAGATGAGCTATGAGCTAACTGAGTACCAAGACAAGAAAATAATTCTGTCCAAAAATTTCCAGTGAAAATGGGATCTCTGTCACTTACAATAATCTTTGGGTTTCCATGTAGCTTTTGAACTGTTTCCATAAATGCAGTAGAAACTGTACTGGCTTTAAATGGATGTGATAATGCACAAAAGTGTGCATACTTGGTAAGTCTGTCAACTACCACCATGATGACACTCTTTCCCTCAGACTTGGGTAAACCTGTGATAAAATCCATTGAAACCTCCTCCCAACGTTGGCTTGGAATGGATAAAGGTTGTAATAGACCCGGTGTCTTAATTGTTTCAACTTTATTTTGTTGGCAAACCAAACATTCCGCCACAAACTTTTGAATATCTGATTTAAGGCCATCCCAAAAAAAATCCTTCTTAACCCTGTGGTAAGTTTTTAAAAATCCTGAGTGCCCTCCTAAGGGAGAAGTGTGCAATTCCATAAGAATCTTTTGTTTTAGCTGGGAATTCTTACAGAGGTATAAGCGATCTTTGTACCATAACGAATCATTTTGCCAGCTAAATGTATCAGAAGTACTGGAATCTTGTTGTAGCTTTCGAATAAGTGCCCACACTTCTTCGTCATTCTTCCATTCCTCCCTTGCTTCGTTTATCCAATCTGGTTGGATAATAGAAATGGCACACAACAATGCTTCCACATCCTCATCCTTTCTTGAGAGTGCATCTGCCACCACATTTTGCTTCCCTTTTTTGTAGATGATTTCAAAGTCATAACCCAACATCTTTGTGACCCACTTTTGTTGCTCTTCAGAGGATAATCTTTGTTCTAAAAAGTATTTAAGGCTATCATGATCCGTTTTTACCTTGAAGTGTCTTCCCATTAGGTAGGGTCGCCATTTCTTAAGTGCATGGAGTATTGCCAACATTTCCTTCTCATAAATAGCTTTGCTTAAAAACTTTCCCTTGATTGGACGACTTTCAAAAGCAATGGGTCTTTCATCTTGCATTAGAACAGCACCAATTCCATTTCCTGAAGCATCACATTCCACAATAAAGGTTTTTGTGAAGTCCGGTGTAGCTAAGACCGGTGCTTGGCACATTGCCTCTTTAAGATGTTCAAAGGCCTTTGTTGCTTCCGGAGTCCATGAAAATGAATCTTTCTTCAATAATGTTGTTAGAGGTGCTGCTATTCTCCCATAATTCTTAACAAACTTGCGATAATACCCTGTCAACCCAAGAAATCCTCGCAGATGCTTTATGGATGTGGGGATTTTCCATTCCTTAATGGCTTTAATTTTGCTAGGGTCTACCTTAACTCCTTCATGAGATACAATATGACCCAAATATTCCACCTCCTGGACTCCAAAGAAACATTTGGATCTTTTTGCATATAATTGTTTCTCCTCCAATAGTTGTAGCACCCTGTCAACATGATCCTTCCAAGACTTGCTGTAGATTAGTATATCATCAAAAAATACTAACACAAATTTTCTAAGGAATGGTTTGAAAATTGAATTCATCAAACCTTGAAATGTTGAAGGTGCATTGGTAAGGCCAAAAGGCATGACCAAAAATTCATAATGACCCTCATGAGTTCTAAATGCCGTTTTCGGAATGTCTTCAATCTTCATTCTGATTTGATGATATCCCGAACGAAGATCCAACTTGGTGAAGTAAATTGATCCATGCAATTCATCCAGTAATTCATCAATAACAGGAATGGGGAACTTATCTTTAATAGTGAGCTTGTTGAGCTCCCTATAATCCGGACACATGCGCCATGATCCATCCTTCTTGTGCACCAATACTACTGGAGCTGAGAAAGAACTTTGACTCGGTTGAATTATACCAGCCTCTAGCATTTCTGCAACCATACGTTCAATTTCACTTTTTTGGACATAGGGATATCTGTACGGCCTGATGTTTGGAGGAACACTTCCTGGAATCAGATGAATAGCATGATCATGATCACGCATAGGTGGGAGACCTTTGGGAGTCTCAAATACCTTGGAATGATTGTCCAGGACTTTTTGGAGATCTGGAGAAATAGATGATTCCAATGTGGAAACATCTAGCGAACATAATTGTGCAATTACACCTCTTTGCTCCTTTTTTAGAAGCTTTGTCATGCCATTAGAGCTGATTATCTTTCCTGGTTTCCCTGCAATACCCCTTAATTCAACTTCCTTTCCTTCCGTAGAAAATTTGATGAAAAGTTCTTGAAAATTAAAAGCTATTGTACCCAAGGATTGTAGCCATTGGACTCCTAGTACAACATCACACCTCCCATTGGAATGGAAAGCATTGGGCTAGTCAATACATATTCTCCCATGGATAGCTTGATATTATGGCACTTTCCAGAGCAATTTATTGTTCCTCCATTTGCAATCATCACTTGACACTCTGGTGCTGGATATAGGAAGCAATTCAATTCTTTTGCTACCCTACAATGAATAAAATTGTGGGTGCTTCCTGAATCAATCAACACTATTACCTTTTTCTTCTTGATTTGTCCTTCTATCTTGATGGTTTGAGGAGTGGTAATTCCCGCCAATGCATTACAAGATATGGTCGGATTTATTTGTTCTTCATCTAGGCTTTGTTCCTGGAGTATATCTTCTTCTTTTGACCTTTCTTGCTCCTTTTCTTCTTCCTCTTCACAATCTATGTAGAATAATTTCTTCTCAGCACACTTATGACCTTTAGTGTATTTGCTATCACAACTGTAACAAAGCCCTTTTGCTCTTTTTTCTTCCAATTGTTGTGGTGTCAACCTTATAGGTTGTGGAAGACTAGGGGCAACAACACTTCCGTCTTTATAGTTGTGAGTGGTATGCTTCCTGGTTGCCATAATTTTGCTTTCCATTTTTCTTGCTAACCTGAATGCCTTCTCTAATGAATCAGGTTCCCAAAGGCGAACATCATGTTGGATATTATCCTTTAAAGACCCTATGAACACATCAATCCTATGCTCCTCTGGAATATCTTTTACCCTTATGTTCAATTTTTGGAACTCCTCAATGTGCTCCATTATTGAACCCTTTTGTTTGAGACTTATCAATTGGCTAAAAAAAGTGTTGCTTTTTGTATCCTCATAATGTGCTATCAATTCTTCCGTAAAAATTGCCCAAGTGATAAATTGTTTACGAGAGCAAAGCCATTGATACCATACAAACTGATTTGGTTCCAAATATACAGTTGCCATACGTACCTTTTGTGCGTTTTGCACATTATTGAGATCGAAGAATTGCTCCATCTGTAATATCCATGTGGCGGGATCCTTGCCATCAAACTTCCTCATATCGATTTTTGGAATATGGTGATTCTTCGATCCAACATTAGCGTCTATGGAATCATGATTAACATTTCTTTTGTTCTCATCATGAGTTTCCTTTACTACCTTTTCACCATTAGTGACCCTTTCTTGTAGCAACTTCTTCAATTCTTCCATGTCTATCTTCAAATCTATCTTCAAATCTGCCATCGAATCCTCCATCTTAGCTTCCATGCCATTTATCTTAGATTCCACGCCACTTATCTTAGCTTCTGTTAGCTTTTGTGAGCGTGACATTTGTTGCACTTGTTCTTGTAATTTTGATATATCATGTAGCATTTCTTCCTCTTCTTCATGAGTCATGCTAGAGCTTTCAGGTTCCTTACTAGGTGTTTGCATTTTCTTTCCTCGGGGCATCAGTTACCGATAATAATGCTTTACTATGCCCTTTGAATTCCGTTAAACCAAGCTTACACAAAAATTTAAAAAAAAAAACTACACACCTTTTTTCACTTTATAGAAGCCTGATATTGAATCTGATGTATCTCTGTAATTTCAGATCATCCAGTTCTGAAATTGCTACTTGTAGTAGCCTTCTGTGTCCTCTTTCCAATGCCACAAGTCTGAGCCAAATTGGATTCTCCAAGGAAGAGTTATGTGAAATCTCCCACAGTGACTTGCTTTTAGACTGGTTCAGTAGAGCGAACTTGTACGACGTGCCACGAGTCACTGTTTCAACCTTTGAATCTGAAACACACATACAAGAAACTACAGTCCGTCCTCTTTCTGTACCTTCTTACGAAATTTCAATCCGATCCCCAGAGAGAAAGTTATGACGATTTTCCCCAGGTCACCTGTTTTGAATGTAATTCAGGAGTCTGCAAAAAGACCAACTTCCTCAGATCATATCTCCGCAAATATCGCGCGAAAAGCTCTGAAATTCGAACCCAAGGTTCAGCGCGATTTCTTCTCAAATGGGTTTTTTTTGCGACTTCTGAAACGTCACAGAAAAAAAAGTTATAGCGAAAATGCCACGATGACCTGTTTGGAGCAGCGAAACCCTAGAATCCAAAGCTCTGATACCAAATGTTATGAAACCAGCTCAAGAAAAGATAGAAAAGATAGATCAACGCCTTAGAATTCAGCCTCTTCGAGGGGGCAACCTCCTTTACATTACATAAATGAACAATTCTTGGATGATACAAATGACAAAACCTCCTTTCTATATATAGGAGTCTAAGGAGTCACAATATAATCCAGCCGACCTAACAATAATAATATAAAGCCACAAAAATAACAATAGAGGGATTCTATGGGGCACAGAAATAACAATATGGGGGTAATAGGGGCACAACAATATAAATAAGGGGTATAACTACAATAGTAATGGGGTAATCACTAGTATTATAGGGACCCAACACAAGGTTTAGCCAAACTGATGTCCGAAACCAATTTTCAAGCCTTAGACATTAATGGACTTGACAATGAACAGGAGCTGGCGACTCCATAGATCAGTGAAGCCTTTTTGCAATCCCCATGGTATGCTGATATATGCTTTATATTTTTAAACCTGTTTGCTCCCCTAGGGTTGTCCAAAACCAAAAAGAAATTTTTAAAGATGAAAGCTTCCAAGTTTTGTGTCTTAGATGGTGCCCTGTTTTGGAAGAATCATGAAGGAATTTTGCTGAATTGTTTAACTTTAAATGAAACTGACAATGTCATGAAAGAATTCCATGCTAGGGACTGTCGAGGGCATTTATATTGGAAGTCCACTGCTGACAAGATTTTAAGGGTTGGTTTCTATTGGCCCTCCCTCTTTGCTGATGTGAGAAAATTTGTTGTCTCATGCCACAAATGTCAAATCTTTGAAGGCAAAAGAAAGCTGCTGCCCTTGCCCCTTAAGCCCATCTCAACCGAAAAGCCTTTTCGACAATGGGGTCTAGACTTCATTGGAGAAATCCATCGTTCCTCTTCAGGCCAACACAAGTGGATTCTAACAGCCACCGACTATTTCACCAAATGGATTGAAGCCATCCCATGTAGGCAAGCCAATGATTCCACCATTATCCAATTCCTTGAAACCAACATTCGGTCCAGATTTGGCTGCCCTGAAAAGATCATTACAGACAACGTTGTTGCCTTCAAATCCAAGAAAATGATCAATTTTTTCCATAAATTCCACATTTCCTTAGGTCACTCCACAGCCTATTACCCTCAAGGTAATGGCCTAGCCGAGTCATCCAATAAAAGCCTCATCAATATCATCAAGAAAGTCTTGGAGGAGAATAAAAAGAATTGGCACAAGAAGCTCACAAATGCACTATGGGCTGATAGATTGTCAACCAAGAGATCCATTGGGATGAGCCCTTATGAGCTAGTATATGGCATGGAGGCCAGATTTCCTTCATCTTTGGGAATCCCTGTTATCAAGCTGCTGCAAGAGATTCAAGCTGAGCCGAATGATATACAAAGGAGGATAAATCAAACAATTCATTTGCAGCAGACAAGAGAGCAAGTCTATCACAGAGAGCAATCTTTGCAAGAGAAGCTGAAGAAAATGTTTGATAGAAGGAATAAAGCCGAAGATTTCTTCATTGGCAACAAAGTCTTAAGATGGGACTCAAGAAGAGAGGACAAAGGAAAGCACGGCAAATTCGACTCCCTGTGGAAAGGGCCATATGTTATTCAGGCTGTGCAAGGCAACAATACATATTTTTTGAAGAGCTTGGATGGCACAGAAGCTGAAGACGGCCCTGTCAACGGCCGAATGCTCAAGCACTATCATGACTCCTTTTGATGTACATAATGCATCTGTATACTATATTTGTACATTATTATTTGTATTTTCAGCATTTTCATTTACAGCAGTCCGACAAGGGAATAACGCAACAAATTTTGAGGGAAGGATCAAAGAAAATGCGCCATTTGATCTCTGTTTTGAATTGATTTCAAAAAGAAGTGCTCAGGCATATTTGAATATGTTCACAAGCACCCAAAAGGCAAGAAGCAGAGCTGTAATTTTTCTGCAAATCAGCTCAAAGGATATTGCATATCAGCTTACAAGAATTCAGTCAAAAGCACCAAAGAAGAAGGAAGTTTTCAGTTTACACCAACATTGAAGATCAAGGCAGTCTGACCTGCTGTTCTTGGCTTTTCATCTGGAAAAGCCATTCCCAAGTGGAGCCACTGTTAGCATTCTATTGCAATAGCTGTTCATATTTCATGATTGACTATTTTACATGCCAAATATGTCATATTTTCATGCTGCAAAGTTCCATATTTCCATCAAATTCCATTTTTGAAGAATCATACCATTTTTGAAGAGTTTTACATTTAAGGGAAGGCCAAACAGCTTAATCTTGGCTTCCTTAGGTTTAAATTTCTTGTTTTAGAATATAGAGAATAAATATCTGTCTAAACTGTTTAATCTTGGCAGATTTGTAGATAGGTAGAGAATCTTGGGCGCTCAACAGCTTAATCTGAGCCCCTGGAAGATATAAGGCTAGAGTTAGATAGGAGGATAGCCAAAAGAAAAATTGAAAAGCTGGGTTTTCTAGTTCAAGTGCACCCAAACCAAAAAGAAGAAAAAATGTTAGGTAAGTAGGCTGGGTAAGTAGTTTTGAGGTTGCAGAATGAATAAGTGTGATCAATTTTGTATTTCAAAAGCGTTACTTTACTTCAGATCACATGTATCAAGGCATTTTCCTTTGGAGCAGATCAAGCGAGGCATGTCTAACTTCCCCTTCTTCCTCTTCCCCAAATCATTCACTAACTTCCCCTAAAGAGGTCAAGATCTGCTTGACATCTCTTAATTTCATCATTTCTCATATTATTTGCCTACATAAAGGTCTACTTTGCTTAGGAGTACTCTTATTCACTCTATGAGTTATTTTCCCCTTTTATAGCCTAAGATCTCTCAACTTAGCGCTTTCTCGTCATTTTCATATTAACTCCTAACATTATTATATAAATCCCATGAATTCTCCCTTCCCCTTACTAAAATATGTATAAAATCCCCCTATTTACATATCCCCTCCCTTTGGTTGAAATATAACCATAAATATGCTTGGGAATTACTAAGCTTGCATGAAACTTAGTAAGAACCCTCAGTTTTGCTTCATAAACCTTCTTCTAATGTATTTGGACTCCTTCCAAAGCATGAAATTCCTCCTTTTTGGTTATCGGACCCCTTCCGAGGCCTCAAGAACCCTTCCAAAGCTTTAAAAAGCATTTTCCGATCAGATTAACCCTCTTCCGATTGAGTGTTTCCTCCTCCGATGAGTTTTCCTCCCCTCCAACGCGATATCGCTGTCGGAGTTCACAGCATTCATTCGTCTGCCCCCTTTTTTAAACTCCCCGATATCATTTCGCTGATGCGATTTCGCAATCGGCAATCGCAATGGTTTATATGTCCCCATTCATGTCACAGGCCCATTCCTCCGATGCGATATCGCTATCGCACCCGAAGGCATATCGCATCGCAAAAGCTTCCTTTTCGCAAGCTCCCTTTTCCATATATTTTCGCATATTTCAACTTTTAACGCAAAACTTAGGTTTTTCACCAAATCTATGTTTTATCGCAAGCCATATCGCATGCTTTATCGCTGCCGTCCGATCAAGCCTTAGATCCGACGGCCCGTATTAAGTCGCAACCCCCCCCCCCCCCCCATTTTTGGCAATCGCAACAATAATAAAGCCGCGCCCTATGCTCCCCGCCGATTTGGGTTCCGCCGATGGGCCAGACACGAAATAAAATAAAGAGGGCCTCAAAGCAATTTCGGGTCCGTGGTATATCGCTCGTCGGAGGTTTATGTTGTTGGATCCGCCGATCGCCGATTTAGCGCCAGCCGTTGGATCTGCCTTCGCGCGATCCAACGGCCAGGATTTAATCTTAGCTACAGTGGTCGCTCCCGCCCCCGCAAAGCTCAAATTTCACGTTTAAAGGCATTTTTTGACTTATAAAGGAAAGAAGGCCATTTCTTCATAGTTTCTATTCGACGCCCGCACGCACTTCAAGTTCAAAGGAAGTAGGGTCATTTCTTCACCATTTTCGATCGATCCAGCCCAGATTTGCTCCAGACAACGAGCACGGCCTCCGTACAGTCAGGTTTTCACAAATCCTCCGCCATTTGTACAGCATTTCTTCATTTTTGATAGTGTTTTGATCGGCCAGCGCCGAAACTCCTTCAAAGCCTCCAGAAGCCCGCAGAAAGCGCCACAGCAGTCAAATCTTGCCATAAAGTGGTAGGCAAGGGCGATTTTAACAGCGAAAAGTGTATCAACAGTGAGGATGAGCCCCGATTCAGATTAAAGAGTATCAGAGTAGCGGCAAAGAGTATCAGTAAGGAGCTTAAAGCCATTTAAGGCTCACCAAATCAGAATTTATGAGCAGTAAAGACACATGAGAGCAGCGCTTCAGAGCCCAAGGCACAGTTATGGAAAAATGGCCAGCGCAGAGCTCAAAGGACCCATATTTACTCATTTTGTGATGCTGCTGCCTCCATCGCAGCTTAGATAGATATTTTGTGCATTTATTTCAGTACAAATTAGGTTAAGACACTTATTTCATGAGATCTGTCTCAGATCTGTTGTTTGTAGATATTTTCTCTATATATACCGCTCTCAGTGATGTAGAAAGGGTTGGTTGGTTGATAATCTTCTTTCTGGACTTGCACTGTATATTTCGAGAGATTTAATGAACAGAGATTGCTGGAATACCTTGTGTCTGGATTGTTTGATGTGGATTTGATGGCTGAAGAGTAGATTACAGAATTCTAATGCTCTCTTCATGGAACAATAGGTCTTTCTCCCTTGTTTTCAGTTTCTATGTATGCTATATCATCTGTATGTCATGATCTAAATAGCAGGAAGAAAGAATAGTTCAGATATTGCTTATTTGTATTCTATTCTCAATTCCTGTTATTCCTCAATGTTTTCCTCTGAATTAGTCCTAAATATGAATACTTCTTTGCTCATATTTACACTAGTTCTTTCATATATGACTGTTATTTAGGAATCCTTGTTTGCTCTTATATGATGTTCACTCACCTTCCCTCTGTTAGCATAATGAGAGCTACTTAGCTATCTTTCATTCCCCGACATCCATTCCACCCTTATTCCTGCTTTGATATTGTTCCGTGTTTAAATTATTATGCTCTGTAATTCCTCTTGTAACCAAGAAAACACACCAACAGCCTTAATCCTTGACTCCATGCCCAATGGTCTTAACTCCTCACACCATGAAGGCTAAATCTGTCTGAATCATCATCCTTCCCACAAAAATCAAAACAAAACCCAAGAACATCATAACTAGCATAAAATCAACCCAAAACAAAGCTAAATTATAAAGAGAGAGCCCTCTCTGACTGTAGGTAGGCTAGGACCTGCAGTCCAAAGATTGGTTTGTGGTTACCTCGGCTGTATCCCTTAAAGAGCCAAAAGACAACCTCAGTAATAACATGTGACATGAGATATAAATAATAAAATCCATTCCAACACTTACCTAATTATTAAATTATAAACTTTATAATTCAATTATTAAATAAAAATAAATAAATAATTTTTTGCAAGTGATTACGCAAACAAACTTTATACACTCCTTGGAAATATTATTTCAAATATCGAAATGATAGATTACTTATTTAAAATGAAACATTTAAATGGCATGTTTCAAACAAGATTGAAATGTTAGAAAAATCATAAACTTAAACAACGATTCTGCATGCGGAAAGAACTGAAAAGAATCGTTGAAATCTTAATACCCAGGGATACGAGTTACCTCCAGCCATTGGTGATGTTTTGATGAAGGCCACAGTCCACAAGCTTCTTCCTCAGCACTCCAGCTTCAATCCAAGCAAAAGGAAAAGAACACAAAAATTCTGAAGGCACTTCCAAGCTCTGCTATCTCAGCTAGATGGTGTAAAACTGAAGGGGATTGAGATGCAAGCTTGGGGACCAAACAGATGAATTTATAGCTAAGCTTCCATCAAGCTTCTGATAGCTATGTGTCAGATGTCCCACAGATCAAGGCAGAGAACTCCAGATGGGAGTAATGGAACACTTCAGCAGCTCCTAACAATAAATTTATTAGCTGTAGTTGATTTCGTTAACTTAAGGAAACTACTGCAGTTGGTTTCCATAAGTTAAGGAAAGACTGCAGTTTAAATTCCATAATTTTAGGCAGCAATTTTGCATAAACTAATGGAGCTTAACATTCTCCCACTTGGTCCATACTTCCAAACTTAATGTCTCAACTTAAAAACCATTGATAATCTGTATTAAGTAATAGATACATGAATCATGGCGATAAGTCCTCTAATGATGAGTATTATCTTCCATGTATTACTATGTATTTATTCTTATTATAATTTATGTGGCAACAATTTCTTAATGAATAAACCCTATGTTTATTCTTGGTCCTTCTTAAATGAATTTTCTCAAATCAACTTAAGGTGCACATAAATATGAGAAAAAACATCACAATAATTAAGAATTTCATTAACATTGTCCATACAATGAAAAACTGCATAATGGAACCAAGTCCCATATTCAATACATGATCCTTGAATTTAAACGGTGGCATGCCCTTAGTCAAAGGATCAGTGATCATTAACTCAGTGCTGACGTGCTCAATGACCACTTTCTTTTCTTTAACACGTTCCCTTATAGCTAAATACTTAATGTCGATGTGTTTATTTCGACTCCCACTTTTTTAGCCATAAAACCAGCAGCTGAATTATCACAATATATTCTCAATGGCTTAGAGATAGAATCTATAATTCTAAGCCCAGAAATGAAATTCTTAAGCCATACACCATGTAAAGTAGCCTCAAACAGGATATACATAAGCATGTAGTCTTTGGTCCCTTGAAGGTACCTCATTACTTTCTTTGTAGCTCTCCAGTGGTCTAAACCTGGATCACTCTGACATCGTCCCAACATTCCCAATGGGAGCTACACTTGGTGAACAATCCTTCATCCGAAATCTCTCTAAAATTTTATTAATATAGGTTTCCTGTGACAGACCCAAGATGCCTCGAAATCTGTCTCTATGGATCTTAATGCCAATAACATAAGATGCCTCACCTATATCCTTCATATCAAAACTTTTAGAGAGGAATTGTCTCACCTCATGTAGCAAAAAGGTCATCCACATATAAGACAAGAAAACAAATTTTACTCCCACTAACCTTCAGGTATATACATTGATCCATAATGTTTTCTACAAAACCAAAAGAAGAAATTACATTATGGAATTTCAAATACCATTGGCAGGATGCTTGTTTTAAACCATATAATGACTTCTTGAGCTTGCAAACCAATTGCTCACCATGACTAGAGGGGAATCAATGAAGATGTGTTATTAATGAAGAAGTGTTGTCAATCATTAATGACGAAGTGTTATTAATGAAGAAGTGTTAATAACCATCGTCTTTTAGTGCCAGTGTGAACATGCATCGAATCATATGTGACATTGTTTTGTAAATTAATGCAGTAAAGACCATTAGACAAAATACCATTCCCAACATAATCAAATTTATAGAATAGACTGAAAGATTCTTTTCTGAAAATTTTAAGGAATATCCAAAAGGTACAAGCCTTGAAACTGAGATCAAGTTTCTAGAAAAACTTGGAACATAAAAAGTCTTTTCTAACTCCAAAACAAAACCACTACTTAAAGCTAAATAACATGTTCCTATAGCTTCCACATGCGAGCCCATCTTGTTTCCTGATAAGATGCTTTGCTCACTTCCCACTGGCTTCCTTAGGTTTTGCAAACCCTGCAAGGAATTCGAAATGTGAATTGTTGATCCAGAATCAATCCACCATGTGTTAATATTAACGTTAACCATATTAGATTCATAACAAACAAACGAGATTAAATTACCTTTGTCTGCAAGCCATTTCTGATATTTGGCGCATTCCTTCTTTATGTGTCCCTTCTTCTTACAGAAAAAACACTTGGAAACCTTCTTGATATCAGCTTGGGGAGGTGCTTTACCTTTCCCTTTCCGATTGGCTTGAGATTTGCCCTTTCCACGCGTTGCCAGCATTGCACTCTCTCCCAGTTCCATCACCAGTCTCTCTTCCTCTTGAACACACATGGTCATGAGTTCATTAATTGACCATTTATCCTTATGTGTGTTGTATGAGATTTTGAAAGGTCCATATTGGTGCGGAAGGGTGTTCAGGATGTAGTGCACTAGGAAAGACTCCGATATTTCAACCTCGAGTTTCTTCAATTGAGCCACAGTGTCCCTCATCTGCATGATGTGCTCGCGCACACCTTTCACACTGGTGAGCCTCAGGGATGACAACTTCATGATTAGGGTGCTTGCTAGTGCCTTGTCTGAAGAGACGAATTGTTCATCAATGGCCTTCAACAAGTCTCGGACCTTTTCATGCTGATCAACGGAACCTCGAATACCAGCTGAAATTTTGGTCTTAATGAACATCATGCTTAGACGATTGGATCGCTCCCATCGTTCATAAAGCGTGATGTCCGCTGCAGTGCTGGTATTAGTGAGTGCCGATGGTTCATCTTTCCTGATAGCATAATCTATGTCCATCCACCCTAGATGAAGGAGAATCCTCTCCTTCCAAATCTTGTAGTTATCTCCCTTAAGTTTGGGAATGTCACAACGAATTTCAGAGAAATTTGCAGGTTGTACTGCTGCATCAAAATAAAGGATCACATGCTTATGTTAAAATTGAGGCTTAATAACTTTCATGTTTTACCAATGTAAATCATGCAAAAAAGAATTGAATCAAATGACATGAAAATTGTCTGTGGGCTAAATTTTCAATTCAAACAGACTCAATAAAACTTTATGAACTTTCATGTTTTACCAATGTAAAACATGCTAAAAAGAATTGAATCAAATGACATGAAAATTGCCTGTGGGCTAAATTTTCAATTCAAACAGATTCAATAAAACTTTATGAACTTTTATGTTTTACCAATATAAAACATGCTAAAAAGAATTGAATCAAATGACATGAAAATTGCCTGTGGGCTAAATTTTCAATTCAAACAGATTCAATAAAACTTTATGAACTTTTATGTTTTACCAATGTAAAACATGCTAAAAAGAATTGAATCAAATGACATGAAAATTGCCTGTGGGCTAAATTTTCAATTCAAACAGATTCAATAAAACTTTATGAACTTTTATGTTTTACCAATGTAAAACATGCTAAAAAGAATTGAATCAAATGACATGAAAATTGCCTGTGGGCTAAATTTTCAATTCAAACAGATTCAATAAACTTTATGATAAAACTTATTAATTCATAACTCCTGTGGGTAGGTTATGAAATTTTATCCTAATTAATCACATAAATATAATAAAAATTCCTGTGGGATAAAATTTATTATATTCAGTGTAATTAATTACAATTTAATGTCTAAATAATCTTTATGTGATCTTGCCAATCAATATATAATTTTATTTAATTAAAGATGCTGTGGCTATTCTCTAATTAATTAAAATCATATGGATCACTAGACATTATTTTGTTGCATAAACAAAACTTAACCAGAGAGAAAAATAATGTTTACTGAAAGGAGTAAGTCAAGATGACATTTTAATAAACTCCATATAACTGTAATATTTTTCCAGCAAAATCAAATTTACATTCCTTAGTCTAATTGTCCCATAATTTATTTAAGACTAATTCTTAAATTAATTACAAAATGGGCTCTAAACAATTTGGAAATAAAACTGCAAATTTGAAATATTCAAGGACTAAACTATTTCAAATATTCAAATATTGAAATATTTATTTGCAAGCAAATCCAATTAATAACAATTTATAAATTTATAATTGATGTAATTATAGGCTCTCCTTTCACGAATAACAATAGATCATAATGCCAACATTTGACCTGAGCATGTTTTTTTATCCAACAAAATCTTTACAAAAAACCAAAACAGTCAAATTTGTCCAAGATTTCCTAATCAAGGATTTTTACATTCGAATTCTGAATGTTACTATTTATTATGTGAAAGAGTGCATAAACTATAGTATTTGACTGGCCCATAATTTTAAAATTAAACAATAATAGTGTCACAAACAAAATAACATGTTTCAAATAATGCAAAAGATCACATCGATTGCATTTGCATAATAAGTTCCCAATAAAAAACTTCAAAAATAAAACTTATAAATATAAATTCGATCCCCAAACTTTTAAAGAATGATTTATATTTTCTCATTTATTTTCCAAAAACTCTCCCTTTATTATGTAATTTTTGATAATCATATCAAAATAAAAAATGCGAGTATGATTTTTATATAAAGAAAATCTGCATTTTTGTTATGAAATCATACTAAACCAAGGATAGCAGTGTCACCTTTTTGTTACAGACTCTGAGCTTTCCTTTTAGATAAATAAAGCGAGTTCAATTCTGTTTTTGGAAGAATAGAGAAAAGCCCAAAAGAACAGTAATAGAAGCTGTTGCAGAAGCGCATGGAGATCAGGCACACAGGGCTGTATAAATTAAGGACAATCGATAGGATATAAAAAGTCTGAGATTATTGTTTACAGGTATTTTTGCAGCAGGCTACAAGATGAATAATACAATAAAAGCGTTATTTGATTACCTAAGACTGAAACGCTCGGTCCTTTATGGAAAACGTGCAAAGGCCCCTCATATGAAAAATAATATTTTGCAGTTCTCTGGCTTTGTATGGGATGAGAACAAGAATAATATTTACCTGCCCAACAAATAATTTGGCCCCTTTTTACAAAGTGAATTTTAATTCTCTCGGCCCTTTTAACAATTAATTTGGCCAATAATGGAAAAATAACTCAAAATTATTTCGGCCTTTTATAATTTATATATGACCAAATAATTTCCCCTCCACACCAAAATTATTCGCTCATTCAATCATTCGTTTCACATGGACTTCTCATCTTTGAATGATAAGTAATCAAGAGGGGGTTTGGGTTTTTCGATGAACCAGTCGAGTGCGAAGAAGGAAACACGGGCCAAAATGGAGCTTGTGGTTAGGCCGCTGGATGATCCAGCAGTAATGGGTTCAAAACCACACGCACTTCATACTTTGCGTTGGTTGTGCGGCAACCTATTAATTGGAATTTTTATGCGATTCGAAAGCAAAACAATGAATGCACACAAAATTAAAAAAAAATTGAAGGCACTTCAAAATATTAGAATCGCACACCACGCACATCAAGGCAGAGATATATGTTATGGCTCTGATACCAAATGTTAGAAAAATCATAAACTTAAACAATGATTCTGCATGCGGAAAGAACTGAAAAGAATTGTTGAAATCTTAATACCCAGGGATACGAGTTACCTCCAGCCATTGGTGATGTTTTGATGAAGGCCACAGTCCACAAGCTTCTTCCTCAGCACTCCAGCTTCAATCCAAGCGAAAGTAAAAGAACACAAATTCTGAAGGCACCTCCAAGCTCTGCTATCTCAGCTAGATGGTGTAAAACTGAAGGGGATTGAGATGCAAGCTTGGGGACCAAACAGATGAATTTATAGCTAAGCTTCCATCAAGCTTCTGATAGCTATGTGTCAGATGTCCCACAGATCAAGGCAGAGAACTCCAGATGGGAGTAATGGACCACTTCAGTAGCTCCTAACAATAAATTTATTAGCTGTAGTTGATTTCTTTAACTTAAGGAAACTACTGCAATTGGTTTCCATAAGTTAAGAAAAGACTGCAGTTTAAATTCCATAATTTTAGGCAGCAATTTTGCATAAACTAATGGAGCTTAACATGAAAGATACAAACCTTCTAAAATCCAAAGTTTACAACTATAAAGGACTTTAAACATAAACCCTTTCACTCCCACGTTGTTTAAACCCTTCTACTCCCATGTTTGACCACCAAAAACCTTTTAAGAGTGCTTTTGAAAGGTACAAACCTTACACGTAAACACATTTATAACAAATACATAACATGAAACCTTATATGATAGATTACCATTTAAAATATCATACTTTCGTCGATGTTTTCTTCAGAAGTATATTTGATGCATAAAACTTGCCATAATTCTATTAAATATTTATCACAATTATATTTAAAATTTTATATTAATAGAAAAAATATTAATCACAATTATATTTAAAATTTTATATTAATAGAAAAAATATTTACATGGCATATATTTGTTTAATTTTTTAAATTATATTAGCTTTTAAGTATCGAAACCAGATTAAAAATAATAGTTGAAAATTTAATACAAAATTTTCAAAATTAACAAGCCATGCTTAGTGTGACAAATGTCTTAATACAAAAATTTAGCTTGACAATCATAGACATAGCAACAACGAAACCATGAAAACCCATGGAACTAGATAACTCGGAAAGATCTTGCAAAAATAAAACGTGGCTACTAAGTGCAACATACATGCTAAAGACATTAAGACAAGTTGGTAGGTGTAACAGACATGCTAAAGACATTAAGGAAAGTTGGTAGGTGTAGGGCACTTTGGATTTCGTAGGGTGGGTGGCAATGTGGTGCGAAGGATAGCTATCTCCATGCGTTTCATAAGCTGGTGCATAAGTTGACAGAGAAAATGCAACTCTTCGTTGTTTTCATTTTGTTTAAATAGAAAATTTCCCAAAAGATTATTGATGTGCCCATAGATATAAATGGTGTGAAGGTATAGATTTTTCCAACCTCAAGCATTACCGAGGGACCTAATTCGAGACTGAAACCATGACATTTGAATCATAAGCATCGTCTCTAGAATGAGTTGGGGCACTATTGAGAGAGTTACGACTACTGGGTAAGGTGGTAGGGGAAAAATAACAAAAAATTTTGGAGGTAACATAACAAAAAGAACTATCGGGGTGCGTTCACAAAATATTCTGAGAGTCCTACACCGTTTTATGAGAGGCTTCATCTTTAATTGAACAGTATGAATTCCAGCATATTATTCAAGTTGGATACTGGATGATCAGTATTTTGCCATCAAAATTAGAAATATGTCTCGCGTTACATTTTTTTTGGAGAGATAATAACACCCGGTGTATCCATTTCTTGACGCGAAACCCAATAATGGTCGGCCACACTTTGGTTTCTTTCCAATCTCCAACTGATAAGAGGCATCATCTTAATTAAGCAGTATAAATTTCAGCATATTATAAAAAATGGATATTGCGTGATCCGTACTTTCCCATCCATATTACAAATATGTCCCGATTACCACGTTACTTTTTCTGGCGAGATGATATCAATCTTCCATTGTATCCTGACATGAAAAGAAATGGTGGTCGGCCGCATATTCTTTTATTTCCAATCTCCAACTATTACATCTTTGTCCTTAATGACAACAGGCTTCGTGTTCGACAGTCTTCTGTTTCCAATCTCCAACTATTGCCTCTTTGTCCCTAATGCCTGCAGGCTTCATCTACAGTTCATCGCAGACCACACCCGTCAATCTCAACACTATTAGCGAATCACATTCGTTATGATTATTACTTGAAACTCGGGGGAGAGTGCAGTGCAGTGCGGACTTTGCAGACACGCATTGTATACCGATGCTCCAAATTAGCCTTGATGGTAGAAATTCGATAAAAATAATTTCGAAAAATCAGAACGTGGCAGTGTTTGAATCATTTTTTATGGTAGAAATAGACTCAACACGATAAAGAACTCTGGGTACCTAAAATTCTGAAGTTTGACAACTATAACTCAGATTTTCAAAAATTTCTGCTGGATTTTATCATAACCTTACCAGAATTTCCATTATTTTCCAAGCTAATTTGTACATTATTTACACTAGGCTAAATTAAATTCACTTTGCTCAGTTCACTCTAGCTAATTAAATGTTTAAGAACAGCCTATTGGAAAGGTTGTGGAGCTAAAACATAAATTTCACACAAAAAACACACTAGGCTCTTCTATTGATCACAGAAAAATTCAATGATTACAATGAACCTAGTGAAGGGTATTTAACCTTTATCATAACCTTGCTAGAATTTCCATTACTTTCCGAGCTAATTTGTACATTCTTTACACTAGGCTAAATTAAATTCACTCTGCTGAGCTAATTAGATGTTTAACGGCAAATTTAACGATTACAATGAACCTAGTGAAGGGTATTTAATCTTAACCTTTTCCAAATAGAAACTCACCTAAAATAACTTGACATGCAACCAAACACTATAAATTTGACCAACTCAAGTTGACTCAATACCCAATTAATTGACTTTCTAATTTTAGCCAACTCCTCATGTGGGATTAATTAGCTTATTTTAACACTCCCCCTTACTTATGACCACTAAACTAGGACATGATTCATGAAAACTCAAACATGCATGTTGGTCTATGTCTTAGCTAGGCTTGCAACACCCAAGTTTCTTCTATGAAACTCAAACACATATTTGCTGATGACTTAGTAAATATATTAGCCAATTGATCACTAGATTTACCAGGCTTCAAGTAACTTCTCCATTGCTCACAAGTTCTCTAATAAAGTGATATCTAGTATTAATATGCTTTATCTTTTGATGAAACACACTATTCTTGGATAGTGCAATCGTTGAGGTGTTGTCACGATATATTGTCGTTGATCCTTGTTGTTTCTGCTTGAGTCCATGAAATGCTCTTCTTAACCACACTGCTTGACATGTTATTGATGTTGTTGCTAAATATTCTTCTTCTAGTGATGAAAGTGTCACAATAGGCTACTTCTTAAATGCCCATGAAATCACACCTGAACCAATATGAAACATATAACCGGAAGTGTTCTTCCTATCATCCAAACTACTTGCAAAATCAATGTCTGTGTACCCAATCAAAGTCTTATTTTATGTGCTCACATACATTATGCCACAATCTCTAGTTCCTGCGACGTATCTCATAATTATTTTTCCTGCACTCTAATGCATGTCTTTTGGAGTCACCATAAATCTGGAAATCAATCTCACTCCTTGAATAATATCTGCTCTTGTAGCTGTGAGATACATGAGGCTTCAATCCAATCTTTGCAATAGAGTTGGATTGGCATTTGATCCCTCATCATTCATGCTTAACTTTATATCCGTTGCAACTAGTGTAGGGAAAGGTTTGCAATTCTTCATTGTGAATCTTTTCAACAAATCTCTAGCATATTTATTTTGGCAAATAAAAATTCCTTTTCCAGATTGCTCAACTTCTATTCCAAGAAAATATTTCATGACACCAATATCTTTCATCTCAAATTCTTTCATCATGGCTTCTTTAAATTCATCTAATTCAAAATCAACTATATAAATCATGTCATCAACATAGAAGCAAACAATCAAAATATTTCCATGTTCATTCACCTTTGTCTACAAGGTCGGCCCAATGTTGCTTCTGCAAAAACCATTCTTGATCATGTAGTTGTCAATTCTATTATACCAAGCTCTAGGCGCTTGTTTGAGTACATAAAGCGCTTTCTCCAACCTGTAAACTCTATATTCTTTACCTTCAATTTCATATCCTGGAGGCTTTGCACTTATTCTGAGTTCTTGTGGCTAGAACAACTCTTATAGTATCTAACCTAGCTATTGGAGCAAACATTTCTCCAAAATATATTCTCGATTGCTGTGAGAACCCTTTTCCTACAAGTCTTACTTTAAATCTGTCAATTTCACCTTTCTCATTCAACTTTGTCTTGTACACCTATTTTACACCAATGAGATTTTTTTCCTTTGGAAAAAAAGCCAAATCCCATGTATTATTATTTTCAATAGCTTCAATTTCTTCATCCATGGCTTGCACCCAATTTTCATCTTTGATTTCTTCTTCAAAACAAAGATGGTTGCAATGACAACAACGCAAAATTTTAACTAACATCCAAATCATCATAAACATATTTCAGAATTCTCATCTTTCTCTTACCAATGCTTGATTCGTCACCTGATTGATTGCTAGGAGAATCTCGATCTGTTGATCTGCTTGAAGATCCATGTTGCTCAGAAAATCTTGGAGTCCTTGTTGGTGTGTCTTTGTTTGGTGTCTTCTCCTATTATTCTTGTTGTTCATTTTCTGCTACATCTTCTTCTTCTACAAGTGGCACTTGTGCATCAACGGTTTTGTCTATACTACCATTCCACGACTCTTGTTCTTTGAACACCACATCTCTGCTAATTATGGCCTTGTTGGTGATAGGGTTATACAATTTGTAAGCTTTTGATTGCTCACTATGACCATTGAAAATGCGTTTTCACTTTTATCATCCAGTTTGCCTCTATGCTCTTTAGGAACATGTGCATAAGCTACACATCCGAACACTCTAAGATGAGATACGTTGCAGGACATACGTTAGGAACATGTGCTTGTTCTGGTACTTTGTTCATGAAACTCTTTATAGGAGATCTTTTGATCACATAAATAGCACATGCACTTTCTTCTGCCCAATACTCATTATACAAGTTCCTTCCTTTCATCATGCTTCTTTCCATGTTCATAATGGTTCTGTTCTTTCTCTTTGCTACACCATTCTCCTACCGTGTGTATCTAGCTGTAAAATGTCTTTTGATTCCATGTTGTTTGCAATAATCATGGAATGCCTTCGAATCATATTCACCACCATGATATGACCTCAACACCTTGATCTGTCGGTCATTTGGTTCTCTGCTAAGGGTTTTAATTCTTTGAACTTCGCAAAAGTTTCAGACTTCTGCTTCAAGAAATAAACCCAAGTATTTTTTCTATTATCATCAATGAAAGTGAGGAAGTAACAACTTCCACAAATCGACTGTGTTCTCATAGGTCCACACAAGTATGTATGCACTAGCTCAAGAGGTTGCTTTTCTCTGTATGCAACTACCTTTGGAAAACTTTCATGGTGTTACTTTCCCAAGATGCAACACTCATAAGTACTAGCATATTCATTGATGGGAGGTAATCCTCTAACCATTTGTTTCTGCTGCAACAATCTTAAATTAGAAAAGTGCAAGTGTCCAAACCGAAAGTACCATAACCAATAATTATTATAACATGCAACTGTAAAAGAACTTACTTGATCATTGTAATTCATAACTAGAGGCAAGAGTTTGTTCCTCGTCATCTGCACCTTTTGTATCAACTACTTGCTTGGGGGCTTGTCATATATAACACACTCTTGTCCTTGAAAGATAACTCTTATCATTTATGTGTTAATTGACCAACACTTATTAAATTATGTTTGAGACTAGGAACATAATATACCTATGAGATTATCATCTACTCCTTGCCATCTACATCCACAGTCTTGTTAGTCCCAAAATTTACCTCTGTCTTCACGAATTGATCCAAATTTGCAACCAAATTATTGTTTCTTATCGTGTGGTGGTTACTGCAACCACTGTCTAATAGCCACACATTATCAGAAGGTTCATGCATGGTATGACAAACTACGAACACAAAGTTAGTACTCTTTGTAGTGACATTAGCTCTCTGGTTTCCTTGAACAACTAACCTCTTCCTGCAATCACAAGCATATTGACAAAATTTATTGCAACAATAACATCTCACCTTTGATTTGTTAACTCGTTGATTATTTTTGAAGCTTCTGCAGTTCCTTCCAATTTCATGTTCATGCTCTTCTTGGCCATCTCTCTGACCACCATGTCTTTCGAATCGTCCTCTACATCTCGATCTACTTTTGTCTCGACCTCTGTCTCTTGAAATAGAAACCTGATTTTTGAAAGCAGTTTCTAAAGTGGAATCTTTATTTTTGCATATCCTTGCCTCATGTGATAGAAGTGATCCAATCAACTCATCAACGATCAGTGATGTCAAATCCTTGGCTTCTTCTATGGCTACTACCACAACATCAAATTTGGTAGACAAAGATCTGAATCTTTAATTTCTTCACCATAAATTTTTAACGTATTTACGACAGTGATGACCCGATTCATGAAGGAATTGATGTCCTATGTCTCCTTCATCTGCAGAATTTCAAAATCTCTCCTTGTATTCTGCAACTTAACAATATTGAATTTGGCCATAACTTTATAACTTGTCACCAAAGTATCCCATGCTTCCTTTGCTGAAGACGTGATGATAATCTTATGGAACACTGCCTAGTCCACTCCTTGCTGGATAAACTGCAACAATTGTGATTTTTTTTTGTCTTTCTTCAATTGTTCTCTCTACATTAGTGAGAGCTCATTCTTCTGCTTCATCCTTACGTTCTAAAAACCCAAACTGGACATAATCTCAAAAATCATAAGCCTGCAACGTGGTCGTCATCTTAATGACCCACACATTGTCATCATCTTAATGACCCACACATCATAATCTTTCCCTGTAAACGATAAGAACTCGAATTAGAAATTTGAAAAAACCATCTTTCTTTCGACTTCTTTTAAAAAAAAATCTAAATTTCTTTTTTTTAAAACTCATTAAAAAAATCCTTATCAATAAACTCCTTTTAATAAAACCCTTATTATTTTTTTTATATAAAAAGTATTTAAAAAATTATATGTAAAAAAACTTTATATTAAATAACACACCTTTATAAAAATCTTAAAATATCCTTTAATAAACTCCACTCCACTCTTGTTAAAGTCCTTTAAAAAAATATTATAAAAAATAAAACACGGTATAAGATCTTTTAGGAGCCTCTTTACTTATAAGTATGGTTCCAAAAAGCAAACCCTCGTAATTGGTGTCTCAACTAGTGCAAACTTCCAAAAAGCGATAACCCAGGGGACAATTTGCTTTGGCTTTCGTATCGACTTACGAAATTTTAAATTTTACGTTAACGAAGTGTGAAATCTGCACACTTTTTAATTTTAAATTTACGCGAACAAAGTGGGAAATCTGCACACTTTTTAATTTTGAATTTACGCTAACGAAGTGTGAAAAAGTTATTGGTTTTTTTCTTTTGCCTTATTTTTTTACTATCTTTGCAAGTACCACTTAACTTCTCAGTTCTAATACCATGTTAAAAAGACATAGGAACTAAAACATAAATTCAACCACACTATAATTTTGCCTATGACTTAAATCAATTTGACTCCATACTCAATTTACTGACTCTAATTTTAACCCATTCCTTAAATATAAGTAATTAACTTATTTTAACACAAGTAATTAACTTATTTTAACACCGCCATCCAACTTGTCCATCATTGACGCACAGAAAAGCGTAAATAAAATGCATTATTTTTGAACGGGCCACTTTCTGAGCGGAGATCAGGAGCATGCTTAAATATAATTTGATAGCCCTTAAATTTCGACCGTTGACACTCTGCATCAATAATCTGCAATGATGTGACATGACGGGGATGATGTGGCAATAGTCAATTATGGATCTGCCATATACACAGAGCAGGGAGTGTATAAAATTGATGTAGGCTCTTATCTGCGAAATATTTTAATGAAAGGTTATTTTACAATGTTTTTTCTACATTATGTAATTTAACTAGTTTAGAGGAATTTACTGGAAAGTTATAGAAATTCAAGTCATATTTAGAGAAAATTTGATAAAAATTTTTGTAAATCTAAGTTATAGTTGTTAAACTTCAAAATTTTAGGTGTCCTAAACGTTTTTGATGGTGCTGAATCCATTTTCACCATCACAAACACGATTCAAACACTGCCTTTACAAGATTTTTTGAAATTTTCTTACCCAACTCCTTATGTATTTGCATTATTAGATCGATCTTGAATACCGAAAATAGATTTATGCAAAACCCATATTATATTATAAGATGTTTGAGATTCATATATTTATCTTGGAGATTAAAAATAGTTTGATATTCACATATTTATTTTGAAGAGATATTTTTTTTCTTCATGATATATGAATTTTTTTTTAATATTATTATTTTTGTTAAATTTTTTATTTTGAAAGTAGATTTTTTTTTAATTAAAATTTACTTTATAAAAATTGGAATCTATCATTATTGTGCCAATATTAAAGAAACTACTTAGAATTTTCAAAATCAAATAAAAACAATTATTTCACTTACATAAACAAGGAAAATTAGTGATTGTTTTAGATAGAGCAAGAATGGCCCATGTGTGAGGGTATGTCATGTAAGTCTATGCCTTTAAGTTTTGCCCATCAACGTTCATGCTTTAAGTGTGTATGATGTAAGATCACATGATGTGTCCGAAGATTGGGACTAGATTTTTCAAAGAAGTTCAAAGATCGCTATGGAGGACTTTGTGCTTACCATATTAATATTATGGGTGATGCATAGTACATACCTTGGACTTTCAACCAATATAATCACTAACTTTTTTTTCTTTCTATAAATATATTTCAAATTACACACATATAACTAAATTTTAAGTCACTTATTAAATTGGCAATTAAAAAAAAATTGGTAAGATTTTAAAATGGTCAATATTTTATGGTAAAAGAAAGAAAATATGGGTAAACACCCTCAAATTTAACCCACTAGAGGAGATAACAACGCAATAACACAATCTAATATGGGTTGTTGCTTAGAAATTTACATTGATTCAATTGATTGAAGCTACATGACTAAAATACTAACTGATTGATTTATAATGAAGAATATATATGTCAATATTAACTCACACATGAGTGACACTTCCTAAATTTAGACTCTAGCATAAGAAACGTTTCCCAAACTTGATCTATATGGGAACAAATAAAACTAAAATCTAAAATTCATTAAATGTAATTGGGAGCAATTATCTCCAAGATTTTTTTAGTAAACGCTAAATAGTTCAAAACATTATCAGATTGATGATTTTGGAAAATGGGTTTCAATTATTTGCTTAAAATTTATTATAATGGATACTTCCTAAATTTAAATGGCATAGAAAGAGAAAAACTAAAATCTCAAACCCATTGAATGCAATTCAAAGTATTTATTTCCATTTTTTTAAAGTAAAATGCTAAATGGTTCAAAACATTATCACATGGATAATTATGGATTCCAGAAATCTATTTTTGAGTACTTTTAAATGCTACATTATTGAAAGGAAAATCGGTTTCAGCTATTTGCATTTTGCTTGTTTTATAGTTGGGAGTGATATTTTGAAGATATAACAGAGAAATAGGATTTGATTTTTAGTATTGGTTTATGTCAAAATTTATAGGAAGGCTGATTTCTTTATATGAGCATTGTATTATTATATTAAAGTTGAGTTTTTTCTCATATTATGTTTTTTATGACAAATATTATTGTGTTTATTTGTGAAGATGTAGGTTTTATGTACCTATTATTTTATATCTTATTTTAATTATTTCATAAATTTCATGAAATCTATTTTTTATTAATCTTATATGAAATCTAGGAAAACAAATAAAATAACAAATTGAGATTTCATAATATTATAACACCTAATATTAACAAATTGAGATTTCATAATATTGTAATACCTAGTATTATATGAGAAGAAAAAAATTATTATTAGAATAAAGTAATTAAGAAAATGGGGTACTCTACAGTGGAAGATAATGACCATTATTTCTACAATTATAGTACCATTTATTTAGAAGTTTATTGTAGTACAATTGTAGTACCATTTATTAATGATAGAGCAACCACAGAGCTAATGTTAAAAACAATACATATACTATAGTTTACAATCTTAGAGGAGGGTTGTTGATCCAAGGGGGATCGTGCTTGGATGGTGTTTCACTTGTATGGAATTATTTCCTTCTTATGTTAGGCCCCCTCACATATTGTATACATAAGGAAGGATAATTTGGTTGTGTATTTGGTCATCATTGTACTCTTTTTGTTGTATTGTCTTAGAGAAGGCTTGTAGGTAGAAAGATGTTATGCTCATGAGTAAACCCTACTAGTATGACATTAGGGTGCATGAGAAAACCCGATATAAAGAAAAGGGGAGAGAGATGTCTTATTTGTTTCATGGACATATTTTATTTGTGTGAATTTTAGGTTTGCTCATGCGACATTATGGTTTATGATATACATGTAGACCTTAGAGATGAACATGGATTTGGTGTGATTCATGATGATGACTATGATGGATCTTATTCTACTACTAGATTTTTTAACCTAGTAGAAGACATTGACAATGGAGCTAACACCTTGAATGCTTTTAAAACCTGATTCTGATGGGATGTGAGGCTAGGGAAAGATCATCATGAAATGAAATTGATTAGTCTTGAACATGGTGTGATGCCTTTTTTAGATGACATTTTGGTCATTATATGTTCCATGGAGGTGTTGTTGTTTATGTTCATGTAAGAGTTGAAGGTGAAGGACTTGAGTTCATAAAACTTAGGGTGGACAAGTATATATGGAGACAAGGACTATGGATACCTTTCCATGCACTTGTGCGAATCAACATGTCAAGGGTTCATAAACCCTAAGGAAGAAAACAATACTAGTATAAAGAGCATATGTGATAAAATATTTTAGAAGCCAAGGGATGACTTGTTGGTGTTGATGCTAGATTATTGTGTATCTTTGATGGCGGCTAGGGTTTTCATTATTATACCTTTCTAGTGTTTGGAAAGATGGATATTGTAGAAATTTTGTGATAAACTTGTTCACATGTATTTCATTTATTTTATAAATATATAAAGTATCTTTATATTCAAAATTCTTTCAGATGGTCCAACTCCTCCCACAATAACAACTAGTAGTGTCTCATAACATGACGATGCTACCAAGATGTCATGTTACGCTAAGATGACATTCAATGTGGCTATTACCATCTAGATTCCCATAATGCCAAACATCACTTGAGGATGTTGGGAACGATGGTTATGCCTTAGTCTAGGTGGAAAAGGACCTAGTGCTAAGTTGTGCCCAACATTTTTTCTATCTTTTGCAGAACTTCAAACCACTGCCTAAAATTCTTCCACGTCAATATAGCTAACATAGAGTCCTATTTAATAATATTTGAATAAATTACTCAAGAAATAGAGAGGTACCTTCCTATTATTACGTGTAGGTTTATCCAGTTGTCTCAAAATGGTTGGTAAGTGCACCAGTCCATACAAATATGTCATTTGTTGATTGGTAAATGTTCATCATTTCTTTCATAAAAAATAAATACAACAAATATTTTTTAGTAATGTTGAGGTCTTGGATCGTTAATTAGACCATTTTTTAGTGTTCATATGTGCTAGCCTTGTAATCAGAAAAAATGGTTAACTAGATGTGGGCATCAGAGCTGGATTATACAACTGAATTTAATGAACTGCAAAAAACAATCATAATGGTTCTTTATTTCTTACAAATCGTATTTCAGTGACCTCAATGTAGCCAAGGATGCATCAATTTCAACATTTAGATTTCTTAGCCCCTAGTTTAGAGTTTGTCATTCTAAATTTTGGTTTAGTAATGGTTGGGTTGGACTCCGATTAGGTTTCATATTAACCAATTTCCCTGTAATTCAATATAGTGATTGTGTTTAATGTATCGTTTTGTATATTTTTTCCAATATTAAACCAATTTTTTAAAAGAATAAAAAAATAGAAAACATGAGAATGATTACCATGACTCTAAATATGATGTATGGTGTTGATTTCCTAGTTGAGATTGTTGAAGAATTAAAAAAAATTCTTAATATCTCCAAAAAATGTGTCATGCAATGCAACTATGGTAAAACAATGGGGCCGCGAGTGCATAGAATAGAAATCTCATCAGTAATGCATGTGGGTTCCCAAGAATGCATGCATATTCCTTATCCTTGTCGAGTCGACAACTTGGCTACCATCCTAGTTAGTAGCTCGGGCCTTGACAAGCAAAGTCGTGCATGAGCACATGAATGCTTATGCAGGAACATTTTCATGATAGCCGCATTACCACTTTTGGGTGGTCATCTTCTTGTGAGCACCCATCAAAAAACTATTTATCTCAACTATGGGAATGTTGACACTTTCTCACTTACATAGCACTTTTAAAGCCCAATCTTCAATTTAAAATTTTATTTATATGAATTAATATTATTAATGTGAAACATAATTCATAATGATCAGTTTCAAATTAAACTAACCAGAAGCTAGATTATCGTAAATAATTGATACCTTAGTTGGGTTCGATTCTAGAATTAAATCATTATCTACTTAAACATCTAAAAATGTATGATTCGATTTTGAATCCAAAAATATATTGGAAATCCTGTAAATAAGATTACAAGATACAATGGTTACTTATGTAAAAGATACTTAAAATTCTTCAGGGCCAATATCGTTTGCCCTAGAATAAAAGGTGAGAGAGGGAAGTTTTTTCCAAAAGGTTCATATTTTGATAAAATATATTAAATTTTCCATTCTAGAAAATGATTTTATGATCTTGGATGGATTACATACTTTGAAATAAAATTCAAATGACGTGTCTAATTTAAAAAAATTGCAAAGTCATTTAAAACAAGATAAAAACATCAAACTTCAAATGTAACAATTGCATGATAGGTCCATATTATGATTGAAAGGTTATGAAACTTCGAAAACCAATGACATTACTAACAAAAAAAATCTTTTCCCCAAATCCTAAACAATGGAAACTAACACTATTTTAGATATCTTCCACAATGTTGTGATTATTTGTGAGTTATAATTAATTTTTTTTCTAGTTAAGATAAACTTGGGAATAATAATCACAATATGATTCTAATACTGCCACCATTCAAAATTGACTCAAAAAATAGTGTCACACATATTCTTTTTGTTGTAAACCAATTTGGGAAAGGCTACTGGAAGGTTATCTTACTATTTTAGATATATTTATATAATGTGAAAATAGGTGAATATAGAAGTTACATTTTTAGCTCAATATTAAAATGCGCATTTAAAATCTAAGCTACAACGAATTTTTTAATGAATACTCCACCGCAAAAATATGTCCTCGTCTATGACCATTTCCATTTGTGTTTTTTTACTTCTTTTAATCTATCTTTGACCTCATTGGTATCTATTTCATTCTTGATCAATTGAAATTAGGTGGAATTGCATCATTGGATTCTAATAAGGGTTGCTAGAGAATGTCTGTTTTGATCAATACACAGGCAACCCCAAGAATATGTCCTTCTAAATCACTATTTCCATGGGTGGCTTGTACTTCTTTGAATATATCTTTAAACTCATTGGGATCTATCTCATTCCTTATCAATCAAAATGAGGCAGAATTGCATCATTGGATTCCAATATGGGTACCAAGAGAATGTGTATTTTGATCAATACACATACAACATGAAAGGTGATTGACAAAGGGGATGTGTTGTCAAAAATATTGTAACCAGTAGCCAATGTTGGAATAAATTTACTTGAAAAAGTAATATATGCTACAAAAAATAGTGCTCTACCAGGAAAAGTTAGTCATTCAAAAACCACATATTTGATGTAATCTCCATGGCACTAAATAAATAAGGACACTCATGTTCATCCACCATACAAAAAGTAAGGGTAAAGCTCATAAATGTTAACATAGAGACATAGCTCATAGTCATTCAAAATTTTAAAAAAACTAATTTAACTAAATAAAATAAAAAACCAATATTTTATTTCTTGTTCATTAAATTGTGGAAATATTATTAACGTATTTTTTTCCAATTATATTTTAATGAAATATTAAATTTCATGTATACAATAAAATTATATAATTTGAATTAAGGATTTTATTATGAAAAAAATCATTTTAATCGATTTTTTTAATGTGTAGACCATTTAATTTTAGTAAATAATTACACAAAAAAACTTATACACTCCTTGCAAATATTATATCAAACATCGAAATGACATATTTAAAATAAAACATTTAAATGGCATGTTTCAAACAAGTTTGAAAGCCAAACCTTCTAAAACCCCAAGTTTACAACTATAAGGACTTCAAACATAAACCCTTTCACTCCCATGTTTCAATCAAGTCTGACAACCAAAAACCTTTTAAAGGTGCTTTTGAATGGCTCCTCATCTACTTAACAGGTCATCGGAGAAGTTGTCTTTCACATGCTCATAGTTGTCATCGGATTCGTCAAACTTCGCACAATCATCACATTTAATATCTCACGTATAAATACATAACATATGTTCAGTGGTAATCTTTTAAACGTTTTGTAGTACAAACCTTACACAATAAACAAATTTATAAAAAATACATAACATGGAAACTTATATGATAGATTTTTCACTTGAAACCATTTAAAATATCACAATTCCGTTGATGTTTTCTTCAGAAGTATATGTGATGCATAAAACTTGGCATAATTCCATCGAATATTTAGCACAATTATATTTAAAATTTTATGTTAATAGAAAAATTATTTATATTGCATATATTTGTTTAATTTTTGAATTAATTTTTAAAGAGTGGAAACGAGATTAAAAACCATAGTTAAAAATTAAATACAAAATTTTCAAAACTAACCTGACATGCTTTGTGTGACCGATGTCCCAATACAAAAACTTGGCTTGGCAATTATAGATATAACAACGACTAAACCATGAAACTAGATAACGATTCATTACATAATTAATTAGAATAGACTTGAGTCTCTGCAAATTAGACAACGCCTACGACGAATTTGTTGTGTTTATAGGAGTTATTCGACATTCAAACATGAATGCCAAGAAATGCAAGAAATACATAAAACTGAAAATTAAACCACATGTTAACAGAAGGCGAATTTTACATGGTAAAACCTTGATAGTGTGTCAAGGAAACATCCACGAGGCAAGGAATTGGAAACTTCTATTAATCAAGAATGAATCTCCATCATACAAGCCTCTTGGGCCATCCCAATTAATATGGGATTTTCCTCTGTTACATAACTCCTTCTCGTTATAAAAACTAATTGACAGTAATTAACAAATTTTACTCATAATTACATTTTTTTGTCATATTTCAACAAACTCCACCTTGACAACAATTTTCCTAATCCCTTGCCCATGCCCATTCATCATCTCTTCTGCAAGCGAAGAGAATCCAAATGCCATCGCAGCGTCTCTACTATAACTGGCTTCGTGAAAATGTCTTCACAATTCTCCCATGTATGGACCTTCTTGAGACCTACTTTTCCACCATCGATCACGTCTCAGAGAAATGATACCTTACATCAATGTGCTTGGTATTGTTGTGATAAGTTGGATTTGTTGCCAAGTGAATAACACTCTGACTGTCACAGAATACATTCACTCTCTCCTGCGTCCTTCCAATCTCATCAAGTAGACCCTCTAAACAGATTGCTTCTTTATTGGCATCAGAAGCAGCTATATACTCTGCTTCGGTAGTGGATAATGCAACTATTTCTTAAAGCTTTGACATCCAGCGATTGCTCCACCTGCAAGAGTAAATACATAACCTGTAGTAGATCTCCTTTTGTCCAAATCACCTGCATAATCAACATCCACATATCCGCAGTCTAATCCTTCACTACCATTAAAGATGATGCAACGGTCACTTGTGCCTCTTACATACCGAAGAACCCATTTCACTGCTCACCAATGTTCTTCACCTGGATTTGCCATGAACCTGCCGACAACTCCAACTGCATGTGAAATTTCAGGTCTTGTAGATACCATCGTGCACATTAAGTTGCCTACAACATTAGCATATGGTACACGAGACATATATTTCTTTTCTTCATTAGTTCTAGGACTCAAAACATAAGAAAACTTAAAATTGGAAGCTAATGAAACATTAACAGGTTTCACACTGTCCATACCGAACTTTTCAAGTACTCTTTCCACATACTTCTATTGTGATAACCAAAGATTACCATTTTTCCTATTTGTGCGTGTCTACATGCCTAAGATATGTTTTGCTGCTCCAAGATCCTTCATATCAAACGTCCTAGAGAGCTGAGCCTAACCAGTTGATCTCTTCCATTCTTTTGCTTGCAATAAGCATATCGTCAACATACAAAACTAAGATAATGAATATGCCACTGAAACTCTTGAAGTATACACAATGATCATACTCACTTCTAATAAAATTATGGCTCACCATGAAGGAGTCAAACTTCTTGTACCATTGCTTGGGAGACTGCCTCATGCCATACAATAATTTCCTAAGCTTACAAACTAATCTTCTGTTGCGACCTTGTACAAAACCCTCTGGTTGTTCCATATATATCTCTTCATCCATATCACCATGTAGAAAATATGTTTTAACATCTAACTGCTCTAACTCAAGGCTAAGTAATGTAGTTAGTGCCAACACAGTATGAATAGAAAAAAGTTTTACAACTAGTGAAAAAATCTCATGAAAGTCAATACCTTCAACCTGAGAATACCCTTTTTCTACTAGCCTCGCCTTATACCTTTCAATACTTCCATCAACTTTCTGTTTCAATTTGAAGACCCATTTGCATCCAACAACACTTCTCCCTTCAGGAAGTTCTACAAGATCCCAGGTATTGTTCTTGGCTAAGGAATCCATTTCTTCTTCCATAGTCATTTTCCATTTTTCGCTATCTATATCATCCACTGCTTCCTGATAACAATAAGGTTCCCAATCTTTAGTAATCAAAGCAAAATATGAAGCGAAATTTTCATACCTTTTGGGAGCTTTTCTTTCCCTTGTAGACCTTCTTAGAGTGACTGGTTGTTGAACTGGTTTAGAAACTTCAACAGTTTCCTTTGTATCTTCTTCACCTTTTCCTCCAGAAGTCTCTCCTTCCTTTCGACTTTCGGAAAAAGGTCTAGCCTCCAACTGAATTTGTTGATTTGGTGATACCTGTTCATTTTCAATTCTTTCAACATCTGATTTTAAAAGAGAAGATTCATCAAATGTTACATCCCTACTAATGACTATCTTCTGCGAAGTAGGATCCCACAACATGTATCCTTTCACCACATAGTCATACCCAACAAAGACATAACATTTCGATTTCGGATCTAATTTGGAACGCTGATTTTTAGGAATAAGAGCATAGGCATGAAAACCAAATATTCTTAAATGTGATAATCACAAGACTGACATGACCAAACTTCTTTAGGAATTTTATAGTTAATTTCTACTGAAGGTGATCTGTTAACTAAATAACAAGGAGTGGATACTGCTTCTGCCCACAACTCCTTTTGCAGGTTAGCATTGTTGATCATGCTTTTGGCTCTTTCCATAAGAGTTTGATTCATACGTTCAACAACACCATTTTGTTGGAGTATAAACAACAGTTTTATGTCTAACAATTCATTCATCCTTACAATATTGTTCAAATTCTAGAGAAGTAAATTCACCACCATTGTCAGTTCTTAAACATTTAGTTGATTTGCCTGTTTTTTTTTCTACCATTACTTTAAATTGTTTAAAGACATTGAATACATCAGATTTCCTTTTTAACATAAAGACCCAAACTTTCCAAGAGAAATCATCAATAAACGTTAAGAAATATAAAGCTCCTCCATACGATACAACATGAGATGGTCCCCACAGATCATAATGAATATAGTCCAACATTTCTCTACTATTGTGAATTCCATCTTTAAACCTCTCTTTGCATTGTTTTCCATACACACAATGTTTACAGAAATCAAACTTCAAGGATTTCAAATCAGGAAGTAATTTATGGTTCATCAATACTTGAAGACCTTTCTTGCTCATGTGACCCAATCGTTGATGCCATAGGCGAGCACCTTCTTATTCTTTCTTTGACACAATCGTTGCTTCACTAACCTGAGTACTTACTTTGAGTTTGTAAAGATTTCTGACATTTTCTACCTTCATAATAACTAGGGCACCTTTTGAGACTTTCAACAATCCATTCTGACATATAAACTTATAACCATCCGAGCCCAACACTCACAAAGAAATCAAATCTCTCTTCAATTCAAGTACATGTCTAACACTATTTAATGTTCTAACTGTGTTATCATACATTTTAATCATGATATTTCCCATCCCAACAGTTTGACATGATACATTATTACCCATAAACACAGAACTACCATTTACAACTTCATATGAAGTAAACCAATTTCTGTGTGGACTCATGTGATGAGAAGCACTAGAGTCTAACAACCAACTTTCAAAATTCTGAGAGACATTACATACAGGTAAAGTTTCATCTATCATACATAATTCTTCAGTAGATAAAACTTCATCTATCATACCTGAATCAACTTGATTTTCTTCCTTCTTTGGATTATCAGACTCTTTCCGTTTCCAACAGTCTTTCTTGAGGTGTCCAATTTTATTGCAGTACCAGCATTTGGCCTTACACTTTTTACCCTTTGATTTAGACCTGGAAGAGCCCCTTTTTTTCTCCCCTCTTTCTTTTGACCGTCCTCTGGCTACCATGGCTTCTGATGCAGAGGTTTCAACATTGGACTTCTTCCTTACTTCTTCAGCTAACAAAGCTCCCACAACTGAATCAAATTCCAAGGACTCAGTTGTGCTCAAACTGATAGAGGTAACAAAGTGGTCCCATGACTCAGGGAGGGAACACAACAAGGTGATAGCTTTGTCTTCTTCTTGAAATTTAACTTCCATATCCAACAATTGGAAAATAAGTGTATTAAAAACATTTATATGTTCTGTAATTTTTGTACCTTCCTTCATCCGAAGACTTTACAATTGTCTTTTTAGATCAATTTTTGTTGGTTAACAATTTGGTCATATATAATGTTTCCAGTTTTCCCCACAAACCTGCCGCTAATGTTTCTTCAAATATATTGAAAATAACTTCATCCACGAGACATAACCTAATGTTACTGAGAGCTCGGGCATCCAATTCCTCCCAATCCAAATTTGTCATGCCAACAGGTTTCTTCTTCACCCCGTCTAATGCTTTGTGCAACCCTTGTTGCACCAGCAAATCGCTAACTTTCAGTTTCCATAAAGCAAAGTTGTTCTTGCCGTGAATTTCTCCAACTCGAACTTTGCATTCGTCATTTTAGCCATTTCTTTCTATAACGTTAATACAAATTTTGCTTCTAGGGTTTATTCCACAATCTGCATTCAACTAGGCTTTTCTCTAATTTGATTTTCTACAAAAAAAATGATTTCTGATTTTGTTGCCCCTTTTTCCTTAACCCTGATTTAATTTCCAGAATTTCTTGAGATTGCCTCAAATATACAGGAAAAAAAAATTCCAAAAAAAATGCTTCAAACCCTGTTCCCCTTATCTTTTCACAAAATTACCAGTGCTCAAATAGAATTCAAATTTCTGCACAAAATAGATGAATACTTGGACTTTAGAGAAATTTCAACTTTTGATTCTCCGCAATCTGCTTCAAGAAACAACTTCCCACAAGTGGACTGGCCACAACTCCACCTCCTCACTTCAAAATTGAAATTTATATGAACTCTTAACGATTTGTACACAGGTGCAGGCAGAAGACGTTTGCTTCACACACAGGGACACGCTTTTTGTCTCTCGTTTTATCTTTACACATAGAGACAGGTAGGACCAACGACTACAAGTGTCTCTCTGTTGCAACGGGTTTTCTATTCTTCCTTCTCGCGACAGGGAATCAATCTTTATCTCTGCAACCACATCGTTCATGAACGGATCTCTGTAGTTCATCAAGGGTGTGTGGATATCTCGGTGGCTCTCCTATCTTGACAACAGAGATTGTTTATCGATTTTCACAACGCACTGCTTTGCGGAATTCTGTTGGCAGCCCCTTCCCAACAACGTTCATGTGGCTGTACTAGTAAGGTCTCTGCTGAACACTTCTTCAAAAAAATGATGACTCCTTTTCTTCCACAACAGAACAACAAAAATACGGGCAACAACAATTCCTCTTCTCGTGCTCCTTCTTTTCTACTGCAGAACAAGAAAGAGATGGGAAACAAAACACAGTGAAGCTCTCCAACACGTAGGATTCTCTCCCATGTGGCCAACTTATCCAGTGACATGCAGGGTTTTCAAAATAAAACAACGGTTTCCAGCAGCGGCTCTTTGTTGGCCTGACGGATTTTAACAAAACGACGACTTCCATGTGGGCACATTCAAATGAACCCTGTCTCCTTCAATTGGACTTCCTCAACGACCCAAATGCTTTGTTGATTTTATAGGAGTTATTCAACATTCAAACATGCACGGCAAGAAATGCAAGAAATACACAAAACTGAAAATTAAACCACACATTAATACAAGGCGGTTTTTACATGGTAAAACCTTCACAGTGTGTCCAGAAACATCCACGACGCAAGGGATTGGAAACTTTTATTAATCAAGAATGAATCTCCATCATACAAGCCTCTTTGGCCATTCCAATTAATATGGGATTTTCCTCCCTTACATAACTCCTTCTCATTATGAATCCCATTATAAAAACTAACTGCATAATTAACAAATTTTACTCATAATTACATTTTGTTATCATATTTCAACAAAATTCAATGCAGAATAAGAAATTCCACATCAGATTTCCAGCTTGCAAGCCTCTCTCAACATGCTCGTGTCCAAAGTCACCCTAACGGGGAGTTATATTTGGAACTTAATACACGCTCCTTTCCAATCTTTGGAACCTTTGCAATGATCACGTGAAGGTCCTTGAGTAGGACAATTTTTGGAGGTGTTGTTGAGGTGCCTTCATGATCCAGGTGGATGTTGGTGGCCACCCACCTATCCCATTTGGACCCCCACAACTGTCTCTTTCAGCTTTTTCAGTTTCCTAAATTGTAGCACAGTTTACTATTTTTAGCAGTTTTTCGGGTCCTGAACTTCCGGAGCCGTTTTGAGGCCCTAAACGACGTTTTTTGGGAAATTTGGGGCAACATGGGTCCATGGACCGATGTTGCCTCCCAAAGTGGTAGTACTCGGATATATCTTTCTAACGAGCTATCGTACGCGTCAAACGGAGATCATATGCCAAAGTTACAACCCCGGGAAATTGATGTACCAATTTACCCAAACGGGGCCCACAATTTGGTGTTTCATCTTCTAGGGTTAGATTTCGGAATGTTAAGGGTTTTCCATTGTTTCTCAACAATAAATAGGCCTTCGAGCCTCATTGTAACACAGTTTTAGAACAGTTCAGAGGCATGTAGCCGCCACATCTCTTCTCAGAGATAAGCTACCATCGCCCTAGCTGGTTTATTTCCATTTCTGTTTGTAAGCATATTTCAGTATTTTGCAGTAATGAAATGAAGTATTATTTCCGCTGCATATCTGTCTTTATGGTTATCTCTGTGTTTTATTGCATTCCCGTTTAAATCCGGATCAGTGGTATTAGAGCGGTTTGCTTTTTCTCTGTTTTTCTTTGCATGTCCCCAACGAGGTCGGGATATAAGGAGTTAGGGCTTGAACTGGTCGAACTTTTGCAAGACCAGCCTCGCAAATCCCGACGGCCTCCCATGGCGGATGAGAAGAAGGACGAGGGGGCATGAGATCCTATCAAAATCTTGCTCGAAGAAGCGCTCGAGCGGCAAAGGAATGCGATGATGGATAGCTTTGCACAGATCCTTCAGCGGCTACCCAGAGGCGACGCATCGGCTTCCAACAGCTACTCTGGAAATGCCACACTGTTTAAGGTACAAGTTGATTTTGAAATCCCCATCTTCAAGGGTCAAATAGACGCAGATGCCGTAGATAAATGGTTAAATCTGCTAGATGGGTATTTTTCTGTTCATGAATTTTCAAGTCGGGAAAAGATTGTTTTCGCTCTTCTCAAAGCAGCTCCCCACGTCAAGGACTGGTGGGAAACCTACTGCGAGCAGAAGGATGAAAGTACAGGCTCACTATTTTCAGCCTCAACCACTTGGAATGACTTTCGGGATGCCATCAAGGAGCAGTACTACCCTGTCGAAAGCTATGAGGACAAATACATCAAATGGACCACACTGCGGCGGGGATGAGACCAAGATGTGTCGGAGTTCACAAACATTTTTCATACCCTTCGCACACAGTTGGGTATCAAAGATTCTGAGCTGCATCTGGTACTCAAATACCGCGGCTGCCTACACAGATACATCCAGGAAGAGATGGAGTTCTGGAACATATCCTCACTCGGCACAGCATACCGATACGCTGTCAAAATCGAGCAAAAGTTCAAACAGAAGAAGTGAGACTTTGGATCTGCAAATCCAAAGCCCAAAGGACAAAGCCAAGGCAGGTTGACCCAAGACAACCCGTCGAAGCCGCAAGAAAAGAACAACACCACGAAGCCGAAGAAGGACACAGGAAAGTGGTGTGAGTTCCATAAGAGTCCCACTCATAACACAAGTGAGTGTCAGACCAAGCAGTCGCTGGTGGCCGAGTTGAAGGCTTCCGAATCAGATGCATGTTCTGACCCTGAGCCAGAACCTGACAAGGGGAATGGCAAAGGGAAGCAGATCATTGATGCGGATCCCAATGCCACTGTTGCCACCGCCAAGATCCAGAAAAATGAGTCCGAAAATCCAGAGGAAGGGGAGCATCTTTTCCACTCCCAGATGTGGGTGAAGGGTTCGCCGCTGCAATTCATTGTCGATAGTGGCAGCCAAAAGAACCTCATTTCAGCAGAGGTCGTGAAGCGGTTGGGCCTATTGACTACACCGCAACCATACAGTATCGGGTGGCTTCATGAAGGACGAGATCTCAAAGTTCTCCAGCAGTGCCGCCTTCCATACACCATCAAGCCCTTCACAGACGAGGTATTGCGTGATGTTACACCTCTGGATGTTTGCGATGTACTATTAGGCCAGCCATACTTGTGGAGGCGACATGTTGTGTATGAGTCCAGGCCTCGTGCTGTCATTATTTCTTTGAATAATTCATTATACAGGATACCAGAGGTAGCCCCACCTACCGCCAAATCTTTGATCACCTCTAAGAAAGGCAGCAATCTCATCTCCCAGACTAGGAAATTCATCTGTCTGGTTCACTCCCAAAGTAAGGGGAAGATTGTCATCACATCCATGACCCCCGCGAAGGGTTCCTCCATGCAGCAGCAGCAGCAAAGGGATACAATCATGACAAGACACAGGAAAAACTTCTCCTCACCCACAGGGGTACCACACAAGTTTCAGGTGGGCGACAAAGTTTGGTTGCATCTGCAGAGAGAACGCCTTACCAGAACCCATCAGAAACTCAGACCACTTCGACATGGTCCTTACACCAATACCAAGGCTACGGGCAACAATGCTTTGAAGCATAACGTTCCTCCATTCCTTCGCTTGCACTGAGTGTTCAATGTGGACTATCGCCGACCATGCTCCCCACCAATTCTGAACACATCAGAGATTGCAGAACAGCTCACCAGGGACCAAGTTCAGCAGATGGAGGAACTCAACGCAATGGGGACCATTGCTTCCTAAGGGGGGAGGAATGATCCAGGTGGATGTTGGTGGCCACCCACCTATCCCATTTGGACCCCCACAACTGTCTCTTTCAGCTTTTTCGGTTTCCTAAATTGTATCACAGTTTACTATTTTTAGCAGTTTTTTCGGGTCCTGAACTTCCGGCGCTGTTTTGAGGCCCTAAACGACGTTTCTAACGAGCTATCGTACGCGTCAAACGGAGATCATATGCCAAAATTACGACCCCGGGAAATTGATGTACCAATTTACCCAAACGGGGCCCACAATTTGGTGTTTCATCTTCTAGGGTTAGATTTCGGAATGTTAAGGGTTTTCCATTGTTTCTCAACAATAAATAGGCCTTCGAGCCTCATTGTAACACAGTTTTAGAACAGTTCAGAGGCATGTAGCCGCCACATCTCTTCTCAGAGATAAGCTACCATCACCCTAGCTGGTTTATTTCCATTTCTGTTTGTAAGCATATTTCAGTATTTTACAGTAATAAAATGAAGTATTATTTCCGCTGCATATATGTCTTTATGGTTATCTCTGTGTTTTATTGCGTTCCTGTTTAAATCCAGATCACTTCACAGGCATCATCTTTAATTGAACGGTATAAATTCCAGCATATTATTCAAGTTGGATACTCGATGATAAGTACTTTTCCATCAAAATTAGAAATATCTCCCTCATTACTTTTTCTGGATAGATAATATCACTCGGTGTATCCATTTCTTGACGTGAAAACCAATAATGGTCAGCCACACTTTCATTTATTTCTGACCAGGAACTGAATAGAGGCATCATCTTACTTGAGTGGCATAAATTTCAGCATATTATAAAAAAAAGGATATTGAGTATCCGTACTTTCGCTTACATATTACAAATATGTCCCTACTCCTGCTATATTATTTTTGGCAAGATGATATCATTGTTTCGTAGGAGTTGTTTTAGCATTATTTTTTGGATTTTTTCTGCTGGAACACTACTACATGTAGGGGGTTTTTAAGACAATATTTAAGACATTTTTCAAGTCAATTGTCTTAGCTTGAGACAAAAAGAAACTTGTGTATTGTCTTAAATATTGTCTCTAAGCGGGTGTGGCAAAATTGAGTGTCTCAAAATTTTATTGTCTTAAAAATTTGTCTCTATAAAGACAATATCGAACACATATTATTATTGTCTCTATAAAGACACATGAATTATTGTCTCTTAAGAGACAATTTCTTTTGTCTTTCTAGAGACAATTTCTTTTGTCTTTTTAGAGACAATTACATTTTTGTCTCTTTAGAGACAATAGTTGAGATTAAAAACATAGTCTATAGAGATTATAGGTCCATAATTTCAACTATTGTCTCTCTAGAGACAATATGAAAAAATATATTAAATAAAATTAAATAAAATCTTTTTAAATGTTCTACAATTACATTATAGGTCCATAGATTCAACTATTGTCTCTCTAGAGACAATATGAAAAAATATATTAAATAAAATCTTTTTAAATGTTCTACAATTACATTTTTGTTTCTTCGGAGACATTAGCTGAGATTAAAAACATATTGTCTATAGAGACTATAGGCCCATAATTTCAACTATTATCTCTTTAAAGAGAATATGAAAAAATATTTAAAAATAAATAAACAAAATCATTTTAAATTTTTTTTAAGGTGGTTTCAACATTTAAAGTTCCCAAATAATGATTCTAATTAGCTTAAATCTCTGTTCTTTATGGTAAAGAAAATATACATTTTTTTTGAAGTTAACAACAAATTCATTTTAAATCTAAAAGAAAAACAATTTCCAAAACTTAACAATTCTCGAAAGCAACCTTGAAAATAATAAGGCAGCACACTTAGATTTGTTGAATGACTTATATTTGCTGAAAATATATTCATGTCATTGAATTTGAACATGCAAGATCCTCCGTTGGAATTTCATTTCATGATATATTATGAGGAAAAATAAAAGTGTTCAACATTTCTCCATCCTACAAGAGAGTTTACTTTCTCACATATAAAACCAAAAGCTTAAATCACATTAAATGGTGGAAAATTAAATTTATATGCAGTGGTTAGCTCCACAATTTCAATACCCGTGTATAATTGGAATTGGCTTCCTTGATAAGGAAAAAAATTTAAATTATAAAATGTATATTCATTTGAATTTACAAAAATTGTAAAATGTATATTCATTCGAATTTACAATTGATTGGCAATCCTGCGTTCATGAAAGTTGTCTTCATGAAAGTTTGTTTTACAAAAGATGGAAAATTGACACACGTGCTCGCAACATGATATAGTATTTCTTCATTATCACTTGATTTGCCTTTCCCCAACGGTGTCTGGTACAGACTCAAAAATGGTAGTCCAGAAGATATTTTGTGGAATATCCAAAGACACTTGCTTCAACAGCTTCATGTCTACCTATTGTTACTGCTGCAAAAAGGCCCAGAGCTTTTAGAACCAAGAAAAAATTTAGAATGTCAAGAAGTAACTTTAGAGAAAACTATCAAAAGGAACGTCTCTCAAATGATTTTTCACAATGACCATGAAACAAGTTGTTTCCTTTACTTGGGGGATACATCAAGTTTTAATCTATTGATCTGTCAACAAAAGTAGAGAGAAAGTGAACTGTGATCATTGAAGGAAAAATATTAATAAATCAGAAATCTTAAAATAATTTATTTTACTATATACTTTAAAGGAAATAATTTTCACGACATTCTATAAATATTAAATATTAAATGGTTGCTAATTAATCCTAAATATTAAATGGTTGCTAATTAATCCTTTACTAATTTCAGTAATATAGATTTCTAAATAAAATGCCTAAACAAAATTTCAGTAACATAGATTTCTAAATAAAATGCCTAAATATTTTGTTTATGATGAGGACAGATAATTGAAGAGGATATGCTAATCCTCTATATGAAAATAGGAAATCTTTGATTAAAATTGAAAAAACTCTCAATTTTCTCCGTGACTATTCTAAATGCAGATAATATTGCTAGAATTGCAATTGCTCCCATCGCAATTGCAACTGCTCCCATTGCAAGTCCATTAACAAACGCTACGTGAATCAAACATGAAATTTTTTCTTTGCAATTAATTAAATAGGAACATAAGAATTGGAGGAGAAATCCTCCTCTTCTATTTTTATAAAAAGTGTCGGAGGGAAAATAACAAGTTAGCGATGAAATCTTAACTATGTTTTAAATGAGAATTATGGAGAACTCTGGTATGTATACTATCTATTATAGTTTTAGATGGCAAAGAAAGCATAATATACATAATCTAATAAACTTCAATTATATTGAAAAGATCCATATAAAATCTAAGAGACATTATTCTTCCCAACGAGAATTATGGAGAACTCTGGTATGTATACTATCTATTATAGTTTTAGATGGCAAAGAAAGCATATACATAATCTAATAAACTTCAATTATATTGAAAAGATCCATATAAAATCTAAGAGACATTATTCTTCCCAACATACTAGCACGAGTCTTGAATGACAAATTGCAGTCAATTTTAAAATATGAGAAATTAAAAATGGTATAAACAAAAAAGTGGCAGTCCTCACCAGATTTTTCTTGTATGTATGGATGTGATAGTAAAGCCAATAGATTTTGTACATAAGCTCGATAATATGTTTGTCTACAAAAATGTTTACGGATCATGATTGATAACATAAAAGCACTCATAAACAAAATCAGATAAATTAGTTATGTCAATGTGTAGTTGAATATTTGTTTTGAAGAAATAGTGTTGATATTTACTTTTATAAGTATTCTTTTAATCCAAATAGTTATCTTTTGGTTATATATAAGAAATGATGACATATTTTGGTGGTCATTTTCACATCAATGAATAAAATTTTAAATATTAACTATTTTATATTTCTAAATCCATATTTACTTTTTCACATTTACCTAATACAATTATAAAATTATTATGTGAATTATCTCATGAGATTAACCAAATAATACATTATTAAATAACAAATAACATTGATCTACCTACATCAACCACATTTACCAATGTGGTTGTACTAACTGCCTTTCATATATATCTTTAACACTGGTAAACTTTAAAACAGAAAAACAAATTGGAAAATAGCTAACAACAAGATTAAAATGAGACATAAATGAACATCTTCTACTACTTAAGCTTGCAATCTAACAGTCAACTCTTCTGAAACTATACCCAAGAAGTAAAGCTATCATTTTCAAAAATATTGGACACTAACCTGCCTTTACATAATACAATGCCTGCAAGTCTCCCCCAACACAAAATGCTTGCCCAGCCCCCTGAAGGATATACAAAGATGTCAACAAATGTTTGAAAGTGGTACATTATTAAAAATTTGGCAATAAAACATTGCAATCCAAAAGAGTAGAGAGTTTTACCTTGATGATAATCAACTCTGCACCATTTTCTTTTTCCCATTTTTCATAGAGCTCAGCTAATCGGATTACATGAATATCATATTAGAGGATTTGTCAAACCAGTTTAAGAAAAATTTCATCTCACTCGATCTCAAATTACATACTTAAAAGAAAATAAAAGGGTGTAAAATCCCCAGTAATGTAAATAATTATTACTGTCAGCTCTTTTGTTTATTTAACTGAGACTTTGGAAAATAGTACTTGGTAACAAGTTGGTTGAACAAAAAAAATGATTAAATGAAAACATTATGTTTAATCAATAAATGAACAGACAATTTGAAGCTACCCAAAATAAGTATTTAAACTTTCTTTTGCAGAAAATGTTTCAACTCCTGATTAGTTTCATAAAGAATCTTCCAGTTAAACAAACAAAAATCGATTAAATGAAAACATTATGTTTAATGAATAAATGAAGAGACAATCTTAAAACTACCAAAAATAAGTATTTAAACTTTCTTTTGCAGAAAATGTTTCAACTCTTAATTAATTTCATAAAGAATCTATGCAAATAGCGTAAGAACTATCTCAGGGTAATGAGAAATTCTTAACAGTAAACTAGGGAAGAAATTATATAAACATTAACTGAACCATTCAAGAATTATTGCTTCTTTATTACGAGAAAAAAATATCTAATATTCATGAACACTACGCAGGGGAGGAACCAGAGGTGTAGTATTGAATTTATAAAGAAACCCCATTCGAAAATGAACAACTTAATCAAGAATTATTAAGGTAAGAACCAGACAATATCAAATATAGAGAGTTTATGCCTAATTAAGATAAAGAGTGCTCCATCTCCACACTCATTGAAAGCGTTGACCCCCTAGGATGAGACTCGTGTCCTGGTTGGGTTTATACTCATGTCAACAGGTGTTGTCAATGATTCCTCTGACTTGCGGATAGTTCAAAACAAAACCTACACTGTCGACCGCAAGGTCGAGTCTGTCCAGTGCTAATTTAATTTGGAAAACACCAATGACAATTATACTTTCTTCTGCTCAATATTCAACCCTAAACTCTGGTTGGTCAATAGTTCTTGACTCATAAGCCTTAGTAATCCTTTAAAGAGAACAAAGAAAATAGTTGCAAGACAATTCGAACCCTAGACCCAAATTAACAATGGGAATCGGTCAATGTGAATTTTGAACCATAGTAATTTCTAAGAATCAAGATCCAACAACAAAAATGAGCTATCAAGCACGAGTAGGCCTCTTAGAAGGGACTGAGTAAGAACCTGATAAATGAAGCAACGACAACTATGAGAAGATGACGACGACTGCTGGGAAGAAACAAGATTAAAAGGAATTGAAACTGAAACCCCATTTCATACCTACAAAAAAATTACAAGTCAAGGGTCAGTCGCACTTTAAAATTCACAAATATGCTATTAATCAAAGATAACAAAAGAAAATTTAAGATGGGTTCAGTTACTTGAGTGCTGAGACCATTCCTGTAACTGAAACCCCTATTCATGGTAGCAGTAACACAGTTAGTACCCTTGATGATTACTGGCTCATAGAAGCGGAAGGTATCGAGCAAGGTTATGAGATACCTGGAGCCGCGTTGGTTGTTTACCAAACAGAGGAAACCCATAACTGTGATGTTGTATTCAAACCCTCGACGAAGTCTGCTATTCTCAGTGGAATAATTAATCAAACCCTTAGTAAAGTCTGCTATTCTCAGTGGAATAATTAAACGAAGTGTACTCCTCTCCTAAATCAAATAGGAAAGGGAACCTGTGTCATTTTTGGGCTTAAACCCTCACTAGAAATTGCAAAGCTCTCACATCTCAATGGAACCAGCAAAATGAGACACAATTGCCCAGCTCAGAATGATTGTGTGGTTACCCTAATCGTCCCTCTCTATCCACCATCGATCTGTGCCCAAAATTCTATAACCGTTCATCTATTAAGGAGTCTCGAGATAAGAGCTACCACCTGGCGATAGATCAGCTCCCTGAAGAACTTTCGGCTAGGTGAGCAGGAAGCCTCTTAGTTTTTTAATCAAAGCTCAAGATTGCAACCTATGGTTGAACTATGGTTGAACTTGGTTAAGACCCAGGACACGGTTACGACATTAGTGCATTGAACAAATATCTAACCATAATGTATGCCCAAGCTGTGTACGTAATTATTAAATATTAACATAACGTCACCCTCTAAGAGCTATACATATATGAGGTGTGTAAAGAAAAAATATGGGAACTATATACTTCGGAACCTAGTCATGAGTGGGTATCATCAAACTATGGAAACAATATTCATCGAAAAACTAAGTGATGAATGTGTATAGAATAATATCCTTAGTAAGAAAGCATGCAAAATGATTCTTTGGAAAAAGGAACCTCAAAGAATTCAATTTACTATGTACTTTTACAAGCCATTTATCGGTCAACTTGAGTGATCATTAATTTTTTTTTATGATGGGTCTGTCTAAATTACAAAAAGAAACCAACCACTTAAAGTAAGTCCATTTATAAGAATAAATATAGAAATTTAATTAAATATATTTGTCTTAAGTTTAACATGATTTTAATAAAATTTATAAAAATGATTTGATTAAATAATTAAATTAATTTAATCTAGCAATTTTTATTTAGTTTTGAAATAATTTGAAAAAAAATATATCAATTTGAAAAAATATCAATTTGACTTATTTTATTTTATTTTGATTTTTATTGAGAAAATCATCAATTCTAAAATTATCATTTAATTAATTTGGAAAAAAAAATTCATTATCTCTATTATTAACTACCAAGCCAAAAATGATATGTTTAGTTGAATATTTCTTCAACATTTATCATTCAATGGAACACTACTTAACATTTTGTCTATCTAAGAACAATACTGAGAAAAAAAATATTTTCAAAATGTGTGTTTTAACTCAATTTTTTAATTAAAAAGAAAAAATAAGCAATAAATAATTTGTATATATTCATTAAATTAAAAATTTAACTTGTAAAGTAATATCCATCATTTATAAACCATGATTTATAAAATGAATTGAATTTGAAAAATCCAATGTTATAAATATCTTGATGACCTTATCATCATCCACATGTGATAAATTTAAGCTGCTCATTATGGATGATGAAAGCAATATCATTCAAACTTCCTATATGTGCATCAATATGCAAAGTTACATGAATATGTGTCATTAAAAGAAATTTAATGCAGAATATAAATAAAGACAAAAAAATCAGAGTATAGATGGTTGTGAGATGAATAATTTTGATTAAGAATTCCAAATTTATCATATTTTGTTTTTGAGTTGAGGTTTCTAGCCAACTAATGTGACTTCTTATCAGAATGTTTGGATGATAAGCCACACTAGTTGGCTCTAAATATTGACTAAAAAACAAATTGTTGAGAATACTTATATAAAAAAATGAAATTGATAAATCCTAAATACTCCATAACCTAGCTAAGAACATATAAGATAGTTACAAGAAGATCCTAACGATGTATATGTCCCTACTACCAACATTAAAATTGTGAAGTGTTTAAACTCCATTAATAAAACATCTTTCCAAACTTGAATATCAACCTCAAGGTGTTGTTGCAATTTGTCAACCTCGCTAGAATGATAAATGTGGACTATGTTCTTAGAAAATGTCACTCCTGTAACTCATGTCAGGTTAATTAATATTAACTTTCATAAAAATAAAATGATGGATAAATATTGAGACACCTAACTACAAGATCAAGTAGCCAAATTTACATACCAACCCATACCCATGCATTGGATTCTTTTGAAAGGAATGCCTAAACAAATATAATAGAAAATGTCTATAAATGATCCAAAACTATATGTTCTTGAGAAAGTTATAGGAAACTTCACCCAAATTACTTGCTACCTTAAAGTTTTAAACTATATTTTGTTGAGATTCAGCTTACAAAAAACTTCACCCAAATTACTTTCTCTTTAAAAATATATTTATACCTGCATAGACATTTCGAGCTTTGATAAATCACAAATTCTGAATGATTTCTGAACTAATTTTTCACTTGATACCACTTCCCAAATTGAAATATCACCAAAATCTATTCCAAGTGAAAAATATTCATGCAAGTGACTATGTTCAGAAGTTATTTCATAGTTACAAAGCATTTAAGAGAAACTGTAGATATAGAAATTCGGTTGAGGACCCCAATAGAGTATAGACTTCTCATAATTGAAAGTGAAGATTACCTAATAAATTTGACTGATTCAAAGGATGAAAATCTATGCTTACTGTTAGGCCTTTATTAATATGTGTTGTGGGCTACTCAAATCCCTGCACATTATTCTGTAAAAATACCCCTGCGATTGCTTCTTCTGAAGAAATTTAGAAAATTTGAAACTCCTTTGAATATTTATAAATACAGGAGCTGAAGAAATAACTTCTTTAATTTGATTATATTTTGAGAAACCATCCAACATTGAAATCATTCAAGGCCTGGTTATCCTTTGCAATAAATACCCCTTGTTGGGTAAAGGATCATTGTCCTTCAACGATAGTTCATTCAAATTATTGAATTTGACACATATTCTAATGTCACTATTCGTCTTCCTTACAGAGACTGAGTTTTCCACCCAGGTTGAATATCTTGTAGGAGAAATGATTTTTGCCTCGAGCATTTTCTACAACTCCTTCTAAATTATAGGTGTCAATTTTAAATTCATATGCCTTAGTTTTTGTCTAAATGGGTTGTCATCCTCCTTCAATGGGATATTATGTTGAATAATATCATCGTTGTATGCATTTAAATAATCATAAATATAGGCAAAGAATCTTTATACTTGTCGATAAGGTTTTCAATTGGATTTCTCTCCTCATGCAAACAACCCTTTCCAAGCTTGATTATTGTGGGGGTTACTTCGGATCCCAAATTGATTTCAATCACCTTTTCAATATTGCTGACATCCCATTGGGATACTTTTTCTCCTAAAACTACCTAACCTCAGTTTCATTTGTATCTTCCCCTATCCAATTCATCTCATAGTTAGAAAACTCCTGCAAAATATTAAGGAACCTCACAATTTGAGTATCATAATGAAAGACCTGCCAATGCTAAAAACTATCCAGAACTAAAGGTCGAAAAAAAACCTCCATCCTATGATTGTTGTCAACTATTTCATCACAAATATATATACTAGAGGCCAAGCTAGTCCATGCTCATATTGTTCAGACTGGTTTCAAGGAAAACACTTCCTTAGATATGAAACTAGTTATCACGCATGCTAAGTGCAACAGTTTAGTTGATGCCCTCCTGCTATTGAAGGAAGTTTCCAATAGAAATATGGTTCCATGATCAAGTTTGATAGTGGCCTAGGCTAGCATGGACACAGTGACAAGACCTTGACTCTGTATCATGAGATGTGAGAATCAAACATTTCCCTAAATCAATTCACTTTTTCTAGTGTTCTCCAAGCATGTGTTTGCTTGGCTACTTTCAAACATGGCAAGAAAGTTCATAAAAAAATGATCCAAAGTGGGTTTGAATCCAACATATTCTTAGGGTTTAGCCTCATATGCATTTATGTTAAGGTGGAAGATTTAAGGATTCATGCCATGTGTTTTACAAAATGCCTCAAGAAGATGTTGTCTCATGGAATACAATGATTGCAGTTTATGCGAGATAGGGGATTTTCTAGGAGGCTTGAACCTATTTCACTAGATGCAACAAATAGTTATCCAACCAACTAAATTTACCTTTATAATGGAAAGAAAATGGCAGACAGGTTCATGCAGACATAATGAAAATTGGGTTACACTGTGACATGTTTGTGGGGAGTGCTCTTGTATACATGTATGCCAAGTGGTATCATAGAGGATACTATAAAGAAAAGGAACATATATGATGCAGCCTTAGCCGCTAATACCCACATTATGCAAACAAAAATTGCATGTCTACTATGTACCTGTCATGTACATGTCCCAGGAATTACACGTATTCCATACTTAGGGAAAATTTCTCTTAGATCAAGGTTTTACCCAGCGGAAATATAACATTTAATGAAAACTCACTTTATCCAAGGTTAAGTCCTTAAGCGGAAATATTTCATCTAACTATGCCAAGTTTAGACTTTGGTTATTTTTCACCTCTGCACATATTAACCATACCCTCTTAACTCTGGTCTCGGATTAACCCAACGTTAACTCTGGTCGCACCGATCCTCTTTTGGAAAGTTTTTTAAATAAGGAGCCAAAGCTTCCAGCTCTAGAAGCTTCATAACAGAAGTCTGGTAAATGGTTGGGACAGATGGAGTCGAGGATGTCAGTTTGGGCTCCTTTCCCCTATTAGGATGGAACTACCTCAAGAGATAAGACCTTGTCCCATGAGAAGAGGAACCATCTCCCATCCATTCATGCTATATAAACCTCCCTTTCTCCCAAGCACAGGCTGGTGTGGAAGGGTTAATGTGGGTGTGCTAGTGTTAATTAAGTCTGGAGTAATCAACAAGTTATTCATAGTTATAGCTCTCTAGTTGTGTGTGAGGGAGAAGTGTGAATTTGGTTTAGTATGAAGAATAAAGGGAAGAGCCTTAAAACTATCATTGTTGAGGCCATCATGGAATGCTAACAGAAGTGTTTGGGAACCCAGATTTGTCGGAGGAGAACAACAACGTCAAGACAATGGTTGTAATCTCTTCTTGATTTAATATATATGAAACTATCGATTGATTTCCTACATAATGTGTCATCTCACATGTTTATGAATTAATGCTTCTTGACTTGTTAAGTAGGTTGAATTACAATTTGTCTATTTCACAATTGTTGTTTGCTGTTGTTTACCTGCTTCAGGTGTTCGAAGAAGGAAACAGGAGATAGCTGGAGCAAGAAAGTAAGGTCATCACCAAACGGGATAAGCATACTAAGAGGTAGGCCCTCTTAATTGGTTCTAACCTAAGGAAATCTTCCATAGAATGTCTTATTAGTGGCTAGACCTACTATCGGGCTAGAGGAATTGTTTGTGTCTACACTTAGAATTTTACTTCACCACACCTGCCTACCGCCATCTCTCTGGTTACTGCAAAACAATGCAGTAAACTAATTTCAAAAACCAGGAATTTTTTTTCTTGATGATATGCCCTCAAGGAAAGAAGAAGACAGTGGCCATGACCTTGAGACAAGGACCCTCCACATGACAACAACAGATGGACAAGGTCATGGAGGAGTACGAGGACATCTTCACTTCCCCCCATATCGGTGCCTCTGCACTGTCAGGTCAAGCACTCCATCGATCTGACCCCAGGTGCGTCATTAACCAATGGACCAATCTATCGATGCTCCGTTCTGGAGAACGATGAAATCAAGAGGCAAATTCAGGAGCTGCTACAGAAAGGTCACATTCGGCCAAGTTCATCGCCCTGTGGGAGCCCGATCATGTTGGTACAGAAGAAGGATGGGACTTGGAGACTCTGTATTGACTATCGGGCACTGAACAAGATCACTGTCCGGAATAGGTACCCGATCCAATGGATTGATGACCTTCTGGACCAACTCACAGGAGAAAAATATTTCAGCAAGATTGACTTGAAGTCTAGATATCATTAGGTACCAATCGAACCCTCCGATGTGTGGAAGACTGGCTTCAAAGCCAAGGAGGGCCTTTTCGAATGGTTGGTTATGCCTTTCAGGTTGACGAATTCTCCTGCAACCTTCATGAGTCTCATGGATGACATCTTACGACCATTCACCAACTCATTTGTAGTGGTATACTTGGATGACTGATGAGCGCCAGTATTGCAGCAAGGATGCTGCAACTCTTGGGCTACTAGCTTTACTTATCAACCCAGGGTTCAAACAAACTTGGAGGTGACAGTGCTATATGCACAAGTAAAAGTGAAGGTCCTACTTGTTGTCACTATTCACCTGGCGAGAGACCCCAGGGGTTCCAAGCCAGACTTCTATAGAGTCAGAAGAAGATTAATTCTTTGATGGAAGAAGAGCAAATCTATTCTAAGAGAGCTACTCTACTGCAGAAATGAAGAAAACAACATGTAATGCTAAATCACACCATATCCTAATTAACCATTTAAATAGCTATGCTAAGTAGAATTTCTAAATCAACACTAACCTAATGCTGCTATCTAAGTTACAAAAGTAAAGAGCATCAAACCATACTAATGTGTAAGCAAGGAAACTAAACTAAATTTGTTTTCACTTTTTTTGGTTTTTTGGTGTTTGCAATGATCGGACAGTGTTGGAGTCTGATTGAATAACCAAATCAAAGTTGAGGAGTGGTAGCGTTTAAATGATACACAGAGCAATGTTTGGGAAGGAGTCAAGCGAAAGAGCAATCGAAGATTGAAATCAGCGAAAGGAAGACATAATGAAGCAGCAGTGCACAAGAACCGTTGGATCAGTCGGGAACAATATTAACGGGAGATGAGCGGTGGAGATCTTATCGCAGGAGATTATGTGAATAGATGGATGAACAGGATTAACGAAAGATGAGCAGCGAAGATCTTATCACGGGGGATTAAGTGAATATATGGACGAACAGGATTAACGGGAGATGAGCGACAGAGATCTTATCACAGGGGATTAAGTGAATAGATGGACGAACAAGATTAACGGGAGATGAATGGCGGAGATCTTATCGTAGGGGATTAAGTGAATAGATGGATGGATCGATCAACAAACAGGATTAATGAAAGATGAGCGGTGGAGATCTTATCGCGGAGACTAAGTGAATAGATGGATGGATTAATCAATGAATAGGATTAACGAAAGATGAGCGGCGAAGATCTTATCGCGGAGATTAAGTGAATAGATGGATGGATCACATCAAGTCACGTGTCAACAGAAGGGTGGAAAATGTGCGGAATGATGGAGTGGTCTTCGTAGGTGGTAAGCAGTTTCTCGCGTGCCCTCAAAGTTGTAAGTGGAATTCCTAAATTTTACGTGATTAGCCTAAGTGAGTGACACGTAGCAAGAGAAAACCACTTTTCTCATGTGCTCTCGATCGGATATCGGTCGTGCAAGAATTCACGCGAGATTGCACGATAGCCGTTGGATCATGCGGGATTGATCAACGGTGGAGATCGTCCAAGCTAGTTGGCGATCAGGTGACACGATATTCGTTGGATCAAGCAAGCCAGATTGACGGTGGAGATCAACCAAGCTAGTTGGTGAGTGGGTGACGCGATAGCTGTTGGATCAAGCGAGGCAGATCGGCGGTGGAGATTTGGAGCGCATAAAGTCAAACATTGAAATGAATACGTCGGCTATGTGACACGCAGTTTAACGGTGATTGGTCAGGTTTGTTGTGGATCAGACGGTAAGGAAATCTACGGGTATAATCCAATTAAGACGTGATTTATTAGCTTCCGCTTAAGAATTTCGTGCTAAAGGAAATGAGAATATGCGTGAGATCGTATTACAGAAAGAGAGTGATGGAAAGAGATGATGATGAAATGAACCAAGTACTGAATCAAGACAACAAACTCCAAAGCTCATGCGATAACTAGAAATTTGTGTTTTTGGGGTTTCTGAAGGGTCTCTTCCTCAAGTCATGGTCCCAGAGGGAGGAGGTGAGGCCAAGACACCTGTTGACAACCTTATGGGGATCTTTTTCTCCTTGCTAACCTGTGAATTGAAAGAAGGCACAAATGGAAGCAAACTAAAACACAACCAATCTACGCTACACTGTTGTAATGGAAATGCAGCTACTTAAGCAAATGAACGATTAAACCATGAATCTACGCTAGCATACATGTACAATAAAGAGGAGCCTTAGCTGCTAGGGTTGGGCCCTAAACCAAGAGCTTCAGCCCTCTGAGTTAACTCAGTGCTGGCTCAAAACAAAGCTCATTCTTATTATCAAAACAATGGATTACATCAAAAACTGTCACAAGTCTTGTAGCTCGAAAATAGAGTAAAGTTTTACAATCAAAAGTCTAAATCCTATTGAGGTCCTAGGCCTCTCTACTTATACATCTGAAGTCTCCAATGAATTCCTTAAAATTAGGGAGGCTCGGCTCCCAAACTCGAGATAAACATGTGTTTTGACTTTCACTTGCTCGGCTGCCTTCTAGTCCTCATGATTTGGCTATTTGCACTTTGAGATGATGGAGGAATATTCGAATGGATGGTAGTAAATGAGGAGGATTTACCTCCTATAATTCCTCTCCCTTGTCCCATTCGATTTTTGACCAAGGTTTTTGCCAAAATTCCTTGGTTTTATCCTTTAATCCTGTGTTAAATGCACATTAGACCACAAAGCAAAATATCCAACTCTAACTCATCTCATAAACAAAATATAATCAAAAGTATGCAATAAGTTGTGAGAATAGTTGGTTTGACTAAGCTAGGAGGTGAATTAAGGCCCATATAATTACCCAATGATGAGGCTCATCAATGACATCCTGATCTTCAGCCAGAGTTAGTAAGAGCACCTTCACCACATCCAACAGGTTCTCCAAATAGTGTGGCAACACAAGCTGTGTGCCAATTTGGAGAGATGTACTTTCGGCATGACCCAGGTTCAGTATTTGGGATACATTATTGATGAACGGAGGGTGCAGGTGGATCCAGCCAAGATTCAAGTCATTCAAGATTGGCCAACCCCAACCACTCTGACAGAGCTCCACAGCCTTCTGGGTCTTGCTAATTTCTACCGCAGGTTCGTGTTGGGGTTCTCTCATATCACTTGGACCTTGAGTCAAGTCACCAAAGGAGGAGTGAAAGAAAAATTCTTTTGGTCTGAATCTCAATAGAAGGCATTCACAGTGTTGAAACATCGCCTCTGCTCTGCACGAGTGCTCACATTACCAGACTTGCAACAACCATTTGAGATTGAGACAGATGCCTCTGACTATGCTATTGGAGTAGTCCTTACTCAACAGGGGCATCCAGTGGCATATCACAGTGAGACACTTTCAGAAACATTACAGAAGTATCCCACTTATGATAAAGAGATGTATTCCATTGTGCAGGCCTGCAGACAATGGAAGCATTACATTTTGGGGAAGGAAATAGTCATCCACACCGACCACTGATCCCTGCAATTCATATAGACGCAAGGGAAGTTGCAGAATGATTGCCATCAGAAGTGGTCCACATACCTGCAACAATTCCATTTGAATATCAAGTACAAGAAGGGCAGCACAAATAATGTTGCAGACTTCCTCAGCCGACCACCGATCATGGTGTTAACTACCGTGCTCAACTCTTGTGGGAATGAGACTTCTGATTGGCCACTTCTCTACAAAAGCAACCCAGAATTCGGACACACATACCATATGCTCTTGGGGGGTCAGCAAGTTCCAGGTTTTCACCTCTAGGATGCATTGTTATGCCATATGGGACACCTTTGTGTTCCTTCAAGCGAGCATGTGAAGATGATTTGGGAAGCGCACTACAGTTGGGCCGCTGGGAATTTCGGGGTCGAGAAAACAGTGGCAGTACTGCAGAAGTATTTCTATTGGCCGAATATATGAATGCTTATAATATTTAATATATTGTTAAGGAGATTACCCCTTGACTAATTAGTGAAGTATTTAATATTGGATGAGAGAGTTGTAAGGCTAAAATTTTGGCTACCACGGGTTAAATTTGGTATGTGTATTATGTCAATGCAAAATTAGATTTCACACCTCTCCAGGAATCAATCAAAATCATTTATACATACCAATCAAAGGCATTCAATAGATGTTTAAAGCATTGGTTGGGAGGAGTTCATTGTCATATCCATCCAAGGGTTTCCAAACTAGAGAAACAAGGGCATGTGTTTGATTTATGGGCTAACGTTTGAAAAATTGCTACGAGGAGAGGAGTTGGTGGGAGTCCTTCTTATGGCAAGGCCCTGCACCTCTTCCTTTATTTCTTAAAGTATGCTTGAAATAAGTGATTATAGATATATGATACATATAATATGCAAACCACTCACAACACAACAATATTGAACATTTGCATGAGACATAACTTAATTTATTTTCAATATATTTTTGCTTTAAAAAAGGCAAGATATGCTACCATGATGCAATGCAATGATTCACCAACATTGGGCACCAAACAAATGACTTGGACCACGGATGTTATGTACGATGACAGTCATCCACTATAAGCTATGATTATTAGCCACTCTGACACCCCTCATTTATGGTCACTCATTGAACATGCTCATGAAATTTGAGATCACTAGACATGGTTAACACAATCTAGTATGGTGTGAGGGTCTTGCCTACAATGCAAGCTTTCTAACACCCTTTACAACAACATTGCTTCACGAAAGGCATTTGACATTGATTCATAATTTTTCCTTTGTATATGAGAAAGAAACTAAATGTTACTTCTCCCTTATCCAAGATAATGCTCTTGATTACAAATTGAACAATGTATCATGACATTGCCTTTCTCTCTTCGTGTGAACTTGCTCAATTAGCATCTAGATACCTTGTGAGATAAAACTCAATGTATGTATTGTATTTGGTATTGTGTCAATTATTCATTTTTTATGTCCTAATATTGTGTTAATGGCCTTCCAATGCATGGTCAATCTTGAATTAAAATTTTGACATGGAAAATCCCAATTTTGAAATTTTGGCAATCAGAGGCACAATGTAGGGACAACGTGTATCCATATTGGTGGATAGTGGGGAAACCAAAATTTTTATTGATGCACAGTTGGTGGAGTGTAGAGGCATTCATAGATTGATATATATCCTGAACAACATGGGCGAGAGAGGATGCCCATGCTTCACCTCAGTTGTCTTCTTGATTGTTGGTTCAATATGTTGAGGATATGTTTGATGGGAGAAATGTTGAGGATATGGTTGATGTCTTGATATTGAAGTCAAAATCCTTCTTTAACCCTTTAGCCAAAGAGGTGTCTCCTAAAGTATCTCCAATAATATCCTATGAAGAGTCATAACATTTAACTTGGAATCATGGCCCACCATGATCATCTAATAATTAATTGAAATAGAACTAAACCCCAATTTAGGGATTGGGTGGATCATATGGTGGGACTATTCTAGTGAGAACTCTAAATAAATGACTTGAAAACCCCTTGATTTTCTACCTTGATGTCATTCATCTCCCAAATTTCTTGTTGGCTACATAAGTCCTAGAAAACATGGCAAGGAAGATGAGAGGGAGTTGACAAGGACATTAGGTTGTCCTATAACATCATAAAGTGCATCCACATGGATGAACATGGAATGGGAATTAAGGTCATAAATTAGACTAGAGTGTTAGAGAAATAGGGTGCATCAAAATATTTTTTGAGTGTCCCAAAGGGAAATATACAATTCTTATCTCCTCTAAAATACAATATACATTTATTGTGGTGATAGTAACCACAAGATTCTTAGAACTAGTGGTATAGTGCTTGGTCATGAATGAATATGCGGAAAAGAAATCTAAAGCTTTCGACTCACTGGCATAAAATAGATCACGGGGCCGAATCAAAATTTCAAGGGACATGTCAAGGATGTCCGGTAAAATGGGGTTAGCAACCAAAGACAACCTTCCAAATAATTTAAGGAGAGTAGGGAATATTTAGAGGAGGCCAACTCAAGAAAACATAAGCAAGAAAAGGGGGAAGCTATCTAACAAATATGGTTAGAGTAGGCATCAAAATCCCCATCCTTGAACGAAATGGTGGTTTACACAGGGCTCGTGAGAGAATATGGGATGGAGGGTAGATTGGCATGGTCAGAAAATGAGAGAAGGGTTTTATCTACTAAAGGAATATGGGATGGAGGTTATGTCTAAGTTCAGGGAGGATTTTAGATTTTTTTACAAGGATGGAGGTGGATGTATCACAACAAAGGAGCTTGGGACAGTAATGCATTCTTTGGGTCGAAACCCCAATGTATATTGGAAGTTGTCCAAATGTTTTATATTCAATAATCCAGTCCTTAATACAATAAACCACAAAAGAGTAGTTCTAATTTGCTTGTAAATGCAACATATTAAATACACCATTCCAAATTGATTTTACTAAGGAGAATCAAAGAAATAGATGAGTATGGTCATCCATCGCCTCCATACAGAGTAAACAACAACCAGGCCCACTTTGTCCTTTACGACACAAATTGTCCCATGCCAAGATGAAGTCGGAAAGATACATTTACTGATATTCTTAGGCAGAGCAAAAATATGAAGCCAATATACAGAGATGCTCTAAAGGACTGCTCGAACTAGAGTCAACTTGCCTCCTAGGGAGAGCCACCTGTGTACCCATGATAAAAGTATACATTGGATTTTCTCTATAAGTCAGCTCCAATCCTTAATTCCATAACAATTAGGTTGGAGTATAAATCTAAGATATTTAAAATCTGCATCTAGTGCAGTGGAGATAACACCAAAAATATGATAAATCTCCAGTACCAATGCACCATCTGGGTAAGAAGAAATCATATGAGATTTAATATTATTCATAAGGAGTCTAGAGACTGATCAAAAGAGGTCAATCTACCAAATAGTAACACATCATCGACAAAAAACAAAGGAGTAACTATGACTTGTCTACCTACACACTTGCAGCCAAAATTACATTTAATCCATCTACCTCCACACCTGCAACCAAAATTACCGCCCTTGTGAATTTTGTGACTAATTCTTCCAAAATCCAATCTTTTATCCTCAACGTCTTCTTCTCGCAAAAGTTGTCATAGATAATTTCCCTCCACCATCCTTGCAAAAATTATGGTGTAGAGTTGCAACTAGTCATGAAGTTTTAAACAAAATCATAGGACATAAACCTACTCTAATGCTCTCTAGAAGGTAATTCACAATTTAGAACAAAAATTTCATACATGCAATAAGAAATAACACACATGCACACAAAATTTTTCCTAGGGAAAACAATATGCTAAAAACCCTCATGTATGCTTGCATTAATATGATCAATAGAAATGTATTGCAATTTATTTGCTCAACTGAGCACAACCTACAAGTGAATAACCTATCTCTCTGCTCACTAAGAAGCTCTAACCCAGACTTAGTAAATTTCTACCTCTGCTTGAGCCCATATTTCCTTGTGCAATTCCTTGAGAAATTAGGCCCTTATTATTTAGGAATTTTTACAAAATGGATTGCGAAATTCCAAAGGTTGATCATCTAACTGCATGCAACACCTGTACACTCAAGGCTAGTCTACAGTTGATGATACATTGCCTTGGAATCTCCACCACAGCTGGGGAACTAGAATTCTCCATGCATTAGATATTTTAGGTTGATTGATCAGTTAACTGGATGATCACCGAGTTTGACTGAAGTCCCACTGCACAATTGGCCTTCCACTAGTTCCTCAAGCAGTTGGAACTAGTTTAACTGAAAACAACTTGAGATATCTAACTTTGATTGCTACAAATTAGAAATCATACATGCTTAACTGAACTCTAACTCCTCCAACTTGAATTTACTGAGTAAACCAGGTGACACAAGCCATGTCACACAAGTTAACTGCATCCAAGCTATCTGTTGATGTGGAAATTCAAATTTTCTCAATTTAGTCAAGGAAAAATCAAATTGAGAATTTCTTGCTACACATTTCAAGACTCCCTCTCTGCAAGAAAGGGATTATCAACCACCCCTATCCTACACCTACGAAATTTGAACTTCCCTCTTGAAAAATCTTTTGTCAAAATGTCAACATCTTACTCCTTTATTAGAATGGAGTGTAGCAACATCATCTGCCTCTAGACACAGTCTCGTAAATGGTGATATTGGATATCTATATTCTTGGATCAATAGTGAAATATAGGATTCTCAGAGAGATTGATGCAACTCTGATTATCACAATTGGATCCATCATCTGATCAAATAGTCCAACAAGTATCTTTCTCATCCATATCGCCTCACATGTTTCTTGACTTGCAGCCATGTATTATGCTTCTGTCTAGCTGAGCACCACAGATCTTTGCTTCCTGTCATACCAAGAAACAACTACGGACCCAACACTAAAAATTACACTTGATGTACTCTTTCGTTCTAATGGACTTCATGTCCAATCTACATCCGTGAAGCCGCACAACTTCACTCCCTTTGCTCGTCTGTACCATAGTCCAAACTAGGTAGTGCCTGTGAGGTACCGTAAAACATGCTTAGTTCCCTTCCAAAATAGTTTGGTTGACCTAACCATAGCTTGGCTTATCTCGTTGACTGCACATCACATATCTGGTCATGTGTTCACAAGATACATGAGTGGACCCACTAGCTGTCGATAAATGGTAGCATCCACTTCACCTGAAGTGGCATCCTCCTTCCTCTAGTTGTTCGTTAGAGGTGTTTCCATGGGTTTACAACTCTCCATGTAGAATCTCTGCAGTATCTCATTTTCATACTTGCCTTGAGAGACAAATAATTCCCCATCAGCTTGTCATACTTCCAACCCGATAAATTAGTGCATGAGACCCGTGTCCTTCATTTCAAATTCCCTTGCAAGGTCCTCCTTGTAAGATATGGTCAATGGCTCATCACTAGTTAAAATAAAATTATCAACATATAAGACAATAATAAGAAATTTGCCTTCTATCCATATGTGATGAGGTTCACATCTGCTTCACTTATGGTGAAGCCCAAACTGGTGAGATAACTATCGATCTTGGTGTACCAAGCACAAGGTGCTTGTTTGAGATCGTACAACGCTCACTTGAGTCTGCACACATGAGACTCTTGATCAAATGTCTCAAAACCTTTTTGTTACTCTATGTACACCTCCTCCTTAATAACCCCATTCAAAAATGTTGTTTTTACACCCATATGGTGGATATTCCACCCCATCTACGTAGCCAGACCAAGAATTGATTTAATGGATGAGTACCTTACTACAAGAGAAAATGTCTCCTGATAGTCAATTTCCTCAACTTGAGAGTACCCCTTGGCCACAAATCTGGCCTTATACTTCCCTATGCTTCCGTTTTTTGCCTGCTTCACCTTGAAGATCCATCTCAAACCCACTATTGATTTATATGTTGTTCTTGGGACCTTTTCCCAAACACAGTTCTTTGCAATGGATTCATATTCCTCCAACATTTCATCAACCCATACAGGTTTCTCTATTTCTTCCTCAAAATAGGATTGCTCAATCTCTATAAGCTCAGTCATAAGAGCCATGTAGCCAGTGTACCTCTCAAGTGACCTCCTTTGCTTATGAAAATTTGAAGGATATCCCACATTCTCCCTTGCATCCTGCACAAGTCTATCAACTTCCTTAGTTATTTTTCTGCCTTCTCTGGAGGTTTTGCTTTAGTGAATGTCTCCACTCTCTGCTCCACAATTTGTGGTTGCTCTACAACTTCCTGAGGTTCCTCTTTTTGAGCTAAAATCTCATCTTTTGGTGGCATCTAAATCTCCCTCTCAAGAGAGCACCACATAGATTTCTCCTCATCAAAATTTACATCCGTTCACACAACTATCATTATGAGTGATGGAAAGTACACATGTTAGTTGTGGGGAGTTTCTGTGTAACCCACAAATACCCCAAATTATGCGGTCAACTAAATCTTATTCCTTGAGTCTTTGGAGACATGGCAATAAACAGAGGCTCCAAAAATCTTGAAGTGCGACGCATCCAGATTTCTTCCTTAGAATGCCTCCTTCGGTGTAATCATGCCAAGAATCCGATGAGAATTTCAGTTCTAAAAACAACTGTTGTATTGCATGCCTCAACCCACAAATGCAAAGGTAGGCCTTGGTTATGCAACATCACCCTTGTTGCTCCAAAATTCTATGGATATTTCTTTCAACCACCCCATTCTGATGTGGGTTGTGGGGTGTTGTCAACTCTTGTCGAATGCCTTCTTTCGCACATAAATTTTTAAATTCATTCAACACATACTCACCTCCATTATTTCTCCTGAGAGCCTTCACCTTCTTGCTGGTTTCTTTCTCAACCAGTGCCTTGAATTCTACGAACTTGGAGAATGTCTCATCTTTCTTCCTCATGAAGAGATCCAACACTTATGTGAGAAGTCATCAATAAAAAGGACAAAATATTTGTGTCGGGCAGTGGAGGCTATCAAGAAAGGTCCACAGACATCAAAGTGGATCCTTTCTTGGAATGCATGCGCTTTGTTGTCCCGATCATGAAATGAGGATTTTATGTACTTCCCCAAGGTACATCCTTTGCATACATCCTACTGCTCAAGTGCTCCTTTAGGGAGGCTAGTGGATATTTGTATAATATTCGAGGTGCCATGATGCAAATGGCCAAGGCTTATGTGCTAAAGTTCACCTACATCATGGCCCTGCACTTTCTCTTCCTTAGTTTTTAATGCAACACAATCTTCCACATCTAACTTATATAGATTCTTCACACAAACCTCGATCTTCTTCACCTGTCTCATGGTTATGTGTATTAGGAATGTTTTTCCTTTATTGAAGATCACGTCATAACCACGGTCTTCCAAAACTGCAATAGAGATGAGATTTTTCTTTAGGCCTAGAACAAACATGACATCCTTGAGCCTGAGAGGGGAGCTTGACTCCCTCTGAAAGGTGACTATACCAATACTGGTCATGTTGTACCTTCCGTCATCCCCTAGCTTGATGTGCATCTTGAGATCTTTCTCCTCCAAGTCACTAAAAATGTCTCTACACCCTGTCATGTGGAACAATGCACCTAAGTCCTAGTACCACACGCTCCCCATCCCTATTTTGACATGCATGCGATAAGGGTAAAGTCAAGCTCAAACTATAAATCCAAGGCTTCACCCACTGCTCCTCCTAAGGTCTTCTTGATTGCCTTTTTCTGTGGGCACTTCGTGGCATAATGCCTGTATTCATGACAATGGAAGCATTTAATTTTTGAAAAATCTTTCTTCTTTCTCCCTTGGTTGGATTTTGGTTTGGTTTGAGATTTATTCCCCTTTTCCCTTCTTTCCCTTTACAACCAATGCAAAGTTTTCTTCATCCTTGCCCTTGGATGAGGTCCCATCTCTGGTATTCTACCTTATTTCCTCTTATATCAAATCATACCATAAGTGTTCCCAATTCGGTTGTTTCTCCCTCTTGTTCACTTAATCGTGATAACTATGCCAAATCTTGGGAAGGCCCAGGAGGGATATTCTTACCAAGTCATCCTTTGAAAGAGTAACACCAACTCCTGCAAGCTCATCACGAACTTGTGTGAACCTCCTCAGATATTGCAGAATAAAGCCATTCTTCTACATCTTGATGTTTCAAAGTTCATCCTTGAGCACCAACTTTTTGTGGTCACTACCATTCTAGAATAGATTTGTGAGTGCCCACCACATTCCATAAGGATTTTCTTTCCCATGGAGATTGCTAACAATGTGGTCTCGCACTCCCTCCAATATTATTATCCACACCTTGGCTACAACTTTCTTCCACTCAGCAAGGTTTTGGGCATAAGATTTTGTTGGTTTTGTAATATCTCTCTTGATGTATTCTAGCAATCCATTTTCATCGAATACCTCCTCCATGTGATCCTTCCAGTCAATGAAATTAGAGTTGCCTTCCAAGGCATATTCTAGCCTTAGCCCATTGAAGGTCATATTTTCAGTTCTTAACAGATCTTGCTACACTGAACTGCAAATTCGAAGCTCCTGAGAAACAAATTCAAAATTCCTACTCTAATGTGAATCCTGCTATGATACGATGTAGAAATTATGGTGTAGATTTGCAGCTAATTGCATCCAAGTTGTCTACTAATGTGGAAATTCAAATTTTCTCAATTTAATCAAGGCAAAATCAAATTGAGAATTTCTTGCTACATTTTTTAACAATCCTTCAGGTGAATCTAATCCATGTTGCCAATCTAGCACAACAATGTGCTAATAACAACAACCAACTGATATAAGTAGCGTTCAAAATAAATAAAACAATCAAAAAACACATATTAAAACACAATCGATGGAGACCCCGAAAAGTACTCCAACTATGTTACCATCTATTAACGTTCTTCGAAAGTGCCTCCATCACTCCTCTCACGACACACACCTCTGTTTTCGGCCTCCATTGCCCTAAATATCATTAGTTGTTGTCAACCTCCATCGCTCTACTTCCCGAAGAAACCATCAATAGCGTAAAGATGAACCCCTAATCCTTTACCTTTTTTACTAGCGCGTCATATTGAAAATTTTAAGACAAAAAAAATATTTTGTCTTAAAAAATTGTCTTAAAATTCCCCTCCATGTAGTAGTGTCGAATTCAAAAACATACAAGTTGTCTCTAATCGTATCAACAAAGATCAAAGGGACAAAAGAGTAATTAATGTTTGGGAAATCTTGCCAGGGAAAGTTTTCACATTCTTCAGAGTTGGCTACCCCCACAAAACGAAGAGCCCAACAAGTCGTTGTCTTTATATAAGATAACATGAACGGAAAGTGAAATAGCAACGTTGGTATAGGCGCGATACAGTGGTAGCCCGCAATGTGGCGACTTAGGGTGCACTATGAGAGTCAATTTTGTAGTTGTTAGATAATATTTTCTTAAATTGTTATGTTTTTGTCTTAATTGTTAATTGTCTTAAATGGGTTTCGTCTTAAGTGACCATTGTCTTAAATATAAAGTTGTCTTAAAATATTTTTGTCTCAATCTGTTTTTGTCTTAAATATAAAGTTTTGTCTTAAAATAAAGTTTTGTCTTAAAATATTTTTGTCTCACACTGTTTTTGTCTTAAATATAAAGTTTTGTCTTAAAGTACTTTTTGTTTTAAACTGTTTTTGTCTTAAATTTAAAATTTTGTCTTAAAATATATTGTCTTAAGTTGTTTTTGTCTTAAAAATAAAATTTTGTCTTAAAATATTTTTGTCTCAAATTGCTTTTGTCTTAAATTTTATATTTAAGACAATTCAATTCATATTAAATTTTAATGTAAAATAATTAAAATAAAAAGTGACTTTTTAAGACAAAAGATTTCTTTTGTCTTAAAAAAATGTCTTAAAAGTGCCCTTCATGTAGTAGTGGAATTTGGCAGAAAAATTAAACGGCAAATCTTGATTTGTGTTATTTAACTGGGGTTTTTATTATATATGGATTCAACACCTTAAAAAACCCCTACAGCGCTTGATTGTGCAGGGGTTACCCATAAAATTGTGATTTCAATAAATTCTTTTATACTAGAAAGCACCAAAAAAAAACTTCTAAAAAATATCGCTAACAACTCGGTTCCATAGTATCCATTTCTTTACATGAAAACCAATGGTGGCTAATGGCATTGTCTTTTAATTCCAATCTCATGGCACTGTCATTTAATTCCAATCTCCCACTATTGCATCTTTGTGCCTAATGCCTGCAGGCTTCATCTCCATTTCCCCGTTTCCCCGCAGACCAAATACTACCCATCCGTCAGTCTTGACAGTATTAACCATGCACGTGCATTATGATTATTACTTGAAACTATGCGGAGAGTGCAGTGCAGAGTTTGCAGATGCGCATTGTCCATTGAAACAAAATTTAATTGACTATGTTCAGTTCACTGTAGCTAATTAGATGTTTAAGATCAGCCACCGTTAATCATCATCCAAGTTGTCAATCATTGATGCACAGGAAAGTGAAAATCTTATGCATACAATGCGTTATTTTTCAACGGGCCCACTTTCTGAGCAAACATCAAGAGCATGGTTAAATACAATTTGATAGACCTTAAATTTCGACCATTGAAAATATGAAATCTGCATCGATATTCTTGAGGTCACATGTTTTTCATCACTAACCAAATATTTAGACAGTAACTAATTTGAGCAGGGATAATCAATTTTTTTCTATATATATTCAACATTTGCAAAGGAGAACAACAAGGTCTGTGCGCAACAATAAAATATCATCAGCAGTTGAGTTACTGACGAAGAGTATCCAAGATGGGTAGATCTCCTTGCTACTCGAAACAAGGGTTCAACTGCGGGGCCTGGACTTCCAAGGAGGATGTGATTTTGTCCAAGTACATTCGAATTCATGGCGATGGTGGATGGAGAAATCTCCCCAAAAAAGCAACTGAATCTCTGAAAATCTCTGAAAGTAGTAATGTCTCAATACAAATACAAATGTTTGTTGGGAAACTAAATAAATTAGTGGAGAGAATTTGTTTTGCAGGGCTTATGCGTTGTGGAAAGAGTTGCAGACTACATTGACTCAACTATCTTCGTCCCGACATTAAACGCGGAACATTTCCCCTGATGAGGAGGACCTCATTATTTGCTTGCATTGTCTTCTTGGCAAGCGGTAAGTTGAGATTGACTTCATATTTATTCTCTCGAAATAATTCATCCAGTCCCCATATTGGAGTTAGGAATTATTAATGTCATAGTAAGAAGTTCATGTGATGTATGTTATTTTAATGTGTGCATGCAGGTGGTCGCTGATAGCAGGACAACTGCCTGGGCGAACAGACAATGAAATCAAGAACTAATGGAACACTCATCTGAACAAGAAGATGCTATCAGTGATACAATCTCACCATAACAGTCGAAAAATCTGAAGACACTGTCAAAACCTCCTCTCCCAAAAAGTCCTGTGTTCAAAACGATTCCCACAAGAATAAAACCAGTGGTCAGAAAGCTGGAAATAGAAATATTAAAAGGATCCTACAGTCATGGCTGCAACTATCTGAGTCCAGATAGAGCCTTTAAATCATGTAATGTTATAAAAACTATGAATTCTACCAAGTCATATTGCGACCGACTAGTGAACGACTTCATCATAGCCAATGATTCAGACATCATTGTATTTGCAGCGGCCGATAAGCTGGTTGAAATAGATGCCAGAAACTGCACCACGGGGAAAAATGGATTTGAAGAAGTATGTTTTGATCAAAGCGCTATGCAGGGTGTTAACAATTTTACCGATGTTGCCGATCAAGGAAGGGAATATTTATTCAATAACGCACTACAGGTGGACTGGATTCATGAACTTCATTTACAGAAGGGAAGCCCACCGTTGCTAGGCTTGCTACTGTCTGAATGCGAGGAGGAATGAAAGGAATGAAATACAAGCTTGTGTTCGGAGGCCATAGATAGATCCCATAAGAAACGTAATGGATTTCATCATATTTCTTAAGAAATGTAATGCTTTAATTTACACATTGTTAATATTTGGTTGAAAGATTTCATTTATAGTTTATCTTAGCATCACCAAATTGGAAATTCAATCCTCGCACAATTTAAGCGATGCCTGATAGATTTCTTCGATAACACACAATAAGTAGAATGGATTCATGAACTCGATTTAGGAAAAGGAAGCCCACAATTATTTATTTATTTTTATTTTTATTTATTTATTTTTTATTATTATTTATTTTTATTTTTATTTATTTATTTATTTTTATTTTTTTTTTTTCATTTTCAGTATGAAAAAAGCGATATATTCAATCTCAAAAAGGTACATATGCTTGATGGCAGAGCACACAATACAACAACAATATCAAAAATAGTAATTGGTGCAGACCCACACTCGACAGTCATACATATAGTTATCCATATAGCCTGTCCATATACATAATCCATAGTATATACAATATTCAAAATATCAAAAAGTCTAATGATTCCAGAACATCATGCATGGTTTGAAATAGGCAAAATATATGTGAAAGACAGAAACAATGTAGATAGTTCTAGAAGAGAAAATAAACATTGTAGGTCCATCTGATAATCAAAAAGAAAGAAAACAGGGTGAGTTGTTTTATCGTGGCAGTGATAGCACCTTGACCTCCATGAAGGTGTCCCCCATCTTGACTTCAATATGTAAACCATCCAGTTTATCTAGTAGAACTTTCTTAGATAGTCCGTCCGCAGCATGATTGAACTCTCTACCAATATGCTGAATCGTAGAGAGATTGTGTGAAATCCAAAGAGATGTAATTTGTTGTAACCAACCTTGTAGTGAGGGCTTGGTTATTGTTGCATGGCCACGGACAAAATCAATGATGATCTTGGAATCTCCATATATGTGGATAGAAGGAATATTCAGGAAATTAGTGAACTAGAGTAGTCCCCATAATGCCATGGCTTCTGCCTTTGTATTTGTGCCAAATCCCGCACCCCAGTGAACCCAAAAAGCCTGCTCTGGTGAATATAGGATGAGGAAGCCACATCCGCATCTGCTACTTTGTGATGCACCATCAAAGAACCCAACAAGGTATTCGTTCTTCGGGCATGTTTATTTTTTTTTAGATTTTTTAGTGCCCATACCAATTTGTAGTCCAGTAGAGAGTGTGATTCTGATTCTCTCCATCACCTGAGCAATGTTTTCTCTAAAATTATTGAAGATGATGTTATTTCTCCACCTCCAGATCTCCCAAAAGAAAATAAGATGAATGTAGCGCTAGGTGACATTCCACTGACTCCACCATTCAAGGAAGTTAGAAATGCAAGTGTATTGTGAGAATTGAAAACCAAAAATAGCAACGAGATTGTGCCAAATTTTAGAAGCAATAGGGCACGTTATGAACATGTGTAAATTATCTTCTCCCGCACTCCTGCAAAGCACACATATCGCAAGACCGAACCAATTTATTTTCTGGAGATTTGCCCACGTCAAATTTTATTCCGCTAGACTAACCAAAAGAAAAGGGTGATTTTAGAAGGAATATTAGAATTCTAGAATTTAAAAACCAACATACCTCAAGTTGTATGGTGTCCAGACAACAGAGAGAGCGATATGTATCCGCCACCATTATGTTAGTGCCCTTCATTTTACCAGTCCATACAATCGAATCTCTTTCCGCATCTCTGTAGATTACGGCCAGTTGAAGCTGTGTGCGAAGCTTTTCCCATTCTTCTGAAGTCGGTCCATTTAGTCCCAGCTCCTCGAATCGTTTCCATATTGGGCATCTGTTGTGCCATGTCAAAATTACGTGTTTCCAAATCTATATGCCATTGTTATTTAGCCCATATAAGAGGGAATCCGTGATAATGCCAAGATCTTCAAGACCTTGGATGTAATCATGTCTAATAACAATGTGGTGTCGAGAACCCATTTTCTAGGAGAGAAGTGATAGAAAATAGTGGCGGGCTTTTGAAAAGTTGAGCTAGATACAAAGCCTTTTTTGCAGCCAATACACCCTCTACACAGCCAAACCACGAAGTCAACATCCTTCAGATATTTATGCTTGATGATTAAACCCCAGGGGCCTTCTCCAAATATCCATCTCCATAAAGATTTAAGCAGAAGAGCATAGCCGAATCTCCTTAGATTCAAAATGCCCCAGCCTCCCAAACGCTTTGGCGTGGAGATGTGATCCTGTTTGGTAAGATGAAATTTATTCTTCTTTCGCATACCAGACTAGATGAAGTTAATAATGATCCCATTTAGTTTTTTTATGATGGTGGTAGGCATATGGAATAAGTGTGCTCAGTACACACCCATCTGTGTGATCACAACTTGTGTTAAAGTGAAGCGACATCCCATGGAAAGGCATCTATATTCCTAGCCTGAATTTTTCTAATAGAATCTGTCAACAAGCCACTGCGAGTCTTGGATCCTGTAATTACATGGCTTAATATGGAAACCGAGGTATTTCATACCTCCAATCAATAACTCAGAAGCGACTCCAAACAACCTTCTAATATATTCAATAATATCCATATCACATTGATCATGTACAATAGAAGATTTACATTGATTCAATATAAGTCTAGATGCATTTCCAAACTTTGTGAAAATATGGAAGAGGTGTAACCAAGCAAACATGTTGAGGATTGCCATGATGAGCACGTCATCGACAAAAAAATTGTGGGAGATCTGTATATTTCTGCCAATGTGAAGTGGATGAAAATGGCCCCCGGCAGCAACATTTTTAATGTGAAGTCCCAAATCGTCCATAGCTAGGATGAATAAGAGAGGTGATAGTGAGAAACCCTGCCGAAGACCCCTCCCAGCCTTGAAGTAGGCCATCGGGTATCCATTTATAATCACAACATATTGAACATTATATACATAGGACATAATCCACTCGACAACACAGGATTGTATACCAACTTTTTGGAGGACCAATCGAAAAAAACCCCAATCCAGACAGTCAAAAGCTTTTTTAAGGTCCACTTTCATAATAATTGCATTTAATTTCTTTATGTGGATAGTATCCAAACATTCTTGTGAGATTGCAACAACGTCATGAATCTGTCGACTTCTTAGAAAACCAAATTGCCGAGGAGAGATGAACTAGGAGAGGATGTGCCGCATGCGATTTGCAATAGTCATGGAGATAATCTTGTAGACAAGATTACAGAGAGAGATAGGGCGGAAATCCAAAAAAGTATGAGAAAGTGGCTTCTTCGAAATCAATGCTATGTATGTGGAATTTAAATGGGGATGAATATAACCCAGTACATGAGATTCCTCAACCATGTTCACAAGATCCAGTTGAAAGAGGTCGAAGAAATGAGTGAAGAGTTCTACGGTCCAACCGTCAGGGCCGGGGCTCTTATCACCTTTGAAAGTTGTAAGAACCTCCAAGATTTCTGCAGCCGTGACAATTTGGAAGAGTGACTAATTTGTATCCGCGTCGAACATGGTGGGGAAGTGTTCAACCCCCAGATTTGATCCTCTGAGTAGACCAACGTCCTTTGACTGTATGGTTGTTGAAAGTGGGAAACAACGGCCTGACTGATATCCTTCTGTGACTGAAATTTGTTTCCATTTGAATAAAAAATCTCCCATATAGAGTTTGTCCAGCGCCTGAAATTAGCAAATCTATGGAAAAATTTGGCATTCCGATCACCATCCTGGATACAGATTGCCCTGCTTTTTAATCTCCATGTAATCTCCTTTATATGAAGTAGTTTCTATCTTTGTGATTCCATTGCATGTATGTGGCTTTGAATATCATCAGGGAGTGCATGTGCTGATAAGTGGGGGTGGATCCTTAGTAGTTCCCTTGTAATAGCAGTGAGTTCTTTGTTCATATGCCGCCTCTTCCTTTTCTCCCACTGCTTTGTCTCCCTTAGCATGACCCCAAGTTTATCAAGTATGTGCCCCATGTGGGAGGTGCCTCGAACCCCATCTCTGCGCCATACATCTTTAACAAGGTCAATATATGCGAGGTCCTCAAGCCAAACCCGGTTAAATTTAAAGGGCATGCCAAATCGGTACTCATCACATTGCCAATGGAGAGCAATAGGCATGTGGTCGGATTTGTGGAAGCTAATCAGTTCAGAGGATACAATCCCGAGCCTCTCGATAATCTGTTCATGCAGAAGAAAGCGATCAAGTTTCTTTGCAATGTATCCCGCGCCCGACCTCCCATTGTCCCAGGTGGGAATAATAGTGGAGGGCAAATGTCCACCAGTTTGTGTTGCACTATTATATCCTTAAAACAATCCGCCATGACATCGACCCTTCTGGTGCATCCCCAGATCTCATTCAAACCGATATTGCAATTTAGATCCCCGGCAATGACAAGGGAAGAAAGATCTAGTAACTCCGTCTCAATCAGATGTTCCCAAAAAAATGTCCCGATCACGGTAAGATGCATATACATTAAGAATATGAATTCTGCCCATGAGGCCACAAATGTGACCGGCACGGAGAATCCCTGCAAAACAAGAGAATGCTCTGACCTTTACCCACCTAGGGTCCCAGATAGCAACCAGGCCACCCGAGAGCCCATGTGCATCTGTAGCTATCATATGCCAGTCGGAAGCATTTTGCCGAAGTAATCGATCACCTGAGGAGCAACATGCATAGTTTCCTGTAGAAGAATAATGTAGGGATGAAGAGGAGAAGAGTTCTTTAAGGGCCAAAAATTTAGGGGCGGCACCTAGTCTCCTCATATTGAGAGAGAGGATAAAGGTCATGGTTGACCGTGTGTGGGCTTCCATGCTCCATGGGCTCGAGTAGGGGTAGAATCAACAATGGGAACCTCAATGAGGGAATGTGAATCCACAGGACTGAATGAAGGAAGGGGACAAGGACGTCCATGAAAATGTCGGTTGTCACGGGGCTTTTTGCAACGAACAGTGATATTCCCATCAGATGTGGGGCTGATAGGTGGGGATGAGGGGTTAGCAGGTTTGTGGATAGTAAGCGACCAGAGGTCAAATTTTTTCTTTTGAAGGAGGAAGTCCAAGTCACTGTGCACGGAATTTGTGGGGCAGTTTAGGGATGAGAGAGGTGATACGGGAGCAGGGCCAGTAGCCGGGGAAAGGGGGATGACACGAGAGGATGTCTGCACAGGGACATACATAATGTGGTTGGAGGAGAGTGGATTTTGTGATGTCGGATGTCGTGGAGCGACTAGCAGGGGTGATAGACAGTCACGAGGAGATGGTATGTTAGGTGCAGTTGAATGTGGTGATGTGGCATCAATGGTAGCAAAATCTGACTCTTCGGAATTATGTGGAGAAGATAAAATAGGAATAGGGGCAGAGTCCAACGGATAAGCAATATAATGTGAGAACTGGAGATCATTAGTAGAGGGCTTAGAGTTACCTACGGTCTGTGGAGAGCCAATGCCGAGCGATGGGGTTTTGGACCCCCCGAGTGAAGAAACAGCGGTAGGTACTGTATTGAATTTTTGGCAGACGCCGTTTCGGTGTCGATGAGTTGCCATGGTTCTGGGACCCAACCTCCGTCGGCAATGAGCCAACAAATGCCCAATGTGATGACAATTAAGATAGCAAAACGGTACGCCCAGAAACCCAGTCGTTGAATCAGATGTGTATCACCCCAGCTAAGAGCGATGTGGTCCATAGTTGATACAAGCGAGTTTGGGATTGAAGGCCGTAGATAAATCCCATAAGAAACATAATCAATCGATTCATAATATTTCTTCATAAAACTAATGGTCTAAATTTACACAGGGCAGATGCATTGTAAAGGATTTTAGTTATGGCGTTGTCTAACAATTTCGTCCCCAAGTAAATTTCTTTTTAGCAGAAACAAAATTATTTGAGTGTTTGAACTGTTTTTTAACAGTAAAAATAAATTCATCACCATTAAAAATATATAAAACACCAAAATCCCAAACTTCAAATTTCAGTATAATTTTCCATTATTTCCTAGTCTAAAATATCCCCTCCTACCACTACGCGTTCAATTATAGTCTTCCCTACTATCATCAAATTGGAATTATTATCAGATTGGAATTTCAGTCTCAGTGGAATTTAAGCCATAAATTATCCTCCTATTTGATATCGAATTACTGGTACATCAAATTGGAATTATTATCGGATTGGAATTTCAGTCTCCGCGGAATCTACGCGATAAATGATCTTCTTTGCATTTGATATCGAATTTACTCGTACGACGAGATGGGGCAAACAATGGAATTGAAATTTGGAAGGGAATCATCGTATGTAGTCAGAAAACGCCTCCGAAGTCGTATTGTCCTTGCCGTCTTATGACTTTGTGGGCAATGAAGTGACCTGACTGGCATGATGTGGCATTAGTCAATTTGTGTGGATCTGACATATACACAGAGCAGGCAGGGTATAAATTTGATGTATACTCTTATATGTGAAATAAAATATATATATATAGTTTTTTTAATGAAAAGTTAGTTTACAATTTTTTTTTCCCGGAATTATGTATTTGCATTATTAGATCGATCTTGAATAACGAAAATAGATTTTAATGCAAAACACATATTTATCTTGGAGATTAAAAATAGTTTGATATTCATGTATTTATTTTGAAGCGTTTAATTTTTAATTTTTTTTAAATGATATTTGATTTTTAATTTTTATTCTTATTTTAAATATGATGTAATTTTGTTACTTTTTGTTTTTGTTTTGAAAGTAGATTTCTTTGCTAATTAAAATTTACTTTATAAAAATTGAGATTTATCATTTTCGTGTTGATTTTAAAGAATTATATAAAATTCTCAATATCAAATAAAAACAATTATTTCACTTACATAAACAAAAAAAATTAGTGAGTGTTTTAGATAGAGTAAGAATGACCCATGTGTGACGGCATGTCATGTGAGTCTAAGCCTTTAAGTTGAGCTAATCAACGTTCATGCTTTAAGTGTGTATGACGTAAGATCACATGATGTGTCCCAAGATTGAGACTAGATTTTTCAAATAAGTTCAAAGATCATTATGGAGAACTCTATGCTTAGTTTAATGTCTCATGTAAAAGTCTTAGCATTATGGGTGTTGCATAGTACATATTTTGGACTTTCAACCAATATTAATGACTTATTTTGTTTTCTATAAGTTTATTTCAAATTACACACACATAGAATGCAATTTTAAGTCACTTATCAAATTGCCAATGAAAAACAAAATTTTAAGTCACTTATTAAATTGGCAAAAAATTTAGGTAAGATCTTAAAATGGTCAATGTTTTACATATCAGAGGGAAAATGTAGGTAAATACCCTCAAATTTAACCCACAAGAGGAGATAACAACACGATAACACAATCTAATATGAGTTGGTACTTAGTAATTTGCACTGATTCAATTGATTGAAGCTACATGACTCAAATATAGTGATTGATTGATTCATAATGTCAAAAAATAAAAATAAATAAATAAAAATCTCAAATTCATTGAATGTAATTGGGAGCAATTATCTCCAAGATTTTTCAGTAAGATGCTAAATGGTTCAAAACATTATCACATGGATGATTGTGGATTTCATAAATTTACCCTTGAGCTTTTTCAAATACTACACTATTGAAAGGAAAATAGGTTTCATTTATTTGCTTAGACTCTGTTATAATTGACACTTCCCAAATTTAAATTGTATAGAAAAAGAAAAACTAAAATCTCATAACTCACTGAATGTAATTGGGAGTAATTATCTATAATTTTTTTTAGTAAGATGCTAAATGGTTCAAAACATTATCACATGGATGATTGTGGATTTCATAAATTTACCTTTGAGTACTTTTAAATACTACACTATTGAAAGGAAAATGAGTTTCATCTATTTGCATCCTGCTTGTTTTATAGTTGGGAGTGATATTCTTAAGACGTGACATAGAAATAGGATTTAATTTTAGTATTGCTCATGCCAAAATTTATAGGAAGGCTAATTTCTTTATATGAGAATTTTATCATTAAATTAAAGTTGAGTTTTCTCTCATATTATGTTTTCTATGACAAATATTGTGTTTGTTTGTGAGGATGTAGGTTTTATATACCTATTATTTGATATATTATTTTAATTATTTCAAAATTTTTATGAAAACTATTTATTTTCAATCTTATATGAAATCTATGAAAACAAATAAAACAACAAATTGAGATTTCATAATATTTTAACACCTAGTATTATATGGGATGAAAAAAATGATTATTAGAATAAAGTAATTAAGAAAATGGGGTATTCTACCATGGAAGATAAAGACCATTATTTCTACAATTGTAGTACCATTTATTTAAAAGTTTATTGTAGTACAATTGTATTACCATTTATTAATGATAGAGCTACCACAAAGCTAACCTTGTTAACTTGGAGCCTAGATGGAGAAAAAATTGTATAGCTTGACACCCTCAAATAGGACATTGTGAAGGGAGGCGAGACACTGCAGAAAAAGGGAATTCTTGAGCTGGTTGGCTAGTGGAATTCCAACTGAACCTTGTGAGGTCAGTGAAGTCCTAGCAGTAGACATGGTATGGTCATTGATTGTCTTAGGTTGGACCTCGTGTGGTCCCTATCAAGGAATATTTTCCTAGATGTGAAACTGTCTCGGGGGAGTTCTAGTAGAGAGTTTAAGTTCTCATTGGTTGGGTGGAGTGTTCTTTTGTCCACCTTGATTTTTTGTGGTAGGTCACTTACTTGGAAGCATATAAGTGAAATGTGTTCTTGGAAGGTTTTCCTGAACATATCTATTTTCTATTTTTCAATGCAAATATTTTCAATTTAATTATGATATTATGAAGTAGTCATAAATTATTATTGAACCAGGTTAATTCCAAACCTTAATGGAAAATTTTCCATCAAGTTTGAACAATCCTTAATTCTCTATTAATTAGTCTTGAAGATAAATGGTCTGTCCCAAAAATAGGTCCCACTAGTATACCACATTAATAATAATAATATTATTTTTGTAAAGTATGTCAAAGGTCATAGATACATATAAGTGGTGTGAATAATAAGAAAATTTATTAAATTATACTAGAGTATAGATTTATAAACAAGCCAAGATTGGTACTCAATGGTTTAAACAATGCAAAAGAAATTTATACACCCTAATCCATTTAGGGATAATAAAAATAAACAAGATAAGAATATAACTATATATTGAATCGATTATAAATTATGAAAATAACTACCACTGTAAACAAATAGCACATAGTAGAAAAATATTTATTTCAAGTGCACACTCGCATGAGGTTGTTTAATTAAGAGATAAATCCATATATTTAAAACTAATAGATGACCGAAGTTTGTAAGTATCAACTTTCAAACCAATAGAGAAACCGGTGAGCGAAAGTAAAATTGCATCAAGCCATTGAAATTGCAACAACAAAAAATAAAATTTTTAACAGATAATCGAACAAGTGGACATGCTATTCACTCCAACAAGTGTTTAAGGCCGCATGGCCAACAACCCAGATATAAAATAAATCACACAATGGAACTCAAGATATAAGGACGTAACGAGAATCTCAAATCGTAACCCTATTCTAAAGTTTGGTCTCGACACTCTCGGCGACCTGGAGTAAAATAAAAGCCATAGAAGGAGTCATTAGAACCTGGAAGTTCATATGAGATTTGAAGGCATGCATTTGAAACCTATCCTTGTGTGCAAGAGTAGAAGAAATCCTAATCTGTAATTTCCAAAGTAAGAAACTAGTTAGCAAAGATTATTGCCAAAGAAATAACACTAAAATAAGCAAGATAGGGTTAAGGTTACAAATTTAAAATGTATGTAATACTTTGGAGTCGGTCATAGCCTTTGTAATATGCACAAAAACGAGTTAAAATTAAAAGTTGTTGAAGAAACTGTGAATATGGTATCAAGAGCGAAGCCATCCAATTTGAAATTAAAAAAATTACCAGTCAAAGTTCAAGCCTCAGTGGAACATTTCACTATCGAGGATTAGGAAGGGTTTCTTTCCATATACGATAGTTTTCAAGAAATAAGTTTCGCGTAGCTCATGTCATAAAACAATTAAACAACACCGACCTGCAAGATACCCTCATCGTACTAATATAAGGGGACCGTGGTCTCAGAAATTACCTTGCCGCGAACAAATTTTGTGAACCAAGGTAACCAGAAAGCAAAGAGGTCTTTCCTATTGCAGAGCTGGCTCTCGCTGAGTGAATGACCCAACTAAGATGGAGCGGTGCGAAAGAGGGGGGCAAGTTACCTCCATAACCGTGTTTCCCCATCTCCATCGTAGATTCCAAAACTTAATGATCTACGCCATTGATCCCAAACCTATCACCAACCCCAAGATGGACTATAATGCTATACAGTTGGATGGATCTAGAATGTTAAACATAGTGTATCGAAGGACTTACTATAATTCAACAACTAATATCATAATCCAATCAAACATAGAATCATGGGAGGAATGTGAATTTGAAATAAAACATTATTATGCCAATGTCCACCATTGTTAGGAGTGATATTTTCAACTTTATCTAAACCTTATTGTGATCTCCATACGTTCACGTATAGGGTGGGACCCTACATGCAACCACATATAACATATATTACATCAAGAATGACCTTGTTAATTATAGATCCAAAGTAATACAAAGTATTTATATATATAACACCAATAATACATGTAAGCAATGAGAAGCATACATGAACAACATGAGAACACCTTTGTGCTCGGTGAGAAAAACAATATAATTGAACAACATGAGAACACCTTTGTGCTCGGTGAGAAAAACAATATAATTTAAATAAACATTTATGGATAATAAATGTTATTTTGTCTCTTTAGGTAAGAAGATGGCATGTATGTAAAGAAAAAAGGAAAAAATTTAAATAAATGTTACAAGTAGTATCATAGCCATAGTTACCTCATTGTGACTTATTCAGGGCAAATTAATAATACATTGTGTTGTTTGTTTTACAGAAAAGGATATGATAAGGGGAAATGGTACGATGACCAAACCACCTACAAGACCACTTATAGAACCCAATTTGATACCCCTTCCAGGATCCAATCTAGAAACGTGGGTCCAGGTAGGGGAAGAACCTTCCTCTATAATCGTGATGCTACTGGAAATGATGCAACAATTGAAGACATAAATGGATAATTTAAGGGTTGATAATGAGAGATTGATGTGGGAGCAAGAAAGAATAATTAAAAGTTTAATGAATATCAAGAATCAAAGAAATTCAGCCCCAAGCCCTGATAATGGAAATTCAGCGCTGTAAAAAGAATAGCAGGAAAATAGGAGAAGAAAAACACAACAGAATGACCAAGAGATACGAAACTGAATTTGGATCTGCTTTATTCAACAATGATTCTCTGTCTACATGAGCATTCGATATTTTTATGTCACTAACTACCGTTATATAACTAAACATTCGGTATGTAACTGTCTATTTACAATTTTACCTAATTCGTTGTCAAAACTAACAAACTCCACCTTGACAACAATTTTCCCATTCATCATCTTTCCTGCAAGCCAAGAGAAGCTAAACACCACCGCAGCTTCTCTACTGTAACTGGCTTTGTGAATATGTCTGCACAATTTTCTCATGTATGGACCTTTTTAAGAGCTACTTTTCCGCCATCGATCACATGTCTCAGAAAATGATACCTTACATCAATGTGCTTGGTTCTGCTATGATAGGCAGGGTTTGTAGCCAAGTGAATAGCGCTTTGACTGTCACAAAGTACATTCACTTTCTCTTGCGTCCTTCCAATCTCATCAAGCAAACCCTTTAACCAGATTGCTTCTTTACTGGCATCTGAAGCAGCTATATATTCAGCTTCGGTAGTGGACAATGCAACCGTGTCTTGAAGCTTTGACATCCAACTAATTGCTCCACCTGCAAGAGTAAAGACGTAACCTGTAGTAGATATCCGTTTGTCCAAATCACCTGCATAGTCAGCATCTACATATCCGCAAACTGATCCTTCACTACCATTAAAGACGATGCAATGGTCACTTGTGCCTCTTAGATATCGAAGCACCCATTTCACTGCTTGCCAATGTTCTTTACCTGGATTTGCCATGAACCTGCTGACAACTCCAACTGCATGTGAAATGTCAGGTCTTGTAGATACCATCGCATACATTAAGTTGCCTACAGCGTTTGCATATGGTACATGAGACATATACTGCTTTTCTTCATCAGCTCTAGGACTCAAAACCGAAGAAAGCTTAAAATGGGAAGCTAAAGGAACATTAACAGGTTTCACATTATTCATAGAGAACTTTTCAAGTACCTTCTCCACATACTTCTGCTGTGACAACCAAAGCTTACCATTTTTCCTGTCTCTGTGTATCTCCATGCCCAAGATATGTTTTGCTGCTCCAAGATCCTTCATATCAAACGTCCTAGAGAGTTGAGCCTTTAACCGGTTGATCTCTTCCATGCTTTTGCTTGCAATAAGCATATCGTCAACATACAAAGCTAAGATAATGAACATGTCATTGAAACTTTTGAAGTACACACAATGATCATACTCACTTCTTATAAAGTTCTGGCTCACCATGAAGGAATCAAACTTCTTGTACCATTGTCTGGGAGACTGCCTCAGACCATACAATGATTTCCTGAGCTTGCAAACTAATCTTCTGCTGCGACCTCGTACAAAACCTTCTGGTTGTTCCATATATATCTCTTCGTTCAAATCACCATGTAGAAAAGCTATTTTAACATCTAACTGTTCTAACTCAAGATTAAGCAATGCAGTTAGTGCCAACACAGTACGTATAGAGACAAGTTTTACAACTGGAGAAAAAATCTCATGAAAGTCTATACCTTCAACCTGAGAATACCCTTTTGCTACCAGTCGCACCTTATACCTTTCAATACTACCATCAACTTTCCGTTTCAGCTTGAAGACCCATTTACATCCAACAACACTTCTCCCTTCAGGAAGCTCTACAAGATCCCAGGTATTGTTTTTGGCTAAGGAGTCCATTTCTTCTTCCATAGCCATTTTCCATTTCTCGCTATCTGTATCATCTACTGCTTCCCGATAACAAGAAGGTTCCCCATCTTCAGTAACCAAAGCAACAGATGAAGCAGAATCTTCATACCTTTTGGGAGTTTTCCTTTCCCTTGTAGACCTTCTCAGAGCGACTGGTTGCTGAACTGGTTCAGAAACTTGCACTAGTTCAGAAGCTTCAATGGCTTCCTTTGTGTCTTCAACACCTTTGTCTCCAGAAGTCTCTCCTTCCTTTCGACTGTCACCGAAAGATCTAGCCTCCAACTGAACTCGTTGACTCGACGATACTTGTTCCTGTTCAAATCTTTCAACATTTGATTTTAACAAAGAGGATTCATCAAATGTTACATCTCTACTAATGACTATCTTCCACAATGTAGGATCCCACAACCTATATCCTTTCACTGCATAGTCATACCCAACAAAGACATAACATTTTGACTTTGGATCTAATTTTGAACGCTGATTTTTCGGAATAAGAGAATAAGCATCACAGCCAAATATCCTCAAATGAGAATAGTCACAAGACTGACCTGTCCAAACTTCTTCAGGAATTTTACAATCAATTGCTACTGAAGGTGATCTGTTAACTAAATAACAAGCAGTAGATACTGCTTCTGCCCACAACTCCTTTTGCAAGTTAGCATTGCTGCTCATGCTTCTGGCTCTTTCCATAAGAATCTGATTCATACGCTCAGCAACACCATTTTGCTGAGGAGTATAAACAGCAGTTTTGTGTCTAACAATGCCCTCATCCTTACAGTATTGTTCAAATTCAACAGAAGTGAACTCACCACCATTGTCAGTTCTTAGACATTTAATAGATTTGCCTGTTCTTTTCTCTACCATTACTTTAAACTGTTTAAAGACATTTAATACATCAGCTTTCCTTTTTAGCATATAGACCCAAACTCTACGAGAGTAATAATCAATGAACGTTAAAAAATACAATGCACCTCGATATGACACAACAGGGGAAGGCCCCCACAGATCAGAACGAATGTAGTCTAAAACATCTTTACTATTATGATTGCCAACTTTAAATCTCTGTTTACACTGTTTTCCATACACACAATGTTTACAAAAATCTAAATTCAAGGATTTCAAACCGGGAAGAGATTTACGTTTCATCAGTATATGAAGACCTTTCTCGCTCATATGACCCAAACGCTGATGCCACAGACAAGTACCTGCTTCTTCCTTTTCTGACGCAACCGCTGCTTCACCGACCTGAGTACTTCCTTTTAACCTGTAAAGATTTCCGACCTTTTCTGCCTTCATAACCATAAGGGCTCCTTTGAAGACTTTCAAGATGTCATCCTGACCTGTAAACTTATAACCATCTGAATCCAACACTCCCAAAGAGAATAAATTTTTCTTCAAATCAGGTACATGTCTAACACTAGTTAATGTCCTAACTGTGTTATCATACATCTTAATCCTGATATCTCCCATCCCAACAGTCTGACATGACATATTGTTACCCATAAACACAGAACTACCATTTACATTTTCATACGAAGTAAACAAATTTCTATGTGGGCACATGTGATGCGAAGCACCAGAGTCTAACAGCCAGCTATCAAAACTCTGAGAGACATTACATTCAGGTGAAGTTTCATCTATCATACATAATTCTTCAGCAGATAATACTTCGTCTACCATAGCTGAATCAACCTGATTCGCTTTGTTCTTCGGGTTTTTGGATTCCTTCCATTTCCAACAGTCCTTCTTCAAGTGTCCAACTTTACCGCAGTTCCAACATTTTGCCTTACATTTCTTGCCCTTCGATTTCGACCTGGAAGACCCCCTTGGTTTTTCTCCTCTTTCCTTTGAGCATCCTCTAGCGACCATGGCTTTTGATGCAGCTGTTTCAGTGCTGGATTTCCTTCGTACTTCTTCAGACAGAAGAGCTCCCACGACTGATTCAAACTTCAAAGAATCAGCAGAGCTGAAACTGATTGAAGTTACGAAGTGATCCCATGATTCGGGCAGAGAACACAGCAAGGTTATGGCTTTATCTTCTTCCTGTATCTTGACTTCCATATCTGTTAATTGACAAATTAGTGTATTAAAAACATTCAAATGTTCTGCAACGTTTGAACCTTATTTCATTCGAAGGCTGTATAACTGTCGTTTCAGATAAATTCTGTTGGTTAATGATTTTGTCATATAGAGGTTTTCAAGTTTTTCCCACAATCCTGACGCCGTAGTCTCTTCAACAATGTTGAAGAGAACTTCATCCACTAGGCATAATCGGATGGTACTGAGAGCTCGGGCACCCAAGTCCTCCCAGTCTATAGTAGTCATGGTTGCAGGTTTCTTAGTTGCCCCATCCAATGCCTTGTGCAACCCTTGTTGCACAAGCAGATCCTTAACCTTCAGTTTCCAAAGAGCAAAATTGCTCTTTCCGGTGAATTTCTCCACCTCGAATTTCGCATTTGACATCTTGGCCATTTTTTCTTCCTAGGGTTTCAGTCTTTCAACTAGGGTTTATATATATTTTTGTTTGTCTTGCTCAAAAAAAACTTAAAAAAAAAGAAAAAAAAAAAATTCCCCAATTCAGCAGAAAATCCTTTGTTTCCTTTCACCAATTTAATGGAAGAAACCCTTTGTTTTTTTTTTCAATTTAAATGAAATCTTTCCTTCAATTTAAATAAAATCCACCCGTTACAGATTTCTGGAAAACTTGTGGGAAAAATTTCTCTCAAAATTTAGCCAAAAAAAAATTACCCGGATCCACAAGCCAGGCCTCTGGCAACACTTTCCTCCTCTCCTTCACGCAGGTAGATGGGCTGGCAGTGCAGACTGGTCACTTTTCTCACAAACGGCAGCAGCACCCTTTCTGCTCCAACACACAGACAGCAATTCACTCTGCCCCACAGCACTGGACAACAATTCACGCACCCTTTCTGCTCCAACACACAGACAGCAATTCACTCTGCCCCACAGCACTGGACAGCAATTCACGCAGGATGTAGTAGCACCCTTTCTGCTCCAACACATAGACAACAATTCACTCTGCCCCACAGCACTGGACAACAATTCACGCAGGACGCAGTAGCACCCTTTCTGCTCCAACACACATCACTCTGCCATTCACGCAGGAGAAACAGCGTTCTAATCTCTTCAAACGCAGGAGAAACAACGTTCTGGTCTTTACATACGCAGGTTCTGAACTCTTAACAGCGTTCCAGACAACAATTCACGCAGAGAACACACTCTGGTCTTTTCAACGCAGCAAAGGGAAAAAAACTGATCAACGCACAGCCGCAGATTAGCGCAGGTTCTCACGGCTTCTCAAGCGGACAGAAAACATCAGCACTGATCAACGCACAGCACGGCTTCTCAAGCGGACAGAAAACAACAGCACTGATCAACGCACAACATGGCTTCTCAAGCGGACAGAAAACAACAGCACTGATCAACGCACAACACGGCTTCTCAAGCGGACAGAAAACAACAGCACCAATTCTTTACGCCTAGGCACACCACCCTCGGAGCTCTGATACCAATTGTAAAAAGAATAGCAGGAAAATAGGAGAAGAAAAACACAACAGAATGACCAAGAGATACGAAACTGAATTTGGATCTGCTTTATTCAACAATGATTCTCTGTCTACATGAGCATTCGATATTTTTATGTCACTAACTACCGTTATATAACTAAACATTCGGTATGTAACTGTCTATTTACAATTTTACCTAATTCGTTGTCAAAACTAACAATCACATGGGCAAAGAGAGGATAATATTCCTGAAAAAGGTCTTACTTAGGAATCAAAGGGGGGTGGGGGGTCACAAGAAGAGGAATATGGAAATGTTTTTTGTGGAAAAAAACACAAAGAGGAAAAGAGACAAAAAACAGAATTACAAGGGGAATTTAGGAAGATTAATCCCCCAATGTTTGATGGTGAGTCAGAGGAAGTTGTTGAAGAATGGATGATAAATATGAATAAATATATTCAAATTAATGAATATGACAATAACTTGAAGGATTGTCTAACAATATATCATCTCCAAGGAAAAGAAACCTTGTGGTGGGAGGAAGTTAAGACGATCGAGGGAATTGATGAACAAGGAATAACATGTGAGAATTTCCAGCAATATTTTGAGAATAAGTATTTAAATAAGTGGTTTTATGATTACAAATCCAAAGAATTTCATGACATTAGATTGTGTCTATAGTCTTTAGATGTGTACGTGGTGAAATTTACTTCCCTATTAAGGTACACCACTTATATATGAGAATAAAATGCTAAAGTGCAATGTTTGATAAGTAGTCATCCAGATTTTATGAAGGACAGTTTGGAATTTGATAATCCCAAGACCATGGACGAAGTGGTCCGTAAAGAACGAATGTGTTATCAATCGCTGAAATAGAAAGGAGATAATGGAAAAGCATGGTCAGGTAAGAAAGGACATAAATATCCTCAAATTACTAATAAAATAAAAAATACAAATACTAATAATTCCCGTAGAATCCAGCAAAGTAAATTTTCGGGAAAGGGTCAACAGAAACCCTAGTCGCAAAATGAATATAAACCATCAAAGTTGACTGGAAAACTTGATTTTGGACAAACCCCAAAACCACCACTATAGTGTTGGGGTTATGGAGAACTCCACTACATTAATTTTTTTTCCTTATTATGGAAGAACAAAACAGGCAACAAATATTCAAGAAGCACCTACGGTGGGCGAAGTAGAGAAAAGTTAACCCCATATTAATGCCACAATGGAGGATCATTAGGCTAATTACTAACCTATAATAACTAAATTTGAAGGTAATATTTTCAATTCTGTTGTATCCATTTTGATAGATCTTGGAGTAATTTTGAGCTATATTAGTCCTAAAATAGTCGAATCATGTCGTATGCAAGTTAGTAAGTTTAAGAACCCGTTACTGGTTTAGTTAGCCCTGGGAAAAAAAGGAGAGTGGCAGAAAAAGTGGAGGATCGCCTTGTTGAATTAGCATGTTAGAGAATAAAAATAAATTTAAATGTTTTTCCCTTGGATCGCCTTGTTGAATTAGCACGTTAGACAATAAAAATAAATTTAATGTTTTTCCCTTAGGTTCTTATCATGCTCTGATTGGTTGGAAAACCATTGGTCCTTTGTAAACTGTAAGCATTAAACTATCAGTTTCACTGATGAATAAGGTGTTAGGAAATATATCTAAGGGATAGTAAGACCCTTTAAATTAAGACCAATCACATCCTCACAACTGGGAAAATGCATTAAGAAGGGTTGTTAGATTTTTGTAGTCCATGTGAGTTACAATAACTCTAAGGAAAAGAAAACAACCTTAGAAAATTTTCCAATTGTTCAAAATTTTTTAGATGTATTTCTAGAGGAGAATCTTGGGTGTTCCCCTAAATGAGATATTGATTTTATGATTAAATTGATTCCAAGATCCACCTTAGTATCTAAGGTTCATTATCACATGAGTATACTAGAACTAACTAAATTAAATATGCAATTATAGGAGTTGTTGGACAAAAAATATGTTCGTTCAGGTTGATGGTGCTATGGTGTTTCCTAAGATTTATTTACACTCAGGGTACCATCAAATACAAATTAGAGAGGAAGGCTTATGAAAAAATGTATTTAGGACTTGTTATGGCACTATGAGTTTGTAGCCCTACCTTTTGGGCTTACGACTGCCTCAACTACATTTGTGTGTCTTATGAATAGTATATTTTGACCATATCTGGATAAATTTGTGTTAATTTTTATTGATGCTATCTTTATTTACTCAAAGAATATGGAAGAGAATAAAAGACACTTGCAAATAGTTATGCATACCTTGTGGGATCACCAATTATATGTCAAGTATAGTAAATGTGAATTTTATAAAGACCATATACAATACTAGGGCATGTGATCACATTAGAAGGAATAACCATAGGTCCGAAAAAAATTAAGATGATTATGGAATGGCCCATTCCTAAAAGTGCTGTAGATATTAGATCCTTTATGGGATTAATAGGTTATTACCTCCACTTCATAGAATGGTTTTCAAGAGTAGCATGCCCCATAACCTCTTTACAAAAGAAGGGGAGAAATTTTAACTGGACACTAGAATACCAAAAAGGTTTAGATCAGTTAAAGGATTTGTTAAATATAGCTCCCGTTTTAAGGATTGCAGACCCAAAAAATGAATTTGTTGTCTATACAGATGCATGTCAGGAAGGGATAGGAGGCATGTTGATGCAAGAGGTTCGAGTAGTAGTCCATGAGTACCGGAAATTGAAGGAGCATGATCAACGATACTCCTCTTATGACTTAGAACTAATATAATTAGTCCTTGATTTAAAGGTATGGAGACATAATCTGTTGGGAAATAAATTTATTTTGATGATTGATCATAGTAGTTTGACTAGTTTATTTAAACAACCCACTCTTAACACTCAAAAAGCATGATGGACTAATTTCTTATGTGAATTTGGCTTTGATATAAAGAACTTAAAAGGTAAAGAAAATTGAACTGTATTTATGAAATTTCATTCGATAAAATAAAATTTGATTTTTCAAATCAGATTAAAGATGCAATCCAAAGAGATCCATTATATCAATATTTGGTGGAAAAAAACATAGCAAGAAGACAAAAATGAAACAAAAATTAGGATATGACATTAACAGGGACGATATGTTGATTTATAGGAACCAATTTTATGTTCCCAACCAACAAGCTATTAAGCAGTTGATTTTAGATTAATATCATAGAAACCTCTATGTTGTCCACCCTAATTACCAGCAATTAATTACTCCTTTGAGAAAGGATTTTTTTTTGGTCTAGTATGAAGAGAGAGTTGGAAGAATATATAGAAAAATATCTAGAGTGTCAATAAGTAAAAGATGAACATCACCATCCAATAGGTTTACTTCACCCGTTATCTATTCTTGAATGGAAATGGGAAATCATCACATTAGCATTTATCATAGGTCTACCTAAGTAAAAAAGGAAAAATTACTACATAATGATTGCCGTGGATGAATTAAGTAAATTAACACATTTTTTTCATATACAGTCAAATTATAAAGTTGTTCAAATTGCTAACGTATTCATGAGAGAGAGTTATCATTTACATGGTATACCTAAGGTAGTAATCTCTTATAGAGATGTGAAGTTTACTTCTGCTTTCTGGAAGGCTTTCTTTACTAGACTAGGTACTCAAGTACAATTCGATATTACGTAGCATATGCAGACAAGTGGGAAAAATGAATGAGTGAACCAAGTGTTGGAGGATATGCTAAGAATGTATGTCATGCAACAACTAAACAAGTGGGAAGGTTATCTCCACCTAGTAGAATTTTCATATAATAATAGTTATCATGCTTCATTAAGAATGAGCCGATTCGAAGTATTATACAGGCGAATGTACAAGACACCTCTTAATTGGTATAACCCTGAAGATAAATTGATATCAGGATTAGACATATTAAAATAAATGGAGAATAAGATAGGAACCAACAGGGAATTCTAGGTGAGCGATCATGTGTATGTGAGGGTCAAGCCAAAGAGGATCATCTTGAGGTGGGGGAGTTGCGCAAAAATATCTAACCGATTTTGTGGCCCTTTCCAAATAATTGCTCGAATTGGGCCTATAGCCTATCAATTGGCTTCCTAGTCACATACATTTACATAATCCACTCCATGTCTCTTTGTTGACGAAGTATATTTATGACCCTAGGAAAATTATTATTTGGAAGGATGTACAGGTAAACAATAAAGTGAAATAATTCTATCTGTGTTTCTTAATGAATGATTAAAGGAAACTAACAACAACTGTAATGATTTGGATATAGGTAGAATTAGACAGGGAGTTCTTGATCATGCCTTTGCATATTCTTGATCAGAGAGAAATTATGTTGCAAAAGTGAGCTATCACTTAGGTTAAAGTGTAGTGTAAGAACTTTATCTTGGAACACTCTACCTAGCGAGATGAAAATTTTATGTGAGGCATATCTTGACATATTCTAAGGGCAAGGAAAACACCGAGGATGATGTGCCACTTGACCTATTCTAAGGGCAAGGAAAACACCGAGGGAGATTTTTCATTGAAGTGGAGGGAGATGTAATACCCCCCCAGTAAATTTGTAAATATTATATTTACTTTTGTTAGGTTACTTGGCAAGCTATGCGCCCATTTTAAAGGCTTGATATGAATAAGTGACAGACATAAATGTTTTCTAATTTCATTAATAAATATTTCATAGAGTTATCCATGGAAAATTACGTGGAAAAAGAAATATTGAAAGAGAGTTTCACATTCCATGCAGTTGAAAGACATTTACGAGCAAAAGTGGTTACTTACCCAAATACCTCTCCCTAGAGACAAATTATCTCATTTTGGGAAAAGGTATCAAAGAGGGTGAGAGGGAAAAAGACCGAGACAAACTTGTGAGCTTGGAGCCTCATTGGAGGGGTCCTAAGAGAGGGGAGAAAAAATTTGTATAGAATTATACCCTTAGATTGTACATCGTCGAGGGAGGTAGGACACTATCGAAAAAAGGAATTCTTGAGCCGATATTCTAGTAGAATTCCAATTGAACCTTGTGAGGTCACTAAAGTACTAGGACTAGACTTGGTATGGTCACTGATTATCTTCAGTTGGACCTGGTGTGGTCCTTGTCAAGGAATATTGTCTTCAATGTGAAACTAGCTTGAGTGGGGTTCTCATAGAGAGTACCAGTTCTCATTGGTTGGGTGGAGTATTCTTTTCTCCACCATGATTTTTGTGGTAGGCTAGTTGCTTGGAAACAGATAAGTGAAATGTGTTCTTGGAAGGTTTTTTTGAATGTATTTATTTTCTGTTTTGTAATGCAAATGTTTTGAATTTAATTTTGATATTAAGAAGTAGTCATATATTATTGTTGAACGAAGTTAGTTTCAAACCCTAATTGACAATTTTCCATTAAGTTGGAACAATTTAATTTTAATATTATGAAATAGTCATATATTATTATTGAACCAGGTTAGTTTCAAACCCTAACTGACAATTTAAGTGGTGTGAATACGAAGATGCTTTATTTTTATATTACAAAACAATAATAAATATTTATAATCAAGTTGAAACTGGAACTCAATAGTTTAAAAAATGGAAAATAAATTTATAAACCTAAGCCCTTTAGGTTTAATAAAAATAAACAAAACAATAATATAATTGTATATTGAATAGATTGTCAATTCTAAAAATAACTACCCATGTAAACAAAATAATGCATAGGAGAAAATTATTTATTTCAAGTGCACATTCGCATGAGGTTGTTTAATTAAGAGTTGAATCGATACGTCTAAAACTAACCGATGGTCGAATGCCATAAGTATCAACTATTAGACCAATGGAGAAATTGGTAAGCCAGAGTAAAACTATATCAAACACTTGAAATTACAACATCAAAATTTAAAATTTTAACAAATAACTGAATCAGTCAACATGTTATTCATTCCAACGCGTGTTCAAGGCCGCATGGTTGACAACCAAGATATAAAATAATCTGCAAAGTGGAACACTAGATAGAAGGACATCATGAGAGTCTCAACTTATAACCATATTCTAAAGTTTGGTCTCAGCCCTCTTGGTGACCTATAATAAGATAGAAACCAAAGAAGGAGTCATGAAAACCTTGAAGCCCATACGCAAGTTGAAGGCAAACATTTGAAACCCATCCTTGTCTGCAAGAGTATAAGAAATCCTAACTTGTAATTTCCAATGTAAGAAACGTGTTAGTAAAGATTAATTCCAAATAAATTAAACTAAAAGAGGCAAGATATGGTTAGGGTTACATATTCGACATGTAAGTAATCTTTTGGAGGTGGTTGTAGCCTTTGTAACCTACATACTTTTGGATGTGGTTGTAGCCTTTGCAACCTGCATAAAAATGAGTAAAACTTATAAATTGTTGAAGAAAATGTCAATATAGAATCCAGAGTGAATCCCTCCAATTTGGAATTAAAAAAAATTACTAGTCAAATTTTGAGCCTAGGCACACCATTTCACTTTGAAAGACATCGAAGAGTTTCTTTCCCTATGTGATAGATTTTAAGAAATAAGTGTCGAGTAGGTCATGTCATAAAACAATTAAAGAATGTTGACCTGCAACAGACCCTCATCGTCCTGAGATAAGGAGGAATCAAAGAAAGACATGCAAACAATCCCAAAACTTGAAATACAATGACACCATCGTCTCAGAAATCGTCTAGCAACAAACAATCCACGTGAACCAAGGTAACGAAAAAGGGAGGAGGTTTTCCCTATTGTAGAGCTAGTTCTTGCTAAGCGAAAGACCCAACTGAGATGGAGCGACGTGAAAGAGGGGGTTAGTTTCCTCCATAACCGCATTGCCCCATCTCCACCATAGATTCCAAAACCTAAAGATCCACATTCTTGATCAAAAACCTATCACCAACTCCAAGATGGAGTGAATCTCAAATGACTATAATACTATATAGCTGGCTAGATCTGAAAATTTCAACATATCCACATTCTTGATCAAAAACCTATCGCCAACTCCAAGATGGAGTGAATCTCAAACGACTATAATACTATACAACTAGATAGATCTGAAAATTTCAACATAATGTATAAAAAAATTACTATAATTCAACAACTAATATTATAACCCAATCAATCATAAAATTGCTAGAAAAATGTGAATTCAGAGCAAAATATTATTATACCAAAAAAATTACTATAATTCAACAACTAATATTATAACCCAATCAACCATAAAGTGGTTAAGAAAAATGTGAATTCAAAACAAAACATTAATATGCCATTGTCCACTCTCGGTAAGAATGACACTTTCTACTAAATCTAAACCTTAATATAATCTCCATAAGTTCACATAAAGAGCAAGACCCTACATGCAACCACATACAACATATATTACATCAAGAATGATCTCTTTAATTATAGATCCAAAGTCATACAAGGTATTTATATATAGAACACCAACAATACAACTAAACAACGAGAAACATATGTGAACACCATGAGAACACGTTTGTGGGGTGAAAAACAGTAATATAATTTAAATAAAAAGTAACTGATAATAAAATTATTTTGTCTCTTTAGGTAGGGATATGCCACGTATGTAAAATTAAAATAAAATAAAAACTAAAAAATGTTACAAGCGGAAAGAGAGGTTACATCCATGCGTTAATATTTTATGTTAGATATCAAAAGTTCCATGTGTTAAAGAATAAGGTTATCGAAACGTTAGATGTTCAAATTTCCATTCGTCAAAGAATGACGTGAGAAACCGAGGATCCAAGTTCACTGGAAGAGATAATGCTGCACATGCTATTATGGCATACAGCCATAATTCTATTTGGTTGTAGCCATAATTCTATTTGGTTGTAGTTCGGTTAATATGATGATGGTGGTTAATGTTTATTGAACTAAATTTTAGTAGTTGGAACTTAAGAAAAGAATTAGAGTTAGCAATGGATTATTTTAATTAATGATAATTAGTATATGGAGAAAAGTTTATTTTTAAATATATTTTTTATTTTTTATATTAAATAAAAAATTGTTATTATTCTAAGAAAAATTTACCAAAAAAGGAAAGTTTGTAAATTTTCACTTTTTATAAGGAAAATATAAGTTCACAAAATTTATAGTTTTGTAAACTGTTATTGTTGATTAAGTGAAAGTGCTTAAATTTTACATGAATATCTTAATATGATTGGGTCGAGAGGCTCTCTACAGCGCAATATAAGTTAGATGTGTAGATGTAATGTAAGTATGTAAACAATTTTAAATGTCCGCAAATTAAAAAAAAGATTTATAAGTGATATCTAGGATGAGTGTAAACATTTAAATGTTGGCTCAAATAATAATAAAAAGTTAAAAGTAATAAACAAGAAATAATAAATAATAAATAAAAAGTTAAAAGTAATATAAACCTAGTATGGAGGATGAATGTAAACATTTAAATGTTGTCTTATTAATAATAAAAAGTTAAAGTAATAAAATAATAAAATTCAATTTGTTATATTTTTAGTTTGTTATTAGCTTTTGAATAGGCTTTGTTACAATACCAAGGGTCAATAAGTTAAAATATGATGGGCCAATACCATGGTTTATCAATACCACATGCTCAAAAACCATAACTTATTTCACAATAAAAATATGTTATTTTAATTTAATTTTATAACATTTTTTTAATTGATTTAAAATGAAAATGTTATAATTACTTTTGAAATATATCTAAACCTTGTATCCTCACGACTACTAAAAATATTCTCATAGAAATTAAATTAAGCTTTTAATAAAGTTAAAAATGAGAATAACATGAAATTTATATAATATAAATAATATTATTAAAAACTAGTATAGATTCATCCTAACTATTGATCTAAGGGATGAGAGAAAGCAAAGTGACTAACCATAATAGAGGAAAGAGAATGCATGATTTTTTTGAGTGCGTAATTTTTTTCATCACATGATTTTTTTGAGTATTTCATTATTGTATTTTAGTTGATTTGATTGATCCAAAATATAGGTTTAATCTTTTACAACTAATTAAGTTTTTTTTTTTAGATACTTTCCTACACACAATACAATGGGATCAAATTAAGAGAAAGGGGGGCGAGGGATGGTGGGGTGCGATGGGTGGTGTCACACCCCCAATTCGTTTTTCATTAATTGGCAAGGGTGCGGCACCGCCTAAGTAGCTAACATGTTCCATTGTTAAGTTACTTTGCGAACTATGCTTAACATTCATTATCTTTCATTAACAATATTAATGTGCAGAATCCATTATCATTATAGACATTTAACCATAAACATCAACACAGTAGAGAGGACACCATCATATGCAATAATAATGTTTTATTATGAATTTGTAGAAATACAAGTGACCGGGAGCAAATGCTCCACTAGCGTTCTACCTATGTCGTTTGCCAACGGGCGCCCACCTCGTGCACGCCTTGCACGGTGGTCGCTCCCCACACAATCCACACTTCACCCAAACTCCTTGCACGAGTCGGGCGGGCACGCCTTCGTGCGGCCCTCCACCCGAACTCCTTCACCCGAGTTTGTCACACCGTCGGGCGGGCGCCTTCGTGCAGCGCTCCACCCGAGTCCACTGTCGGGCGGGCACCTTCGTGCACCCTCCACCCGAGTTCACCAACCGACGGGTGGGCGCCTTCGTGCAGCCCTCCACCCATGCCTACAACCAGCAGGCAGGCGCCTTCGTGCAACCCTCCACCGCACTATCGACCGACACGCGGGCACCTTCGTGCAACCCTCCACCCGTATACCCGTTTAGCAAAACTTTGTGTGAATACTGTGTCTGCCTGCCCGACGAGTGAGCGCATAACCTGCGGTTATGTGCGCCTTCGCTGCGGCCTACTTTGCACCTTCACGAGTTCCTTTGATGAGCATTGATCGAGTGTGATCGAATGATGCCAACTCCCCAACTCGCACCATGTATTCATATGGTGGGTGGGCGAGTCGTGCCACCCGACCGACTCATTCATCTCGCCCAGCCGACGCGCCTTCGGTTTGCAAAACTCGTTCGATGTGTAGGTCAGCCCGCCCATCACACGGGACCGCCCCACCATCACTCGCCCATTTCACCACTTCACACGGTCGGCCCGCGGGTGACTCGTTCAGCCTGCCCGTGTATAAGTATGCAACCGAACTTTGCCCACATAACATGTCTCGCCTGTTTGGTCGCCTTTCTGCCTCGCATGCTACTTCGATCGATCGGTGGGCACGCCTGGGCGACTCGCCAGTTGCAGGGCGTTACATTCTCCCCCACCCGAAAGCATTGTCATCCCTGGCAATCCAGCTCTCCTCCGTAGCTTCCTATTATATTTCACAAACTTATGCTTCCATCTCCAAAGTGAGTCCTTCATTTCCCAACTATCCTCCTCCGATGCATTCTTCCATCTAAAAAGAAACTCCCGTCTCATGTGGCAGCCAAGCCCTGTAGATCGAACACTCAGAATCTTATCCATCTCTAGTGAGGCTTGTCCACAATCATGGCTGGTCCCCTCGGTGGTTCCACTCTCTCTGGATGATCAGCATCAAGTATGCATCTCTTCAATTGACTCATGTGAAAAACTTGATGCTTCATGTGCATATGGCATGGAAGCTCCAGCTCATAAGCAACTTCCCCCACTCTCTTCTTCACCTGAAATGGTCCCTCATACTTCCCCGTCAGTTTGCTAGCAGTCCCCTTAGGTGGTTGAAATTGATCTCCGGTAATCCTGAGAAACACCATATCTACCACACTAAAGTGTACATCCTGTCTTCCTCTGTCTGCCCATTTCTTCATTCTCCTTGCAGCTTCGTGCAAGCACAACTATGCCAGCTCTAAGGTCTCATCCCAAGCCTTCATGAACTTCTTCACACGAGGACTTCTCAACAAACCTCCTGTCACTACGGTATGCAGTGTGATTGGCATCTGTCCATTCACCAACTCAAATGGACTGTACCTCGTCCCAGAACTCTTTTGAATATTGTAGCTTAACTGAGTAATATCCAAGAGTTCAGGCCAATTCTTCTGATCAGCCGTCACATAATGTCTCAAGTAATCCTCCAGCAATGCATTGATCCTCTCGGTCTGTCCATCTGTTTGTGGATGGTAACTCGAACTCATCAACAACTCTGTCCCAACTAACTTAAACAATGTGGTCCAAAATCTGCTTGTAAATTATGGATCTCGGTCCGACATGATGCTTAATGGCATCCCCCAATACTTCACTATGTTCTTGAAGAAAAACTTCGCAGTCTGCTCAGCTCCACAAGGCATCTTTGTTGGAACAAAGACAACATACTTGGAAAAACGATCAACCACGACCATTATCCAATTATACCCCTGAACCTGTGGAAACTGAGTGATGAAGTCCATCGAGACACTCATCCATGGTCTCTCAGGAATCGGTAAAGGCTGCAACAGACCTCCTTACCTCTGAGTATCTGATTTGTCCTACTGACAAATGATGCATGTATGTACATACTCCTATACATCCTCCCGAACCTTCTCCCAAAAGAATCCTCTCTCCAACAATGTCAAAGAACGACACTACCCTGGGTGGCCAGCCCATGGTGAGTCGTGGCACTCCTTCAAAAGGTTCCTCCTGAGCCCAAATGACTTTGGAACATAGAGTCGGTTTCCAAAGAACAAGAATCCATCTCGGAGAAAAAAATTCCGTGTCTTCCCCTCCTTTATCTGCTTCACTATATTCTGCGCCTGAGTATCGGTCTCAACACTTTCCTTGAGCTTATTCTGCATCTCTTCTGACATCTGAACTCAACTCTTACTCCTTGCTGCCTGGTCTTCTCCTTCCAATGCTGCAAGTTGTCCCTTCCTGCTAAGGGCATCTGTTACCGCATTGTGTCTTCCCAATCTATACTCAATAGTCATGTAGAATTTTGCCAAGAAGTCCTCCCAATGAGCTTTCTTTACAGAAAGCTTCGGTTGTGATGCAAAATAACTTGCTGCGACGTTGTCTGTCTTGACAACAAATGGCTTCCAAATCAGGTAATGCCTCCACACATGAAGACAGTGAATGATCGCAGTCATCTCCTTCTCATGGACCGGATACCTCCGTTCTCTATCCTGCAACTTCCAACTCTCGTACGCCACCGGATTCCCATCCTGCATAAGAACCCCTCCCATGGCAAAATCTGAAGCATCTGTGTGTACCTCAAATGATCTCTCGAAGTCTGGAAACTTCAGTATTGGTGCTGTAACCATCCTCTTCTTCAAGTCATCAAATGCCTCTTGACATTTGTCTGTCCAACTCCATCTCTTGTCTTTCTTCAACAGGTCTGTCAGTGATGATGTTACCTTGGAGTACCCCTCTACAAACTTCCATTGGTAGTTGGTCATGCCCAAAAACACCCTTATATCATGGACATTCTTTGGTTCAACCTAGTCCTCAATTGCCTTCACTCTACTCGGCTCCATCCATATGTACCCTTGACCAACCATATGCCCAAGGAACGGAATCTCGGTCTGAGCGAACACACACTTAGACTTCTTCAAGTACAACTGATTTGTCTTCAGTGCCTAGAACACCATCGTCAAGTGCTTCTTATGATCCTCCATGTTGTCGCTGTACACCACTATATCGTCCAAGTACACTACTATGAACAAATCCAAGTATGGCCATATAACATCATTCATCAAAGCGAAAAATGTAGCAGGGGCATTGCACAACCCAAATGGCATAACAAGGAATTCAAAGCAACCATACCTTGTTACTATCGTGGTCTTCTTCTCCTCTCCTTCAGCTATCCGCACCTGATAATACACATGCCTCAAGTCCAGCTTGGAAAACACTCGGGCTTTCGCAAGCTTGTCAAAGCAATCAGCAGTTAATGGCAAAGGATACCTGTTCCTTACCGTCTGCTTGTTTAATGCACGGTAATCACAGCACATCTGTAGCTCATTCGAATCCTTCTGCCGCTGGAACAATACCGGAACTCCATAGGGGGACCTTAAAGGCCTAATGAAACATACATTAGTTAACTCCTTTAACTGTCGTTTCAATTCCTCCAACTCAGGTCCTAACAACCGATAAGGTGCTTTAGCCGGGGGTTGCTTTCCTAGCTCAAGCTCTATGCTATGGTCCACTACACGCCTTGGTGGAAGCTTCTTTGGTAGCTCATCAGGCATCAAATCTGCATATTTGGCCAATACCTCAGAAATCTCGGTTGGAACAGGCGTCCCCACTCCATCACCTTCGACTCCCTTGAACATCACCGCATATGTCTCCATATCTGACTCCTTCATAGCCTTCTCCAAACTTAGTGTAGAAACATGCTGCACCTTGACTTCCCTCCTTTGCCTATGAGTGGGCAAAGTCCAAGTTTGTGACTGTCCAACCAGCAACACCTCATCACAGAAGGGGACAAAAATTGCCTTGTTTCCCTTCAAGAAATCTTGCCCCAATATCATATCGAAGTCGTTCATCTCCATCACTGTGAAGTCTAAGTAACCCTTCTAGTCTTTCATCTACACAGGCACTTCGTGTGCCAAACCTGTCACTTTAACTCTAGAGTTCACATCCTTGACTTCCACATTCGATGGGAAGATCATCAGTCCAACCTCTTTTGCTAATCGTGTCGTCATGAAGTTATGAGTGGCCCCCATGTCCACCAGAGCTTGAATGGTCTTGCCATGAACCATCAAGTCCACGAAACCCAAACTTTTAATCCATGATTTCTCCATAACTTTTCCCTCCATACATGTCTGTTCTCTACAAGTAGCTCTGATACCATCTGTCACACCCCCAATTCTTTTTTCGTTAATTAGCAAAGGTGCGGCACCCCCTAAGTAGCTAACATGTTCCATTGTTAAGCTACTTTGCGAACTATGCCTAACATTCATCATCTTTCATTAACAATATTAATGTGCGGAATCCATTAACATTATGAACATTTAACCATAAACATCAACACAGCAGAAAGGACACCATTATATGCAATAATAATGTTTTATTATGAATTTGTATAAATACAAGTTACTGGGAGCAAATGCTCCACCGACGTTTTACCGTGTCGTTTGCCAATGGGTGCCCACCTCATGCACGCCTTGCACGGTGGTCACTCCCCACACAATCCACACTTCACCCAAACTTCTTACACGAGTCTGGCGGGCATGCCTTCGTGCAGCCCTCCACCCGAACTCCTTCACCCGAGTTTGTCACACCGTCGGGCGGGTGCCTTCGTGCAACCCTCCACCCGAGTCCACCTTCGGGCGGGCACCTTCTTACACCCTCAACCCGAGTTCACCAACCGACAGGCAGGTGCCTTCATGCATCCCTCCACCCGTGACTACAACCGGTGGGTGGGCACCTTCGTGCAGCCCTCTACCTGCACTATCGACTGACGGGCAGGCGCCTTCATGTAGCCCTCCACCCGTATACCTGTTCACCAAAACTCCGTACGAATACCGTGTCTGCCTGCTCGACAAGTGGGCGCATAACCTGCGGTTATGTGCGCCTTCACTGCGGCCTACTTCGCACCTTCACGAGTTCCTTCGATGAGCGTTGATCGAGTGTGATCGAATGATGCCAACTCCCCAACTCGCACCATGTATTCATATGGTGGGTGGGTGAGTTGTGCCACCCGGCCGACTCGTTCATCTCGCCTAGCCGACGCGCCTTCGGTTTGCAAAACTAGAGAAGGAGTTGGACGGGGAGAGAGAGGGAGGGAAGAAGAAATACATAGAGGGAGAAAGGTGGAGAGAGAGAGGGAGTGAAAAGGGAGCAATGTAGAGAGAGTGAGAGAGGAGAGTAGGAGGTAAGAGAGAGAGCGAGAAAAGGGGACAAGAGTGCGAGAGAGAGAGAGAGAGAGGGAGGGAGAGATAGATAGATGTAGAGAGTGAATGTGTATGTTTATGGGGTGAGATAGAGAGAGGGATTAAGAAAGAGACACATAGATACAAATATAGTTATATAGTATTATATAACTAGCCTAGATCTAGCTTAACCTTGGATCTATTAAGATTCGAGTGGGATCAAATCTCTCGAGGTGTAATCCTTTCCTCGAGTTTTGTACTCAAAAAATAGGTTTGCACCTCGAGAGATTGGATCCCTCTCGGTACTTGATAGATCCAGGGTTAAGATGGCTCTAGGCTAGTTTAGTAGCACTTCCCACAAGGTAGAGAGTGGCTATGTTTTATGCACTATGTAATTATTTATATAAAATTATATTTGAGATTATTTTTGTTTTGATGATTTATACTAATTTTAGTACATAAAAATTATTTTAATATGTTTAATAAGTTGTCCATGGGTCTTGAATATATGATGATCGAGTATTAAGTGAAAACACTCCTTGATGTGAAGTCACTAGTTCAATTCCCTACCCCATCAGAGATATATTAGACATGATAAAGATATAGTCATACCAAGCTTACAAAAAATATGTGTCCTTATTGAGTAAGGCTGCCGGGACTTACTCCAAGGCTTAGTAGTAGTTGGACTAATAAAGCGCAAGTAGGTGGTATAGCTTACAGAGAGGAAACAACAACTAAAGGTATTTCTTTAGTCCCATGCCTAAAGCTGTAGTCCACGGCAAGAAGAAGCCTTAAGATACATTGAATCCTGGCATCAACAAGTACCAGCATTTAGTAGTATGAAGTAGTACCGGTCGGCGAAGTGGGAAAGGGTGGTGCTAGGATCACCTCAAATGGACAAGTGGAAAAGTGAAACCCTTCCCCTCGTACCTCGGGAAAGTCACCTCTGGGTCGTAGATATGCAAACTGACTTACTTAACGCAGCAGCAGAGTTACCAATGGCAAAGTAGTAGTTTCCAATGGCCCAACCTGTTAGGTCCCACCCCAACACAGCAGACCTATAGCAACATGCCGAACCTGTGAGTTTAATAAATTATATTTATTTTAATATATTGTAACTTATTTATAATTCAGATATATATTACTTATTCCAATATAATAGTATTTAGTATATAAATCAAATTTATTGGGATAATTTGAATATAATTATATTTTAGATTTCTTATTTTTATTTAATAAAATTTTATTTCTTTTAAAAATTAAATTTATAAGTTATATTCATTTTTAAATAAAATTTCATTTGTTTTAATAATTTAAATTCAATTATGAAAAATAGATGATCAAACTTATTTATATTAATAATAGATAGTAATTATTCATATAAATAATCAGATTTATTAATAAATAATAATAAGTCCTTTGCTTTTTTAAAATTTACTTTTATATTAATTTATCTTTCTACATGTTAATTTCTTATTATTTTTTTTCCTTACTTTCCTACATTTCAGTTTCCTGCTAATGCTTATTTAGTTGCTTAATTTCTTATCGGTACTTATAAGAAAGTACATATAATGTAAATGCATGAGATTCGAGATTTATATAATTTTTACCAATGCTAAGTCTTTTATATAATAAATCATTTTTTTAATAGAGCAATATTTCAATCAATGTCTAAGTTTATCAATATTTGTATGAAAATAGTCCATATATATTTTGAAGTTATAAATTTGTAAGAGGTTTTATAACACTCTTAGCTATGTAAATATTTAATTATTTATTTTTACGAGACTTAGTAAATTTAGGTGGAAGCTTAATAAAATAATTTTAAATATTTAAATTTATTTTATTTAATTGTTTTTTAAATATTATGACAACTCAAGGAAGATGCGGAAAAGAGAATTTATAGAAAATCTTAGCTATGTAAATATTTAATTATTTATTTTTACGAGACTTAGTAAATTTAGGTGGAAGCTTAATAAAATAATTTTAAATATTTAAATTTATTTTATTTAATTGTTTTTTAAATATTATGACAACTCAAGGAAGATGCGGAAAAGAGAATTTATAGAAAATCTTTGATTCCAAGTAGTTAAGATAGTTATTTTTTATTTTTATTTTAATTTTTTTTTTTCTCTGAGGAGAATGAAAAAGTATCTCAATTTGAGAATCGGGAAAAAACAGAAAGAGAATAGAGAAGGAGGAAAATCTTGAGCAAGACATTGTCAAGGGGAAGCAGGCTGTTGCTAAGGGTGTTTTCGAGCTGGACAAGATCCAGGGGAAACCATGAGTGTAAAATTTTCTTGTAGATTCAAACTTCAAATTGTGATATGCTAAAACAATTGACTTGAATATACTCTATTGATCAGCGGAAACAAAAATTGATCGATGAAATCACGAAGTAGAAAAGGAAGAATTTCAAATGCACATAACACAATAATTTTTTGGGGAAAGCCACAACTAAAAACCCCTGCTATCTGTATATTGCATTAACCAGAAGATCTGAGAAGAAAATACATTTCTTGTTCAACCTGAACAATCTCTGCACAAGTATAATCTCTCTCACTACTTCACAAACCAGTGCAAGCCAATACTTAGCTAAATCTGCTTCCTTCCAAGCTCCTACTTCCTTGCGCAATTGCCTAGGGAATTAGCCCATATTTAATTGGGAAATCCCTCACTCATAACTGCACAATCCATCCATAGGCCTTCCTCGGATTGCATGCACCATTGTTTTATTTTAGATGAATTTACAACTGATAGTACATGGTCCCTGAGCTCTAATCTCAACTGGGTCTTCCTTTGAACTACCATGCATGCATTATTTTTGAGTGAATCATTAGTTATTTGATTGATCAATGCATATGACTTAAATCCAATTTAATTCACTTACCTCTCACTAGTTCTTCCAACAATTAGAACTAGTTTAACTGAATTTAACTGAGTTAAACTGAATTAAATAATTACAACTCAATAAGAACTCAACCCGACGCGCTAAAATTTAGGGATAACTCTACTTGAATCTACATAGATTTCCAACTCAAATTTACTGAGCCAACTAAGTCAAGTTAACTTAGTTAACTGCTACAAGTTGCTATGAGAATAGAATTACAATTTAATTCAAGTAAAACTTAAATTAGGATTTTCTTGTTTCTATTTTTAACACTCCCTCTCAACAAGAAAGGGATTATCTGCTACCCTAATCTTGCCTCTGTGAAACTCAAATTTGCATCTTGAAAATGACTTTGTCAAAATATATGCATCCTTCTCTTCTATAGGAATGTACTCCAGCAACATGATTATCCTCTTCACACAATCTCATAGATGGTGATACCAGAAGTCAATATGCTTGGATTGATCATGAAAAACTGGATTCTCGGGGAGTTTGATACAACTTTGATTGTCACATTAAATCACTGTTGGATCCATCTGCTGACCAAACAACCCAACAAGTATCTTCCTCATCCAGATAGCCTCACAATTTTCTTGAATAATAACCATGTACTCTACTTCTACTGAGCTGAGTGCAACTGATCTCGACTTCCTACTCTACCAAGAAATTTCTATTGACCCAATATTTAATATTCCACCTGATGTGATTTTCCTCTCAGATCAACTCCTTGCCCAATATTCATCTGTGAAAGCTTGAAGCTTCACTCCCTTTGTCCATCTATACCAAATACCAAACTAAGTGGTGCCTCTCAGGTATATCAACACATGTTTAGTTGGCTTAACCATGGCTTGACTAAGATGGTTAACTGTAAAACACATCTTCGGTCATGTGTTCACCAAATACATAAGTGAACCCACAAGTTGTCTATAAATAGTAGCATCCACTACTTCACTTGAACTAGCATCCTCCTTCCTCTAGATACCATCTAGAGGGGTCTCCAAGGTTTTGATGTTGTCCATGTGGAACTTCGTTAGTATCTCGTTGGCATACTTTCCTTGAGAGATAAACAATTCCTCATCTCCTTGAAATACTTCCATCTGAAGAAAGTAATGCATGAGCCCTAGGTCCTTCATCTCAAACTCTCTTACAAAATCCTCTTTGCAAGACTTAATCAGCGTCTCATCACCTATCAAAATCAAATCATCAACATATAATACTATAATCAACAATTTACCTTCAACCACAATATGGTAAAGGCTCACATCTGCTTTACTTTTGGTGAAGCCCAACCTCATGAAATAGCTGTTAGTCCTAGTGTACGAAGAATGAGGTGCATGTTTCAGTCCATACAACGCTCTCTTGAGTCTGCACACATGCAACTCTCTATTGAAGGTCTCAAATCCTTTCAGCTGCTCAATATACACCTCTTCCTCAATCATGTCGTTGAGGAATGTTGTCTTTACATCCATCTGATGTATCTTCCATACCATCTGTGCTAACAGTGATAAAATAGATTTGATTGATGAGTACATTATTACAAGAGAAAAATTCTCATCATAATCAATTCCCTCCACCTGAGAGAACCCTCTGGCCACAAATATGGCCTTGTGTTTCTCCACACTCCCATCTGCTGCTTTCTTTACCTTGTAAAGCCATCTGGAACTCACCACTGACTTGTCTGCTAGTCTTGGGACCACCTCCCAAACATTGTTTCTAATAATGGAGTCATACTCCTCAACCATGGCATCAACCCACACTGGTTGCTACACTGCTTCCTTGAATGAGGATGGATCAATCTCTACACTCTCACTCATCAGATCCATGTAGCCAGTGTACCACTCTGGTGACCTCCTCTGACTGCGCTATGACATGGGTGCTCCCACATTATCTCTAGCGTCATGCATAACCTATCAACCTCTCTTGTGTGATTTATCCCATCTCTGAAAGTCTCTGCATAAGTGGGTGTTTCCACTCTATGCTCCTCTGCATGTGGTTGCTCCACATCATCTTGAGGTTCCTCCTTTGGAGCTAAAATCTCCTCAACTGCATGTAACTGAAGCTCCCTCTCAAGGGAACATCTCATGGCCTTCTCTTAATCAAAATTCACATCTTTACGAACCACTGCCATCCTGTTAGATGGAACGTACACCTGATAATTGTGAGGTGTATCAGTGTACCCCCAAAAATATGCCCAACCTAGTTGTTGGCTCTAGATTTTTCCGTGCATCATTGGTAACATGACAGTAGACTGATGAACCAAATATTTTGAAGTGTGCCACATCTGGTTTCTTACCTAAAAAATCTTCTTCTAGTGTACTCATCCCAAAAATTCGATGAGGGCTTCTATTCTGAAAATAAACAACTGTGTTGCATGCTTCAACCCATAAGTGCAACGGTACACCCTGATCATGTAACATCACCCATGCCTCTCCCACAATACTTTTGTTCTTCCTTTCAGCCACCCCATTCTGCTGTGGGTTATTAGGTGCTATCAACTTTTTTCGGATGCCTTCTGAAGAAAAAAATTCCTTGAATTCATTTGACACATATTCTCCACTGTTATCGCTTCTGAGAGCTTTAAATTTATTGCTAGTATCTTTCTTGACAAGTGCTTTAAATTCAGAAAGCTTAGCAAACATATGATCTTTCTTTTGCATGAAGAAAATCCAACACTTACAAGAAAAATCATCAAAAAATATTACATATTACCTGTGCTTGGTTGTGAATGTTGTCGAGAATGGTCAACAAACATCTTAGTTAACTCGATCAAGGATTGCTTGCGCTCGAATGTCTTTTTCATGAAAGTAAGCTTTGGTGTACTTCCCCAATGTACACCCTTTTCATGTGTCTCTCTGCTCTAGTGTACCTTTGGGAATTCCTGTAGAAATTTTCTGCATGATCTTCAAAGATCTGTGGTGCAAGTGACCAAATATTCTATGCCACAACTCACTGATGTCTCGGCTCTACACCTTCTCTGCTTTAGTGATCAAAGTAGTGCACTACTCTACCTCCAATTTGTAGGGATTCTTCACTCAAACCCCGATCTGCTTCCCCTGTCTTGGTGCTATGTAATGAAGGAAATCCTTTCTCTTACTAAATATCACATCGTAGCCTTGATCCTCCAACATGACAACATAAACCAAGTTCTTATTCAAACCTAGAACATACATGACATCTATCAATGTGAGGGGAGAACTCCCTCTGAAAAGTAACAGTACCGATGTTAGTCGCGTTATACCTCCCATCATCTATCCAGGTACCACACACTACCCATCACCGATGACACCATTAAAGCGATGAGGGTGAAATCGAGTTTGAATTGTGAAGGAAGGGCTTCACCTGCCACTCCTCCTAAGGGATTCTTACTGGCTTTCTTGTGTGGACACTTTGTGTCATAGTGTCCCAACTCGTGACAGTGAAAACATTTAATTTTCGACATTTCCTTCTTCTTTCGAACCTGAATGGAATCTAATTTGGAATGGGATGACTCCCCCTTCCCTTTCTTCGCCTTTCCAGCCAAGGCACAATTATCCTCATCATCATGCTTTGATGAGCATCCATCTCTGGTGTTCCACCGAATCTCTTCCTGTACCAAGTTAGACCATAATTGCTCCCACTTTTTTAGCTTCTCCCTCCCATTAACTAAGTCTGGGTATTTGTGCTAGCTCTTGGGATGTCCTAGAAGTGCTAGGTTCACTAGATTGTCTTTTGCAACATTAACCCTAACACTTCCAAGCTCGTCCCAACATTGGGTGAAATTGGTTAAGTACTTTGGAATTGAGTCACGCTTCTCCATCTTGATCTTTCCGAGTTTGTCCTTTAGTGCCATCTTCCTATGAACACTGTTGTTTTGAAACAGGTCCGTCAATTTCTTCCACATTACAAATGGAGTTTCCTTACCGTGGAGATTTGAGACAATATGATCTCAAACTCCTTCTAGGATAATCCTTCTCACCTTTGCCACACACTTTCTCCATTCAAACAGATCTTTAGCATCAGATGTTTGAGGCTTCAAGATATCATGATCTATGAATTCCTTCAACACGTTGTATTCCAACACTGCCTCTATCCTATCCTTCCAAGCTATGTAATTCGAGATGCCCTCAAGGGCATACTCAAGTCTCAAATTGTAGAACGACATCTTGCTGACTTTGAAGTATGAAACTAAAAATTTGAGTTCACCTGCACAAAAAACTCGTATTCTCCTCTTCTGTAGTGATTTCAGCTTTGATACCATGTAGAATTTTCTTGTAGATTCAAATTGTAGATTGTGATATGCTAAATTTTTTTACTTGAATCTACTTTACTCATCAGCGAAAACAAAAATTGATTGATGAAATCATGAAGTAGAAAAGGAAGAATTTCAATCACACATAACACAACAATTTTCTTGGGAAATCCACAACTAAAAACCCCTACTATCTATATATTTCATTGACTAGAATATCTAAGAAGAAAACACAATGCTTGTTCAACCCAAACAATCTTTGCACAAGGACAATCTATCTCATTTCTTCACAAGCCAGCTGAAGCTAATAGTTAGCCAAATCTGCTGCCTTCCAAGCTCCTATTTCCTTACCTAGTTTCCTAGGGAATTAGCCCATGTTTAATTGAGAATTTCCTCACTCATAATTTTTCAGTCCATCCATAGGCCTTCCTCTGACTGCATGCACCATCGGTTTAATTTAGATGATTTTACAACTGGTAGTACACTATCCCTGAACTCTAATCTCCACGGGTTCTTCCTTTGAACTGATATGCATTAGTTATTTTTGATTGAATTAGTAGTTATCTTTTTTATCACTGCATGCGAATTAAAACCAATTTAATTCACTTGACCTCTCACTAGTTCCTCCAATAGGTAGAACTAGTTAATTGAATTTAACTTAGTTAAATTGAATTAAATAATTATAAGAGCTCAACTTGGGCCACTAAAATTTAGGGATCACGCTACATGACTCCAGATAGACTTCCAACTCGAATTTACTGAGCCAACTAAGTCAACTTAACTTAGTTAGCTACAAGTTGCTATGAGAATAGAATTACAATTTAATTCAAGGAAAAATTAAATTAGGATTTTCTTGTTGTTATTTTTAACATTGAGGTTAGGTAGTTTTTGGTTGGACCGGGAGTCCTGAGGCTTAAGAACTTAACTTTTGTCTTACAACTACTCTGGAATAAAGTGGCTCGGGGGGAGACTTGGATGTGATTTCCTATCTCATTGGATGGGTGGTAAAGCCTTCAACGGTAAGATTTTCTAGCTGCATGAACTAAGCAGATAATTTGACACCAAAACAAAAAACCCCAATGACTTCTTGTTGAAAGTAAGGGGGACTGTAAGTTAGGAATAGGGTTATACACAGGTTAGACCTGTTAGAAAAGAGAGGGTTGTCCCTAGGAAAAGAAATTTTTGTCAAGCTTCGAAGCGCAGACTAATCCTAGAGGACCGAAGCTTCGTTCAAAAACCTTAAAATGAAGGACCAAATGTTGTACTCAGCGAAAGATGGGACTAGAAAATGTACATGTATGGGACTTAACTAACTAGAGAATTGGTTAGATGATTAAGGGGAACAGTCTAGCCTAGAAGGCCCGACCAATTCCTACAGCTGATAGATAGTCCTGGTCCAGGAGTCTTTCCCTAAAATAAATCGGTTAGGAAAATAAAATAAAATCCTTTGCGCTAAAAACAGTGTGGTGGTCTAGTAAAATATGGGTAAACAAATATTGCTAATTCATCTATTATATCATCGAATTAAATACACAATAACTTTTGAAAAAGAAAACAAAGAATAATCTAGATGAAGAAAAGAAATCATGCTCCAATTCTAAATAAACATGTTCCATAAACACAATACTGGAAGGAGCATTTGTATTTTAAACAATTAAATATTGTGTTATATAGAGGGAAAGGCCCAATTCTAAGGAGAAATACATCCTATCGTAAAACAAATGTCCATAGAAAATCAATTACGATTATTACAAAAGAAAGATTTTAACATTTACAAGAGACCTAGAAAACGAGTAATGCCTCACGACAATTTCTCACAAAGGTACAACATGAAAATACAAACCTAACAGAAAGAGCTTGTATGAGATGAGTGGCTGGATCAAAGAACCTTGCATAAAAAGGAAAGAAAATCTTTAGAGGAACCCGAGGAATTTGTGAGTTCAAACATAGCCTCCTTAACCCTAGACAATATTGAGAATGTGAAAAAGACCAGGATCCTAGAGACTAACTTTCCATGGCATGAACATGGTTAGTTATGGTCCTTTGCCACTAGATAAAATGAAATATTTTGACATAATTTGATAAAAGTAGGGTGTGACCTATGTAGGTCACTTAGACCACCTGCACCACTTGTCTAAGAGGAGGAAATAAACTCATAGGATTAGCAGTAGCAAAGTCGCAATAAAAAAGAAAACTATTATAGAATTATTCAACACTCCTGTAGTCATGATGCTTTTATATGGTCTTAGGTAGACCTTTCCCATTCATACTTGATCATATATTAAAAAACAATTTTTTAAATTCCATACGTGACTCCACTTTTATAAAAGCGCATGTACACATGGGTACCATAACATTGAACCCACGTACATAATTTAAAATATGAAAAAAAAAATTCTGATTTCTCAGGTGGGGTTTACGGGTTTCACCAAAAGCCCACATATAGGAGCCTGTGTCCTACCTAAATGAACTGATTTCTGGTGGTATCTATACATATCATGGTGTTAGAGCCTAGATTTGTCTTAGGCTGAAAAGACAAGGTTCTAGGTCCACATCAAACCAAGCTCAGCCTCGTAGCTAGCCCTACGAGGACAGGAGAGGGCTCTCTCCGGGTCTATCTCGGCAAAAGATATCCAATAGAGCCTAAGATGACCCAAATGCAAAACTGATAATGATTTTAGGCTAGTAAACTGATATGAAAGAGTTAATCCAATCAATGACTGAGTTTCTGGGCTGTATGGGACAAGGACAGCATGAGCAGAGATTTAACCAAAGGCACAGGATATTTCATAAGGCAAGATAGGCATGAGGTTTAGCAATCAAATTGAATTTAAATGGGGTGAAAAGACTGTTTAAGAAAGCTGAAAAGGGCATTAATGTATGAATCCTTTCCAGGAAGAAGAAAACACATAAAGTCTGAACACTTCCTCAAGGCAGAGCAATGACTGAATTCTACCTTTCTCACTTAAAAGTATTCAGCTGGAAACGATCATGAATGAATGGCAAAACATAACAAAGACATATGAAACATAAAGGAAGAAACACATGCTAAATTCATACTGCAAGAATCTTATAAATCAGAGTTGCACCATTTAATTAATCCTCTGTCAAAACTGTATAGTGATAGTGCTGGGTTTTTTCCTCCCACACTTTTCCTCAGAACTCTCCGAACCCCTTACAAATGATTTTCAATACAATATATAACTCATAGCTGGGGAAAGCAAATCGATGAGAATAGGGAGCAGTTTCACCTAAAATCATGAAAATAGGAAAAGTCTGCTCTAAAAAGGAGCAGCATTACATCTCTCCTCGAATCTGTCGATGACCAATGAAGACGTGAAATCTGTAGGTGTAAATTCCTTTGAACCGCAACTGAAGATAAAAATAGGCAATCTGTTCCTATCTTTCTGCTGTGGTAAGTATTTTGCGTTTTAATTTAGGCTTTACGGTTTCTGACTTTTTGCCTTCCCTTTGTCGTTACTTTGTTTTAATAGTATGGTGCCTTGTGATTAGACAAAAAAAACGCATGCATCTGATCCGGTCTAATCACCACGATATTGCTCCTCAAGTGCTCTCTTTACTTCTTCCTTTGTGACACGTTCATCATCAAACTTGTACCACTGGTCTGAGAGAGTTGGTCTAATGAAAGCGTAATAATGACCACCCTGCACACCTCCACTGTGAACCAAAACACTATGAAGAGTATATAAATTGCGCACACTTCTATCTGCATCTGGAGAGAGATATTTGCCATTGTCTCTGTCCAAGTCAAGTGAAGTAGAAATTCATATCGATCATTTATCTTGACCATTGTGTCTCGCATGAAATCATATTCAATGCTTCAACTGAAGTTGTAGTACAGGAGGAAAACCAAGGAAAAGAACACCTTTTCTTGCCTCCTGAAGTCCATACTACTCTGCATGATATTTGTTATCACCATCAAGTTGTTCAACTTCAACATACTTATCAAATGAAGCATAGACATCTCGACAGCCTTTAACATCAAGCTGTAGATCATAGAATGATTCCTTCCTTGTAGATTTATAATCCACATTTATGCACTCGATGTAGTTCATATGATGTCCTTCAAATAGATGCTTTATTGTATCCTCAACAGCTGTGCCCTTCATTTTATCTTCTAACTTCTCGCAGAGTACTCGGTTTAGCTCCTGCACATCATGTTGCATGAAAGAATCATATGTGTCCCATCCGAATGATTTGGTCAAGTCTTTTGTTGAAACGCTGGTGTCACTGTGCTGGACTTTATAAAACAAGCTCTGTAGAGCCAATGGAATACTTTTTGAGGGTATATCATTTTCAGTTGTGGGCATATGATAGACAACCTTTCTGAAGTAAGGAATATGATACAATGTCTGAAGCAAAGAATTCATGTAGCATGTCTATCATATGTCTATCAAGAAAGAAACACAACACCAGTTGTGGGCATTGAACTGGTGTTGTGTTTCTTTCTTGACGGTGAACTTGTGATGAATCTGATTAACAATAGCCAGACTGAAAAAGGCATATCTGCTCCAACCATAAGGTAATGTAGCGGAATCTGCCACATCTAAGTAAATGGATAAGTGGTCCACGTTGTTTCCTTTGGGGAATATCAAGACACGCCATTTATAACCCCCTACTATGAAAACATCCGAGTAACACTTCTTTACATTCAATCTGGAAACATGCTCAATCAGCCAAGTGAATTTGAATACTGGGGGCTCCTTCGTGGGCTGATTCTCTACTGTACTCACTGACTCGCTTTGTGTTGGTTCCATTGTATCAACGACCCCCTTGGGAAACATTGATTGCGGCAACCATAAATGCATATAAACCAAATCAAACAAAAATTCTAATGAAACAATCCGCAATCACACTAAACACTGTCCAAAGGCGATTCTCAACCTTACAAATCCATTTTGATGCAAATCCTTTCAAAAAATACACAACTGCTTCAGAAATCTGGTGAATGATTTCCTCTGGCTCCTGTCCAGCACGATGGATGTAACGAAGCACCCTTTTCACGAGATCAGAATGCACACCTCCCGTCACAGATACTCGAATATCCAAAACAGGTCAAAGTCTTTCACCATTTAAACTCCAATGTCTTCGCTTCTAAACACATCATACATGAATAAAATCACTGAACAGGCCCTGTCGACTTACTTGGAGAAGAATTGAGCTGAAACAATTGAGTTTTTGATGAATTGATGATGAATTTCGGCCTTGGGGCTCTGTGCACCGCACGCACTCCCAATGCGCCGTGCCTGGTGAGTGCACTGCGCCTGGTGAGTGCGCCGCGCTAGTGTTAATTTACACTGCGGAGGAGCACCCAATGCGCCGTGTGGCCCATGTGCGCTGTGCCTTCTTCCTATGCACCGCGCAGCTCTGTTTCAACACAATTTCGACCTCCAACATTGAATTTGCTTTCCCCATGTTTTCCCTTCAGTTCTCTGATGTTATTTGGCGTGCAAATGAGATGTTAGAACACAGAAATGTCTCTTATGAAATACACCAACTGAACTTCGACACTTTTCAATTTTAATACAAACTCTGTTCTGCAAGTTTTCCTTTTCGATTTTATGAAATTGAATGATAGCCTCTTGGTTGATTTGTGCAGGGATGATGGCCTTTGGACTTCGGCAAAGGATCAGGAGAGGCTGCATGTGAAGTATTCCATGATAAAATTACAAATTTATTACAAACATTAAAAATTGACGATTTCTTCTTCAAAATAGAGTTTTGAAGAAGAAATATCTTTGAGCATTATTGACGATGGCAAGCTTGAAATGAAAACTTATTGATCCTCCCTCTGGCCTGCAGGCGTTATTGAACACTTTGGGAACAACAATTTGCGAAACCTAGACCTAGTGACTAAAATGACTCTTTGCTGACCTAAACATTAAACAGGACTGTAAATAACCTTAAAATTGATTTGATGAATAGACCTGAGCCAGCATGATAAGGCATGAGTGGGATAAACGACAAGGTCTTTCTGTCAGATAATGACATGTCCCTAGCGGAATGTAACTGAATGAATTGAGCGAGACACCTAAAAATGAAATGCAAAAAGAGTTTTGATCTCTGATGGAGGACTGACAAGACCGACTCTAACACATGGGAAGGCCTAATTCAGAGAAGAAGAGAGGATATTGACAATATATTCCTTTTGTCCCTAGATCAAGTCTGATTTCCCTTGTGCCTCCTGCATTTCCAGTCATTTGAAACCCTTGTTTCCTTGCAGATATGTTCATATTCCATTATATGACATCCTTTTTCACATGTTGAGGTGATCTTGGAGGCTTAGGCTGAATGGACTCGGAGGAAGGTTCATTGATGTCGTGGACGGATCAGGTTGTATTCTTCCACTCCTATTTTCTACTGTTAATAAAAGATGTTTTGTTTTGTTCCTGAAATGTTTTGATCTCATGTTTCTATAATTGATGTCTAACATAATATGACTTATATATCCATACTTGGTGATATAACATGTCTAATATGCACATTCTTTGAAATATTTTCTATGTATATGCTCATCTGGCTTGTGTTGGAGGTCTGAATGTATTGGAGGAAGCAAAGGGTTTGGACCATATCGGATCTACATTAGATGTAGGACCTTTGGGTATTCTTCCTAAACCCACTTTACTAGTTTTCATAGTGTGCTTGCTTGAATGAGTGATTCTTGTTGATAATTTTCTTTCGCTCTGTTAAGGTTGTCAACCCTTACCTCGGGGAGTTTTCTCCCGCTAACAGATTTGGTGATAATGCTAGGGAATACAGTCTTGTGTTTCCTGGAAGGGTTGTTTTATTATTGATCTCAGCTCTTTGTCTTGTTTCTTGATTTTTCCAGTCCTATCAATTTTGTTGCAATCTAGGCAGTTAGTCTGATCTTTCAGATCAGGCCTGTACTTTTTGTTTTTCCTTATTTTTCTACCTATATGTGTTTTTCTTTGTACATAGTTGCATACAAACATGGCTAATTCCAAAGGAACTTGTGTACACGCATGTTTCTTTAGTCATAGTCGCGTATACACGTGACTTTCCTGATACACAGTCACATTAATTGGAAAAGTTTGATTTTTTCAAATCTTTTCTTCCAATTCTAGGAAGTAGCATGATTTTAATGCTTTATAAGAATCATTTACTATCTGGAATGATCTGATTTCTTGCTAGTGTTGATTTCTTGGTCTCTTTTTGCAAAAATAAGTTGTCAACCTAAGGTTTACTATTTGGCGAAGTTTTTTGCTTTTGAGTTTGGATTTCAGACCTTTTGACAAAGTGTCTGATTGTTCCATACATCTAGAATAGAGAGTTGTTTTCCAACTTGCTTTAAGGTCCAATATTTTCATTGCTTTACTTGCATTCTTGAAGTTGCCTCTTTTTTCTTCTTTTTGATGGTTTGAGAAAGATTTGCAACTTTGGTTCAATGAAATATTTTGGGTTTCCTTAGATATTTTGTTTGCTAAATCTTTTGTGTGTCTTTTTTATTAGAACTTTCAAGTGTTTTGTCCCTTTTGTTGGCCTTATCATTTCAATGATTGTTTGTGACCAATGAGCTTTGGTGCTCTTTTCACTTGATTTTGATTTTAAAGTCATTGGTTGTTTTTGTTCTTGAATCTTTTATTCAAAATCATTTTAAAAGAAAAAAACAAAAAATATTTGTTTTTGTCTTCCTTTTCTTTGTTTTGGTCTTTTGTTTGCCAACAAGTGTGTGAATCATGCTTTGAAGTTGAAATTTTCTTTGCTTGAGAGTCATTTTTCTTAGATGTTTGGTTCTCTTTGTTTGGGAAAATTTTTGACTTCAAGATAATACATTTGTTGTTTTCTAAAAAGCATTCCTTATAATCTTGCACTTAGGAATTCTAATGTGCATTACGTGGTTTTTCATTCTAGGAATTCTTTTCAGTCTCTTTAGATAGATGATGAATGTGTGAGCATGTTTTGATCTAGGTGGATGTTGGTAGTCACCCACCTATCCCATCTGGACCCCCACAATCGTCTCTTTCAGTTTTTCAGTTTCCGTAATAGTAGCACAATTTACTATTTTTAGCAGTTTTTTGGGTCCTGAACTTCCGGAGCCGTTTTGAGGCCCTAAACGACGTTTTTTGGGAAATATAGGAGCAACATGGGTCCATGGACTGATGTTGCTCTTCCCAAAATTATAGTTCTCGGATAGATCTTTCTAACGAGCTATTGTACACGTCAAACGGAGATCGGGTGCCAAAGTTACAACCCCGGGAAATTGATGTACCAATTTACCCAAACGGGGCCCACAATTTGGCGTTTCATTTGCTAGGGTTAGGTTTTGGGATGTGAAGGGTTTTCCATTGTTTCTCAACAATAAATAGGCCTTTGAGCCTCATTGTAACACAGTTCAGAGGCATGTAACTGCGACATCTCTTCTCAGAGATAAGCTACCATCACCCTAGCTGGTTTATTTCCATTTCTGTTTGTAAGCATATTTCAGTATTTTCCATTAATGAAATGAAGTATTATTTCCGCTACATCTTTGTGCTTATGGTTATCTCTGTAATTTGTTGCGTTCCTATTTAAATTCGGATTAGTGGTGTTAGAGAGGTATGTTTTTTCTCTGTTTTTCTTTGCATGTCCCCAACGAGGTCAGGATATAAGGAGCTAGGGCTCGATCTGGTTGAACCTTTGCAAGATCAGACTCACAAATCCCGACTGCCTCCCATGGCGGATGAAAAGAAAGATGAGGGGGCAGGAGATCCTATCAAAATCTTGCTCGAAGAAGCTCTCGAGCGACAAAGGAACGCGATGATGGATAGCTTTGCGCAGATCCTTTAGCAGCTACCCAGAAGCGACGCATCGGCTTCCAACAGCTACTCTGGAAATGCCACACCATTCAAGGTACAAGTTAATTTTGAAATCCCCATCTTCGAGGGTCAAATAGACACAGATGCTGTAGATAAATGGTTAAATCTGCTAGATGGGTATTTTTCTAATTCATGAATTTTCGAGTTGGGAAAAGATTGTTTTCGCTCTTCTCAAAGTAGCCCCCCATGTCAAGGACTGGTGGGAAACCTAATGCGAGCAGAAGAATGAAAGTATGGGCTCACTATTTTCAGCCGCACCCACTTGGGATTCATTCCGAGATGCCATCAAGGAGCAGTACTACCCTGTCAAAAGCTATGAGGACAAATACATCAAATAGACCACATTGCGGTAGGGAAGGGACCAAGATGTGCCGGAGTTCACAAACATTTTTCATACCCTTCACACATAGCTGGGTATCAAGGAATCTGCGCTGCATTTGGTACTCAAATACCGCATATGCCTACATAGATATATCTAGGAAGAGATGGAGCTCCTGAATATCTCCTCGCTCGGCACGGCGTACCGATACGCTGTCAAAATCAAGCAAAAGTTCAGACAGAAGAAGCGAGACTTTGGATCTGCAAATCCGAAGACCAAAGGGGTGACCCAAGACAACCCGTCGAAGCCATAAGAAAAGAATAACACCACAAAGTCGAAGAAGGACATAGGAAAGTGGTGTGAGTTCCACAAGAGTCCCACTCATAACACAAGTGAGTGTCGGACCAAGCAGTCGCTGGTGGCCGAGTTGGGGCTTCAGAATCAGATGCATGTTCCAACCCTGAGCCAGAATTTGACAAGGGGAATGGCAAAGGGAAGCAGATCATTAATGCGGAGCCCAGCATCACTGTTGCCACCGACAAGATCTAGAAGAATGAGCCCAAAGATCTAGAGGAGGGGGAACGTATTTTCCACTCATAGGTGTGGGTGAAGGGTTCACCACTACAATTCATTATCAACAGTGGAAGCCAAAAGAACCTCATTTCAGCGGAGGTCATGAAGCAGTTGGGCCTACCAGCTACACCACACCCGCAGTCGTACACTATTGGGTGGCTTCATGAAGGACGAGATCTCAAACTTCGCCAGTAGTGCCGCCTTCCCTACAGCATCAAGCCTTTCACAGATGAGGTATTGTGTGATGTTACACCTCTGGATGTTTGTGATGTACTATTAGGCCAACCATACTTGTGGAGGCGACATGCTGTGTATGAGTCAAGGCCTCATGCTGTCATTATTTCTTTGAATAATTCATTATACAGGATACCGGAGGTAGCCCCACCTACCATCACCTCTTTGATCACTGCTAAGAAAGGCAGCAAGCTCATCTCACAAACTAGGAAATTTATTTTCTGTCTGGTTTGCTCCCAAAGTGAGGGGAAGATCATCACCACATCCATGACCCCCACAAAGGGTTCCTCCACGCAGCAACAACAATAAAGGAATATGGTCATGATAGAACACATGAACAACTTCTCCTCACCCACAGGGGTACCACACAAGCTTCAGGTGGGCAACAAAGTCTGGTTGCAGCTGCAGAAAGAATGCCTTACAAGATCCCATTAGAAGCTCCGACCACGCCGACATGGTCCTTACAACATTACCAAGGCCGTGGGAAACAATGCTTTAGAGCACAACATTCCTCCATTCCTTCGCTTGCACCGAGTGTTCAATGTGGACCATCGTCAACCAAGCTTCCCACCATTACTAGACACATCAGAGATTGCAGAACAGCTCACCAGGAACCAAGTTCAGCAGATGGAGGAACTCAACGTAGTGGGGACCATTGCTTCCTAAGGGGGGAGGAATGATCCAGGTGGATGTTGGTGGCCACCCACCTATCCCTTCTGGACCCCCACAACTGTCTCTTTTAGTTTTTCAGTTTCCGTAATAGTAGCACAATTTACTATTTTTAGCAGTTTTTTCGGGTCCTAAACTTCCGGAGCCATTTTGAGGCCCTAAACGACATTTTTTGGGAAATCTGGGAGCAACAGGGATTCATAGAAAGATGTTGCTCTTCCCAAAATTATAGTTCTCGGATATATCTTTCTAACGAGCTATTGTACATGTCAAACGGAGATCGGGTGCCAAAGTTACGACCTCGGGAAGTTGATGTACCAATTTACCCAAATGGGGCCCACAATTTGGCGTTTCATCTTCTAGGGTTAGGTTTTGGGATGTGAAGGGTTTTCCATTGTTTCTCAACAATAAATAGGCCTTCGATCCTCATTGTAACACAGTTCAGAGGCATGTAGCCACAACATCTCTTCTCAAAGATAAGCTACCATCGCCCTAGCTGGTTTATTTCCATTTCTGTTTGTAAGCATATTTCAGTATTTTCCATCAATGAAATGAAGTATTATTTCCACTACATCTCTGTGTTTATGGTTATCTCTGTGATTTGTTGTGTTCCTGTTTAAATCCGGTGTTCCTATTTAAATCTGGATCATGTTTAAAAGAGAAAAATAGTTTTTTTTTTCTTTCGGAAGTTTCTCATAGGACCTTGTAGAGATCACTTTTCATCGAAGAAAAAGAAGTTTCATATCGCATGTAGCCTTGTTTTCTATTGATTTATTTTGTGTCAGAATATCATAAGTTTTACTTCCGCCACTTTTGACTTAAGTAACAACCAATAAAATGAAGCACTTAATCTAAAATGAACTAGATTTTTTTTTCATAGACACATCAACTAGTCTAGGGCATTTAGGGCCTTGGAATAGGTGTGTGGAGAGTTAACTCTCCAAGTCCACTCTAAACTGAAACATAGAAGTTGATTAAAGAGTGAAAAATCCAGTCTCGTTAAGTTGTTTAGGAAATCTCTTCTAACATATGAGTTAAGCATGAGGACGAGTGAAGACAGGGAAAGAGAGATACCCCCTCTCTTACTTATTTGATCTCGCGCCCACGACTATTCTGCTCGACTTCCAATACAAACTGTTGACCTTAGTTGTCTATCCTATGGACCACACAGGTGACTACAGGGGGGAATACCCATGGTACCTGAGACAGATGTTGTATCACTTTCATAGTACATCTAAAGGGTGCCCTTGGGAAGCTCGGGTAATTACACCGACAAAGGATATTTCCTGGAAGTCAACATAATTATTTCTGATACCTTCATTGGTAGGCTTGCACCGTAATTATCCCAAACTATCTTTGGAATATCCTTATCTTCACTTTCTTGTATTTTGGTGTCTGGTCCTAATCACCCAAAGCAGAAATACCTGGAAGTCGCTTGTTTGGTTGTATCTTTAGGGATTTTTTTAGTGATTTCTCTCTGCTCCTAGATTGCCATAAGTTTTTATTTTTTGATTCTTTAAAAGTTTCTCTTAATATTTAAAAGTGGTTGATTAACAGGTTCTTCGGTCTACGAGGCTTCATGGGCTTTCACCAACAAGTTCCTAGCCTTCATCTAGAAGGCATAGGAGTAGTTATGTTGGTGATTTTCAACCAGTAGCAGCTAACACATCGAAGATTAATCCAACTTTAGAGGATCTTATTTCACCGAGTGAACCTTGTGCGGTTCATAATTTGGACGGAAATGATTTGATCCTTGCTAGAATGACCTTCCAATCGGAAGACGAGATTGATATTGAAGACATTCCTGAGTCCCACATGACACCTTCGACACCCCTTCCTTAAATATTTCGTACATTGTATCGTATGTGGGCAGCCTGACTCATAGTTCAACAAGCCCTATTCACTCTCCTTATTTTTTCCAGATGGCCAATGTTAGTGGTGTAACCATGGCTCTGAATACTTCTGGTGTGTAGACCCCTCCTTTAGTTGTAGGAGGGGGTACTATTGCTATCTCTACTATTACACCTAGTACAGTAGTTGTTGGCTCTACCTCCATTCTGATTTCGAGTGGGGGCACCCAACCTTTCGCTTCTTTCACTGGTACCTATCCTTATGGGATGCCACATAGTGGGATTCCCTCAGTTCCCTCAACTTTTCCATCTATTGTTTCCACATCTATGACTTCTATGCCAAGTGGTTCAACATCCTTTCAAGGTTTTTCTTTTGGAAGTGGTCATATACCTCCTTCCAATCCATCATTGAACTTAGGGCAAGCTCAAAATGTTAATCCTTCCCAAGGAGCTCAAGGATGGCCAAATCCTTTTGTTAGTGGGTTAGGGGCTAGGAATTTATCCCATTTATTTGGTCAACAGGGGAGTATTCCCTTCCCTTCCATTGGGACCTCACAAGTATTTCCTCTGTTAGCTAGTGCATGGAATCCTTATTAGGGGTTATCCCCTTCTTTCAATGTCCCGCTAGGTGGAAACTATCCTATGTATGGTAACCCTACAGCAGGGGGTGGATACCCTTTGAATACTTCCGAGGCACAAGGATATCCTTATGGTTCGAATGCTTCTATGAGAAACGAGTGGAAACCTTGTGTCTCTTCCAATCCAGGATACTCTTTTCAAAATATTGGAAATTCTACTCTTGGTGGGTGGAATTCTCTGGCTCCTTCGTGCTCACCATTCCTGACAATCTTAAACTTGCCAAATCTATTAGAGTTGACAAATGATCTGATTTGTTATAATATGGCTTGGCCTCTAGTTCCGACCAAACTTTTCTCTAATATTCCTAAATTTGAAGGGAAGTCTAGGGAAGATCCGGCTGACCATATAACCATGATACACTTATGGTGTTCGCCAAACTCCTTGGTTGACGATTCAATCAGGTTAAGATTATTCTAATGTACACTAACTAAAAACGCTGCAAAATGGTATATTGAGTTAAGGAGGGGTACCTTTTCTATGTTTGGCGAGCTAGTTGCTATATTTTAAAACCATTTGCAGTTGTCTATCTGATATGATGCTGGAACTGAGCTTCTAGCTAGTTTCCAACAAGACAAAGCAACTCACATTTCTGACCACATTCAAGAGGGGCGCAGAAGGAAGAGACTCATTAAGGCCTATATCCCTAATGATTTCCTTCTTGAATGGTTTTTAAAATATCTATATCCAGATATTTCTAAGGATGTGTCACTCTCTTAAGTGTTCACTGAAGAATAGGCCATCTTCAGAGCTCAATAGTTAGAACTTATATATTCTCAATTTGGAGTCCTCTATAATATTTTTCCTAATGCTCCATGATCAAAGATCGATTTAGCCAAACCCAAGTCGGGACCCCATGCTGACGAAATTGTAGGATCGATCGATAGTAGCATGACTAACCTGCTAAATCAATTGCAGCAATTGTATTTACAATCTGCTTCTCCAGTGCAGGCATCATCATCAGTGCCTATGCCTTCCCAACCTTCAACAGTTAATGTTGTCCAATCTTCGAACCCCAAAGGAGACCAACAATCCGATGGAAAGAAGAAGGGACATGGTAAAAAGAAAGATAAGGTTGGGAAAGGGAATGCGAATAGATCCAGTAATGATACTGGAGAGGGCAAGAAGGATTCGAAAAAGAAAGTGAAGTTCCCATGCAAGTTATGCAGTGGGGATCATCTTACCCATATGTTCCCTAAGATTTAGGATGCTCAGCACCTGTTAGCTCAACAAAGCTGTTTGAGTTCCCAGGCTATGTTGACAAACCCTTTTCTCCAAGGGTAGAAAATGTTTGTTGGTGCTAATGTTAGTACTGGAAACCCCACAAGGGGCAACCAGGAAGGGGAATCTATATCGAATTTCTATATGGTAAGGTCCCATGTTGATGTTGCTACAAGATGACATGATTATGGTGAACCCAAATCTTATAAAGCTAAGACTTCTTCCAATATTCCAGAGCTACTCCATATTGAGAGGCTCGTATTTGTGCCTATACCTCGGATGCTGAAAGGTTCTAGAAAATGTTCGATTATTAATCCCAATGCTAGGGCTGCCTAGAACTTCTCTATTGTTGAATATTTGGCTTAAATCTCTTGTGTGATGTCAGTGTTAGAGGTACTCCAATTGTGTCATGCACAAAGGAGTGCATTTCTCATTACGATCAGAGAAGTGGATCCAAAAAATTCTCTTGTTATAACATTTGATATGTCAAATGTTAAGAAGAGACTCCCTCATCATATGGCTTTCTAGATTAAATCTACGTATCAGAAAATGAATATCTTTCAAACTGTAGTTGATGAAGGGGCTTCCACATGTGTCATGTTGATGTCATCTTGGAAGCCTGTTGGATCTCCTTAAGTTGTTCCTTCCCCTACTCTCCTTACCAAATTCAATGGTAATTCTCATAGGCCTCATGGAATTCTTTCAGCCTTCCCCATTTGTGTTCGGGGCAAGGTTGTCAATGTTGAGGTAGAAATAGTTGATGCCAATTTGGATTATAATCTATTGTTGGGTCGAAATTGGGTTTATGCAATGGATGTTATTTTTTCATCATTGTTTCGCATCCTATGATTCCCCCATGAAGGGATAATTGTTACGATTGATCAAATGGATTATTCTCCTAATCATCCTAATGCATCTTCTCATTCTATCGCCCCCTTGGTGAAGAATACCAAACAACCTATGGAGAATTTGGGAACTAGAATGTATTCCTCATTGATGGGCACTTTTGATCTTCCTTCTTCTATTGCTCGTATTAATTCTATTTAATCTTCCAATGTCTTTCCCCGAAGAGGTTCTTTCAGAAGGAATTTTTTAAATTAGGAAGACATATTGGGTTCGTATTGGTAGGGTGGTAAATAATGCGATTTTTAGAGGTATTTTCCAATATGTAGTCAAATTAGGGGTATTTTTTAGTATGCCATGAATACACGTGATATATCAGAGGCTCACTAAGTGAAGCCCCTGTGGTACAATGTAGGATCACATAACATTACCGAAGACTGGGACTAGATTTTTCTAATAAGTTCAAAGACCTACTAATGATGAGTCTATGCTTATCTTGAAGTCTCTATACTTACATTGTAGTCTCAACAAATATAATCACTAACTTCATTTGTTTTACCAAAGGCCAAAACTAGTTTTTTCTAATAAGTTCAAAGACCTACTAAGGATGAGTCTATGCTTATCTCGAAGCCTTTATACTTACCTTGTGGTCTCAACCAATATAATCATCGACTTTGATTGTTTTTCTATAAATTGAAATTTTGTTTTTCAATAAATCTATTTCAATTTGAGCATATATATAGTTGATGGCTTGAAATGTTAGGTAACCTAGTCAATGAAATGTAGATAGAATTGATGGCTTGAAAAGTCAGGTAACCATAGTCAATAAAATGTAGATTTTAAAATAGTCAGTATTTTATGGTTAAATAAGTAAAATCAAGGTAAATACCGTTCGACCCTAACATGATGTAGCAACACAATAACACAATCTCATATGAGTTGTTTAGTGATATGAATTGATTCAATTGCTTGAAGCTAAGTGACTCAAATATGTTAATTAATTGATTCAAAATGGCCAAGATTATATATGCTAATATAATCTTAGCTAACACTTGTATGACTAACACTCTCTAAATTTAGACTTTAGCACCACCCTAGATCCATCTTAACTCTTGATCTACTAAGGGTCCAGAGAGATCAAATCTCCTTTCACTCAAAAATAGGTTTTCATCTCAAAAGATTTGATCCCTCTTGTCTCTTGGTAGATCTAGAGTTAAGATGTATCTAGGTTGGTTTTATTATTGGTTATAATTAATTATAATTAAAATATAAATATTAATTATTATTTTTAATTTTAATTTTATTTGACCATGTGGAAATGTTTACAGGACATTACATCTCTAGAGAGTGCTTCTCTGTGCAATTACTCTTAACCTTATTTTATATTTTAATTGACTCAACATGTTAATGTTTACACATATTTAGACCACTACAACATGTCTCCCATAAATTTTTTCTTTTAGATTTAAGTTTAAAAATGTTATAAAATAAAATATTTTGATTTTGAAATGAGTTATGGTTTTTGGGCAGGTGATATTGATAAACCATGTTATTGGTCCATGGTATTGTAAGAAAGCCTATTTACAAGTTAAGAATATACATGGTAAAATGAAGTTGAATATCTATGGTTAGGAATCTTGTCATATTGTATGTTTATTGTAAGTACTAAGTTTTAATATAAAAATTGCTATAAATTAAATTAAATTAAAATATTTATAATTTTTTTTCTTTTTTGAAATGAGTTATGGTTTTTGGTTATGTGGTATTGATAAGCAATGATATTTGCCCATGGTATTGTAATAAGTTCTATTTAGAAGAAAATAATATCTATGGTAAAATGGGTATGAATATTCATGGTTAAGAATCTTGTTATATTGTAAATATTAATTCTTTATGTGCTTCTTAGTTAAATTTAAATATGGCTACATAATCATTATTATAGTTTATATGGTAAAATGGATGTTAATTTATAACTACTATTTATATGTTATATATTTTAATGTCATCTATATATTTTAATTTTATTAATAAAAACAAATTTACAATTAAAATTTTGAATTTAAAAAATATTTACATCTAACGGTTATGCATATTACCAAAATTTAGACTGTCTGTAAACAACCTGAAAATAAAAACTCGCTGAGTGTAATTGAAAGTAATTATTTCCCACAATTTTGACATAAATGCTAAATGGTTCAAAAAGTTATCACATGGATGGTTGTGGATTTCAAATATTTACTTTTATTTATTTTAAATAATATACTTTCGAAAGGAAAATACCTTTCATGAATTTCCATTTTGCTTTTTTTAAAGTTGGGGTGATATTTTTAGAACATAACTTAGAAAGATGATAATATTTTTAGTGTAACACCCTCCTCCCACATCTACCAAAGTAACCTGCCAACCAAGGTAAACATGCGACAAGAGGCTACTATGATTGGATTTGACCTCCTATGTGACCATAAGGAAGTGGAATCGATGGAAACATGACACACATGCATTCAACATTAGCTTCTGGAGCCTCAGGAACCAATCCCTCACTTCAGCAATTTTCCCGTGGGTACCACTAAACTTTTGGACATCTTAAGCCTCATTCACTAATCTGATTTAGAATATTAGTCTGAGGTGCTAAGATCTTCCTTAGATTATAACAAAAATGCTTTCATTGTGCTTAAGGATTCATCAATTTCTGCAAGCTAAATGAAGAGTTTTTATGTTAATTTTTTGAGCAATTTAACATAAACCAGAAACTGAACAGTAGCATAAACATGTGCAGAACATCATCAAAAACAAATTACAACAAGCACATGATAAAGGAGCTCACCCCTCATGGGCTACGTCTCCTTGGTCCAGCCTCGAATTACTTGAGCCTCTCTATTATTCTCAAAAGTGTAAAAATTTGTGTTTACAATGCTCAAATGCTTCTGAAACCTACTCCATTCAGTCCAACATACTCACAAATGGCTATCTAACCTCTTTTTTGCAACCAATTTTGTGAAAAACTGAAGAAGTTATGACTTCTCCTAGTTTTCACACTATTCGCTCCACAAATTGCCCAATTACTGGCATGATCCTACAAATTAGCCCCAAAAACATGCTAATTGGGCAAAAATTTTGCTGCACAGTGAGCCATATTCTGTCGGCCAAGTCTTATTGCAAATCGCAATTGGCGAGGACCAACGAGCTTTAGTTTTATGTACGCGGCGGGCAATATTGCGATAGCGATGTGTTAGACCTGACATAAGTATTAACTGGAGCCTGTAACCTTATTGCATCCCAGATATCGTAATCGGTGGAAAACCAATGGTCTTGGATAGGTGGGACTTTGCAATATTGCGATATCACATCGAAACACTGATCTCACCTGGGGACGATTTTGTAGTAATTCACTCCCTTTGCCGATGTGCGATTATGATTTATTACATCGCAATCCCTTCCCTGCTTGACGATAGATTCTTTAAAATGGTCCACCTTTGACCTACGATTTGTGATATGCGGGGACCAATGGCGGCCTGCCACATGGTGCCTCACGATCCATTGATGAAACATGCCATGTCATCCAATCCTGTCATGTGAGCAAGTCAAACTTGAACTTTGACTTGCTCTAACTTCTGTATATGAGCTCGGAATTGAGTGTTGTTCACACCGTTGGATTTAGAATGACGAGTTCTTCAATCTGAAGCTAAGATTTTCAAGATTATGACACTTTGATTTTGAGCATAGTTTTGAGCACCTGATCACTCCTCCCCCCTGGAAGTATTTTGGACCCCAAAATATCACTTTCAATTGACGAGAAGGTGAGGGTACAGTTCCCTCACATTTTCGACCTCTACCCATTTGGCTTTTGAAGGAATTGTATCTTTGAGCCCCACTCAAAGATAGTCAATACTTCCCCTTTTTATTGATCTTGTTCTTCTGTCAAGTATAGTGTCTTGATGAAGCACATCAAGGAATTCTAGAAAAAATTATTCAATAGATGGAATTTGAACATTCTCTCCTTAATCTTCAATCAAAGGAGGCTCATACAACCTTAAATTCTCAACATTAACAAAAACATAAATTTTCATATATGAAGGCAAATCCAACCTGAAGGCATTGTTACCAATCTTTTCCAAAATTTTGAATGAACCATATCTAATTGGTTTTAACTTTTTACCTTCTCCTTGGAGCCTCCCTTTGTTAATGTGAGGCCAAACTTCATCACCAACTTGGAACTTGTGATCTTGACGATACTTGTCGTTCCTTTATTTTTACTCGCCTTGCCTTTTCTCAAGTTATTCTTGAACCTTTTGGTTTACTAATTGTATTTGTTCAATGAAATTTCTTGCTTTGTCTATGTCGCTGTGACCTTCAATAGAAACATCTTTGAAAAAAATAAAATCCAAAGGAGATTTAGGCAAGTATCCCATGCATGCCTCAAATGGCGAAGTTTGAGTAAAAGAGTGCTTGGCTCGGTTGTAAGCATGTTGAATATAGTGCAACTGTTCGTCCCACAACTTAGGATTCTTGCTGTAATACCCATGTAGAAGATGTTTCACTATTCTATTCACTACCTTTGTTTGACCATGTTTTTGTGGATGAAAAGTTGTACTCTTTTTTAGTTTGGTGTCCATGAATCCCCACAAAGCAAGAATCTCGATCACTAACCATGGATGTAGGCAATAAAAAATGCACCCAAACATTCTAAAAGAATAATTGAGCACTTTGTTCAGTTGTAACTTACTTTTTACATGGCATCAAAGTACACATTTTGTTGAACCTATCTACAACTACATACAAATAATCATGACCTCTTTTTGACAATGGAAGACATCCTAGAAAATCCATATAAACACTCTCCCATGGTTGTGAAGGAACCGAAAGTGGTGTGTACAATCCTAACTTCCTATTGATAGGCTTACTGATTGCACATAATGAAGACGAGGCCAATAAAAATACCTCCAAAGATATGCCACCGTCTTACTTACATTGAAATGACCAGCAATAAGAGAAGTATGTGCATCTCTTATGTTGTTAACTCTTTCAAGTTATCATGCAAATGATAAACTAATTCCTCTACTTGGGAGGTAATCCCTTTGGTTCCTGAAGCATTTCATCATATTGGTTAACTACGTCAACTAATTCAGATTTCAAATTCGAATCACAACCTTTAAAAGCTTCATTATCAACATCATTTTTGGGTTTGATCATGAGAAGCACGAAATTCTTGCTTGAATTCACCTGTCTTTTCATTTTCCCTGCATTAACAAGCGAAAGATTTGTTTTCTTGTTGTGAGCTCTCACAATATATTCTACTCCATTTTTGAATAAATGATATTTATTTTCATGTTGATGGAAGATAGATTTTCTATCATAAAGGTACAGGCTACCCAAAACCATGCCATAGATAGCTAACGACACAACGTCAAGCTCCACTTCATCTATGAAATTTGTGGTTATAGCGAATCTCAGTTTACACTTTCTAGTAACTTGCAATTATGCATTGTCACATACCCATCCAAGTGGATATGGTTTATGATGTGGAACAATTTCTAGATTTAAACTCTTGACAATGTTTTTAGAGATAAGACTGGCTTGAGAGCCGCTATCGAACAACGTATCAATCACCCTTATGTGAAACAGTTCCGTTCTCCTCTTTTCATTTGGAGTTTCATTTTGTGAGTTTGAAGAACTAGTGCTGGCAATGGATTCTTTTCCTTTTAACCCCATGGCTGTGATTTTAGTTTCATCGCCTGAATTAGATCCCAAATCATGTTGAGTGGTTGTTGTTGTCGTATGTTTTCCCTTGTTGTTGTTTCTTTCTGTTTTCATTTGGGGATGAAGCTTCCAATAGTGAGCTTCATCATGAACCTCTCTAGAGCAATGATTGCATGTAATTTTCTCTTGTTCCTTTTTAATAGATGCATTTTTCTTTGCCTTCCCTTTGAAAGTCTTTTCTTTTCCTTTACTCTTAAATGGATTTTTACTACCTTCTTCTAGGGTGTTTTTCCCTCTTGCCTCAAGATGAGTGGCTTGCACACACACATCATCTAGATTATTGGGATTAAACATTAAGATAGTATGCCTAAGGTAACTATATAAACCCCCTATGTACTTCATTATAGTGTCCTGTGATTGTAAATAAACACCTAACATCAAAGACCTTTTTCTGAATTCTTGGGTGTAATCTTGCACAGTTTGAACTTTTAATTGTCTAAAGTTCTACCAATTCATGATGGATTTTTGCATATAGGCTAGAGGGTATAATTGTCTTTTAATTGCATAAATGAAATCATTGCAAGAAATTGAGATCTTACTGTTTTTTTTGTCTCCTCTTGGGTCTTTGATTCCCACCATACTAGTGTTGCACCCTCCATTCTTAAGGAAGCTAACTGAATCTTTATGTCATCCTCTTAAAGGTTTTGGGAGGTTTGGAACTTTCTCCTTGCAACCTGCTATTCCTCTCTTCATAGAGGACCTTCACCGTCTCTGTCATATCAAAGAAATCCTCTGTGAAGGTCTTCTCATCTTCTGTCATGTTTGTAGGTTCTCCTTTATGAGACATGATCTCTAGAGTCTCAACTTCAACTTGAGTTTGAACTAGTGTTGGAGATTGTGGCAACCTTTCTCTTCTTCTCCTTGACCCAAATTCAGCGCTTCCAACCAGCTTTCCTTCACATCTTTTGAATTTTAACCTTGTAAGCATGGCATAAACGTGCAAACAATTAAATTCTTCTTTCACAAAGCAAAACCTAGTGTTACGATACCAAATTGATCTAATTTAGAATAGTTTGCAGTGCTAATATCTACCTCAGATTATAAACAAAATGCTTTCATTGTGCTTAAGGATTCATCAATTTCTGCAAGTTAAATGAAGAGTTTTTATGTGAATTTTTCAATCAATTTAACATAAAACAGAAACTGAACAACAACATAAACATGTACAGAAAATAATCACAAACACATTACAACAAGCACATGATAAAGGAGTTGACCCCTCCTGGGCTACGTCTCCTTGGTCCAGCTTCCAATGGCTTAGGCCTCTCTATTATGCTCAAAAGTGTAAAAATCTATGTTTACAATGCTCAAATTCTTCTCAAACCTACTCCAATCAGTCCAACATACTAAAAATGGCTATCTAACCTCTTTTTGCAACCAATTTGGTGAAAAACTGAAGAAGTTATGGCTTCTCCTAGTTTTCCCGCTATTTGCTCCACAAATTGCCTCATTACCGGCATGATCCTAGAAATTAGCCCCAAAAATGCGCTAACTGAGCGAAAATTTTGCTGCGTGGGGGGCCATATTCTTTCAGCCGAGTCTTATCGCAAATCTCAATCGGCAAGGACCGACGGGCTTTAGTTTTGTGTACACGCCGAGTGATATTGCGACAACGATGTTGGGGACCCAACAGAAGTATTAACCGGAGTCTATAACTTTATCGCATCTGGGATATTGCAATCGGCATAAAACCAATGGTCTTGGATAGGAGAGAATTTGTAGTATTACAATTTGTGATTGCGATATCACATCGCAACCCTGATCCTGCAGGGGTTCGATTTTGTAGTACTTCACTCCCTTCACCAATGTGCGATTGCAATTTATCACATTGCAATCCCTTCCCTACTCGGGGACCGATTCTTTAACATGATATGCCTTTGACCTGTGATTTGTGATATGCGGGGGCCAATGGCGGTCTACCACTTTGCACCTCCCGATTTGCTGATGGAAGCTACCACATCATCCAATACTGCCATGTGAGCAAGTCAAACCTGAACTTTGACTTGCTCTAACTTCTGCATTCGAGCTCAGATTTGAGTGTCATTCACACGGTTGGATTCAAAATGACAAGCTCTTCGATATGAAGCTAAGCTTATCAAGATTCTAACACTTCGATTTTTTAGCATAATTTTGAGCACCTGATCACTCCTCCCCACTGGAAATATTTTGGATCCCAAAAGATCACTTTCAACTAACCAGAAGGTGAGGGTAGAGTTCCCTCACGTTTTTGGTCTCTATCCATTTGGCTTTTGAAGGAATTGTACCTTTGAGCCCCACTCGAAGATAATCAATACTTCCCCTTTTTTTTGTCCTTGTTCTTCTGTCAAGTATAGTGTCTTGTTGAAACACATCAAGGAATTTTGGAAAAAAATCTTCAATAGATGGAATTTGAACATTCTCTCCTCGATATTCAATCAAAGGAGGCTCATACAACCTTAAATTATAAACATTAACAACAACATAAATTTGCATATATGAAGGCAAATCCAACTTGAAGGCATTGCTACCAATCTTTTCCAAAATTTTGAATGGACCATATCTAATTGGTTTTAAATTTTTACCTTCTCCTTGGAGTCTCTCTTTGTTAATGTGAAGCCAAAATTCATCACCAACTTGGAACTTGTGATCTTGACGATGCTTGTCGTGGCTTTCTTTGTACTTGCCTTGGCTTTTCTCAAACTGTTCTTGAACCTTTTGGTGTACTAATTGTATTTGTTCAATGAACTTTCTTGCTTTGTCTATGTCTCTATGACCTTCAATAGCAACATCTTTGCAAAAAACAAAATCCAAAGGATATTTAGGTAAGTATACCATGCATGCCTCAAATGGCGAAGTTTGAGTGGAAGAGTGCTTGGATCGGTTGTAAGCATGCTGAATATAGTGCAATTGTTCATCCCACAACTTAGGATGCTTGCTGCAATACCCACACAAAAGATGTATCATTGTTTTTTTCACTACCCCTGTTTGACCATCTGTTTGTGGATGAAAAGATATACTCTTTTTCAGTTTGGTTTCCATGAATCCCCACAAGTTTGACCAAAAATTCCCCACAGAGCGAGAATCTCGATCGCTAACAATGGATGTAGGTAATCCAAAATGCACCCAAACATTTTGAAAGAATAACTGAGAAGTTTGTTCATATGTAACTTACTTTTTACATGGCATCAAAATACACATTTTTATGAACCTTTCCACAACTACATACAAATAATCATGACCTCTTTCTGACAATGGAAGACGTACTACAAAATCCATAGAAACACTCTCCCATGGTCATGAAGGAACTGGAAGTGGTGTTTACAATCCTAACTTCGTATTGCTAGGCTTACTGATTGCACATAATGAACATCCTTTAATAAAACAAGACACACTTTCAAGCATATGAGGGCAATAACAATACCTCTATAGATGTGCCACCGTCTTACTTACACTGAAATGACCAACAATAAGAGAAGTATGTGCCTCTCTTATGATGTTTACTCTTTCTCCCTATGGAATACAAAGCTTGCCAAGTTGGTACAACAAGTTATCATGCAAATGATAATCCAATTCCTCTACTTGGTTACCTTGACTCAAGCTTGCATAAACATCTTGAAATTCATTATCTAATGCATATTTATCAATATAACTTTCATGTAAAACAGGATTATGCTTGAGTAAAGTAGTTGCACTAATAATCGGCCTAGAAATCATATTAGCAACTTTATTGTATATACCTGTCTTATACCTGATTACCAAGTGGAATTGCTGAAGGAAACCCATCCATCGGAAGTGCCTTAATTGCTGCAACTACTCCCTTCATCGATGTGCGATTGTGATTTATTGCATCACAATCCCTTCCTTGCTCGGGGGCCGATTATTTAACATGATCTACCTTTGACCTATGATTTGCGATATACGGGGGCCAATGGAGGCCTGCCACTTGGTGCCTCCCGATTCGTTGATGGAATCTACCACATCATCCAATCCTGCCATGTGAGAAAGTCAAACCTGAACTTTGACTTGCTCTAACTTTTGCATACGAGCTCGGATTTTAGTGCCATTCACACCGTTGGATTTAGAATAACGAGCTCTTCAATATGAAGCTAATATTTTTAAGATTATGACACTTTGAATTTTGAGCATAATTTTGAGCACCTCAATAGTCACTTTCATGCTATAGGCATGACAGTGTCCAGAAACCAAGAGTCGCTCTCATAGGCTTGTCTACCGACATCAAGAGACCCAATTTGCCAGTGTTATGCTAGCGTCCTCAGGATTTGAGCCACTTTTTCAGGCCGAGAGCCCACGTCACTGCCCATAATGGAATGATAACTTAGAAGTAGTAAAAGAACATGGAAATAATGATGCAAAAGCCATAAGTTAAACAAAACCTTAATTAGACCCCTACTAGCCATGACAGGCATTTCGTCAAACATGTCTCAAGAATTTAATCTAGAGGTGTAACCAATAGAATTAAACATAGGGATCTTGTACTAATTTGAGAATAGCTAAGAACCATTGTTCCCTTATGTCATTTGCTAGATTACCATCCATTAGGCCATATATACATTATCCATTCATTTACAAATAAAAACAGGCTGAGAACCATACATATCTTTTTTCCAAGGAAAAAAACCGAACTTTTTTATAAGGAATAAAAAAGTTACAATCAGATGAGTGAACATTCAGCAAAATTCTGCATGAGAAGGAGAACAAACTCCTCTGTGTAAAAACATCAGCACACCTAAATCAGCTATGATTCTCCTGTACCCGGCCTGAACAGCCAAACCAAAAACTATAATCAAGTTTGTCTCAGGGAACCTGGGTCTCCTTTCAAAGGAAAACAACCCATTAGTGTATGCACAAAAAACAAAGATCTCTACACGCTCTTATCAAACCAGAGCAAACAGAAAAAGAGAGACACAGTTCTTCATATGCTACCAGTATCAGATAAAAAATAAAGTCCACTGATAAGCTAGAGCATATATAGATGGAGGCAAAAAGCATTAAGTGTATGGGGGAAGATCCGACACACGGATCTGGTCCTGGTTCTGTTCTGTTATTCTCCACGAGCCCACAGCTTGCTGCAGACCTTCTTTAGAAAACCTGTCTGCCTCTTCATTGCTGTCCCTGTAAATATGATCAATGGAAAATACATTAAAATGGAGCTTTAAGTTTTGGATTTCTTCAAGTAATGGCATCAACATATAATGTCGGCATCTATATTTCCCGTTGACCCAATTAACAACATTCAGCGAGTCTCCAAAAATCTGAACTGCGAGGATATTCCTGTGAATGAGCCAGCAAAGGAGTAACTTTAAGGCTGAGAGTTCTGCAAAGTTATTTGAACCCGTCCCAAGGCCCACTGAGGCTTTTAGCGAATGAGAGGGGCTTAAGTGGATAATAATCCCGGCTCCTGTAAAGTTATTTTGGGCTGCCCCGTCAAAGAAAGCCCAAGGAATCCCATCTCTGATATGAAACTCCTTCCGCTGGTCTATTTTTAAAGGTCCTTCCGGCTCTGGAATGCTGGCGAGAATGGCAGTGCTTTGAATTGCAATAACTTCCGCTGGGGTGGATTTTTCTCTAAAGATACTTTGATTTCTGGTGATCCAAATGCCCCAACAAAGAATGGGAGGGAGGTTCCTCAGATTCTTCTCAGAGTAATGGTTCCACTAGTATTCCCAGGTAGTGGAAATAACTTCCCCCTCCCATCTTACGTTGATGTTCAAGAGCTTTTTCGCTTCATCCCAAACTTGCCTTGTAAAAGGACAGGCGAGGAACAGGTGAGGGATGGATTCTGAGGCTGCGAAACATAAGGGGCATCTTCCAGGTCCCTACTTAAAACGAGATTGAAGAATGTCCCAGGAAGGAATCTTATTTTTTAAAGCGCACCAGAAAAAAATTCTAGCTTTTTTGGGGCACTTCAGCTTAAACAAAGGCTTTGCCCACCAGACAGGAGGGTCCCATCCCTTTTTCTTCATCAGAAAGTTGTAACCAGCCTTTGGGGAATATGAGCCTGTCTCAGCGTGAGCCCAAACCAGGGAGTCTGGTTTGTCCTTTAATCTAACATTTGATTGTTTAAGCTCCTGAAGGAAAAGCTGCCACTCATTCCTCCATATGGGGTCAATGCCTAAGTCATCTTCAGTTTTCCATGTCTGTCCCCAGATAGAAGACTGCTCCATATTTGCTATCTGATTTAAACTTTTGATTCCTTTAGCATCCAGATGGGTGAGCAGACCAGGGGATAAAGCAAAAAATTCGTTGCATCCTACCCACGGATCCCTGCCAATCCTCAGGTTTTCACCATTTCCTACCCGCCAAGCCAAACCTTGTTCAATTACTTTAAAAGCCTCTGAAGTGGCTTTCCAAATAACAGAACAGTTCCTTCCTTTTTTGTTTGGGCTCCTAATCTAGTCTTCAAGAGGAACGGGATCAATATACTTTCTTTTAACAACTCTAGTCCAGAGATTTTCCGAATTTATAATTCGCCAACCTGATTTAGCTGCCAAAGATAGACTGAAGTCAAAAGGATTCTTTAAGCCCCAACCACCCCATTCTTTTGGTCTAGCAATTTTATCCCAAGCCACCCAAGGAAGAACTGTGTCCTCCTTAGATCCTGACCACAGAAACCTGCTACAGATCTGTTTGATTTTATGGAGGATCCCTTTGGGAATCCAAGTCAGTGCAGCCCAAAAAACCGGAATAGCCTGTAGAACAGAGTTTACCAGAGTAAGTCTACCTGCCCGCGATAACCACTTGAAGCTCCAATGGGAAATTTTTTGTTCAATCTTTGCCACCAACCAATTCCAGTCCTGTTTTCTATATGAGGATGGTTTTAGCCAAAAACCAAGATATTTGAAAGGCTGATCCATATTACAGATTTCGAAAGGCAAATAAGATGCAATCAGGATCTCCTCTTGTCTACTGAAACCTTCCAAGATTAAGTGAGACTTCCTGGAGTTTATTTGAAGCCCTGTAGCTTTCAGGAACAGATCAAGAATGATTTTAAGCTCTTTAATTTCATTTAAATTCCCATTTGTGAATAATAAAATATCATCAACAAATAGGAGGTGAGTTATGAACAAATTTACAGCAACTTCCAAACCTTTGACCAAACCTGATCTCTTGGCATTTGAAATCTGCCTACTTAGTCCTTCTGCTGCTAGGAGGAAGAGCAAAGGAGAGAGAGGACATCCTTGTCTCAAACCTCTTTGGCTTTTGAAGAATTGAGAGGCAGCCCCATTTATCAGAATAGCAAAACTTACATTTGAAATGCATCCCATGATCCAATTTATAAACTCCACCTTAAAGCCTAGATGAGTCAATAGCATCCTTAGGTACGTCCAACTGATCCTATCATAGGCTTTTGAAAGATCGATTTTAAGCACAACCCCTTTTTTGTTTGCCTGTCTGATACTGTGAATAGTTTCCTGGGCCACCCCGATAGCTTCATGAATTTGACGACCGTCCAAGAAACCAAATTGTTCATTGGATATACATAAAGATAAAATAGGTTTCAGGCGAACCGCAATGATTTTTGCAATGATCTTGTAAATAGTATTGCACAGAGAAATAGGCCTGAAGTCTTCAAAAGTTGCCGGGTCCTCTTTTTTTGGAATGAGAGCAATGAAAGTTGTATTAAAGGGACCATAAATTTCTCCTTTCTTCCTTGATTCCTCCACTACTTCAGTAAGCTCTGCTCCAATTGAATCAAAAAAGTGGGAAAACAGCTCGATGGTCCAACCATCCGGCCCCGGGCTTTTATCTTTAGCCATAGATTTTATTATACTTTCTACTTCCTCCTTAGTCACTTCTCTAAAGAGGTTTTCAGCTTCCTCCTCCTCCACAAAGCGAGGGAATACTTGGGCTGTTCTGATAATTTCAGCTAAAGAAATCCCCCCCAGGGTCTGAAAAAAGGGATTGAAAATGATTCTTTCCCATGTTTGATAAAGCCTCGAAAGATGAGGCCTCCCTACCTTCAAATCCTTCAGCTTCCATATAGTATTAGCATTTTTCCGGCCCTTTGCATAGTTATGGAAGAATTTTGTATTTTCATCCCCCGCTTTCAGCCAAATAGCCCTACTTTTCAGTCTCCACTCCTCTTCTCTATCCAGTAATATCTTTGCTCTACTCTTTTCTAGAGCCAGAATTCTTTCTTTCGACTCCTGGGTTGTATAAGCATCAGCCTCAGGATCTTCTAAAACACGTAGGGCATCATCAATAATGGCCAAATCTTCATTTTGTTTTTTCCTTTTGGCTGAGGCCCATTCGTTGGCTGCTTTCTTAAGTCTTTTTAAATTTTCCATAAAGTGTGCTCCTTTATTCTCCGAAGGGCTGATACCCGAATGTCTCCAGGTATCCCTGAAAAGCTGAATGAAAGAATCCTCCTGTAGCCAAGAGGCATTGAATTTGAACGGAGCAGCCGGTTTTGGAGGGGACTTGGAGAATTCAAGAAAAATGGGAAAGTGGTCCGAGTTCCCCCCTTCACCCACCCATTGTCTGAACAGAGGGATATTGGATGCCAACATTTCACTGATGAGGAAACGATCCAACCTTTTTGCAATTCTTTCCTCCCCCGTTCTTCTGTTCCTCCAAGTAGGTTTTGCTTTTATGATATTTACATCAATCAGTTTATGAGTGTGAATAGCATTTGTGAAAAAATCAGATAGAGGATCTTCCCTCGCAAAGGGCCCCCAAGCTTCAGCGATCCCCAAAGAGAAATTTAGATCTCCCCCAATTATCAGGTTTTTATCCTTTATCAGACCTTTTGAAAGGAAATCGTTCCAGAATGGAACCCTTCCCTGACAGGGCCCATAAACATTGACAAACAAAAGAGGAATATCAAAATCAGGAGAAACAATCTCCATACCCAGAACATGAGACAGGCCCCAGAAATTTAAAATCTTCAATCTTCCTTCCTTAAATCCGATAGCAAGCCCTCCCGAATGACCTGAAGCATCAAGAGCTATAAAAACCCATCCCGGAAAAGAGGAGCGAAGGGCAGATTCAATATCGGCACTTTTGCCCAAGGTTTCTTGAAGAAAAACAATATCCGGGTTGTGACGAGAAATTAGGTCTTTCAACGCCAGTTTTTTGGGTTTACTGGCTAAACCCCTGCAGTTCCATGAAAGACAAATCATTTTATGACCGCCTCAGGGGTTTTAGCTGCTCTAAGCGCCCCAGGAATCGACATTTGTTTGCCATCAGCCACATCAAATTTTGCTTTAACTTGGGCTTTTGAAAGAAGTGATTTCCGACCTCTACCTTTTTTAGTTAAACTCTTAGACAACTCAGCACCTAGCCCACCTACAGACTCCAGGGCATCATTCGAGCAAACGGACTTCTTACTGAGGGATCTAAGGTTATAGTGACAGGCAGGAGGGGAAAAACCAGTGCCCTGACTCTTCGGGGGAAAATCCTCACAGTTCAGATTTAGAGAGGGAATAGCAGCCGAAAGATTTTCAATATTTTGAATGTCATCATTACATTTGTTTAAGAGGGGGGTACACCCGACGATTGATTCAGAATTAAAAGAAGAAATGATTGGGGAAGACTACATACCGGATGGGACACCTTCAGGTAGATCGGCCGGATCATCAAGAGTCGGTTCCAAGTGAGGCTGGTCTTCTGTAACTCGAACCAGATCTCCATCCTCTCGAGGCACCCCCTCTTTAGTTTGAGGAGTGTGATCTTCCATAGCTTTTTCATCTGGAGTATTCCCCTCCACCGGATTCTCAGCTTTCCTCAAAGAACCCTCCCACTCCTCTTCTTTATTTTGAGTCCTCCTTCTTCTTTTCCCCAAAGGGCAATCCCTTGCCAGGTGCCCATGCTCGTGACAACGGTGACAACGAAAAGGTAGGAGTTCATAATCCAGAGGCTGTTCGAAGACATACTCCTTATACTGCAGCGTGATCGATTCTGCGAGCCCTTCTTTCGGATTGAGCCTTACTAATATCCTCGCCACAGCTCTTTCATAGGTATGGAGAAAGGATCTATCAGCATCCAAATAGGTGCCCAGAAGGTTCCCAATAGATTTGAAGACGGAATCCACCCATAGAAAAGGGGGCAAGTTAGGAGCCCTGACCCAGACAGGGAATTCATCGACCTTTTCCTTTGAGGCGTCGAATAGGGGGGACCATCTTTTAAAGAAAACAGGACTGTTCCCGAAAGACCAGTTCCTCCCCTCGACCCATTCCAGAGCCTCCTTACTGGCAAATCTAACCATGAACCAACCCTTAACCAACGTGTCAGTCTTGAAAGAATTTACCGGGGTTTCCAACCACTGACTCTCCGCCCACTGCTTTAAGAATTTACCAGATACAAAACGCCCTCTAACTCTGCCCACAAGTGTACACTCTGCCACTTCCAGAACATCCTCTACCTACACGTCCATACCGAGGACCAAATTCGCAAACCGCTTTTTCTTCAGAGGTTTTGCCTTCTTCCTTTTTTCCCCTGCCTTCTCCGGTTCCGGCTCAGAGTCCCTGTCTCCTAAGTCAGGGTTTGAGATTCCTACAACCCTTTGTGTACCATTTCCATTTAATGCGGACTGGTCAACATCAATACTGGGAGGGGTTTCAATCAACCCTTCTACAGGGCTCCCCGCTTCTCCTTCTGCCGAAGTCCCACCCTCTTTCACCTTACCGGTAATGAGGGTATGAACAAATTTCCCCTGATTCGTAGCCTTACCAAGTCCTGTGGAAAACCCCTCCGCCCCTACAAAGCTCTGAGTGGAATCTTTTGAAAATAGAACCCTGTTAACAGTCGAATGGTTGCTTCTGTCACCCACATCTTTCTCAGCAATTTGAATACCCCCTACAGGCCTCCATATCCCTTTGTTTTGAGAAAAGCTTATGATATCCTCAAGGCCGCCAGACGGACAAAAAGCTTTTGAAGGGGAGAGGGACTTACTGTCAGGTGAGGCGATAATCTTGTCTCTCCAAGCGCCTAACTTAGCTTGAGGGATTGCCTCCTCAGAAATCTTGCCGACTTTGCCGAAACCGCCTGTAAGCTCCCAGCTCTCGTCCAGTAAACCTTTTGCAATTTTTGAACTCCGCGAACCTCCCCCCGAGAACAATGCGGATGCATGGCTGTCAACTTGCCCAAAGAACTTGCCGATATTCTGCTCAGTGACCTCCTTCCCCCAGACCGAGAGGATATCTTCCGGGGTTGGGTCAAGTTCCACCGTTTCATTTTGAATTACCATGGTAAACAAACCCAGTAAAAACTGACACCACCTCGCAACCGTTACCCGGGGAAACAGCTGAAACCGCCTGTAGGCAAGATAGGTTGACCTCTCCAAAGGAACAGAAAAGAAACCGCCTAGAAAGGTTCACAAGATAGAACCCACCAGGGAAAAAGACCCAAAACTCAAACCGTGGCAGTTCCCCGTCGCCAAACCGATAGCGGTATTCTTTAACCCAGCTGTCTCCTTCTCCACTTGCCCACCCAAAAACGACCTCGGTGGATCCGCCAGCAACAAAAACTCCCGTACCTGCGTGTCCTTTCCTGCGCCGTCTGCATCACCTAGGCCTATGGCCTAGGGTTCCCGGATCGAACCCTACTCCCTCCATCTTTTCATAAACAAGACCTCGTTATGACTCCTGAGAACCATACATATCTACAATCATAAAACACACATATAACCAACATAATACCAACATAAATACTCTTGAAAGTATAGTTATATAAACCACATATAATCCATCAAAATGCTCATTGAAATACAAGGAGAAATAACCTTTCATTAATGATGCAAAAACTAAACTCGGGATGGAACTTCCACATTCCACGAGACCATAGAATGGTTAAGCCTAATCTCTCTTTAGCCATTCACCCCCATTCCATATTCCAAGCATTAATGTGGGACTCAAACCAAAAGAAGTAACCAAGACATATTGAGGTTGAACCAACTCACCGTCATCAATAGAAACCAACCTTTACCGTAATCCATCCCAGATCATTGGGCCAACATAATGAACACATCAAAACATGCTTTACCATGATCTCCACCCGATCACTAGGCCAAATGAGCATGGATGCCACCAAATTTCTCCACCTACATTGTGATGAATTTTCCTGTCTGCTAGTCTCTCAGGCTTTACCACAATCCAAACCTGGATCACTAGGCCCTAAACTGATACCCACTCTCCAGGATTTCACTCATATCCCAAACTCTAGATTACTAGGCCCAACAAAGAGAAAACCACCTCTTGGCTTTACCGTATATCCTGCCATTCACCCACAAGGATTCCTAGGCCCACCAAGGTGACACAATCCTCACTTTCATGCAAACCACAATTTGGCTTAGGGGTCACTAGGCCAATGGCTTTACCGTGATCCACATTCTAGTTTAGGGACCATTAGGCCATGTTCTCTATCATTCGGAGATCCACCCCATTCAATTTCAAATCCATTCGACAATCCAGTTCAACCAAAAGATGAGAACTCCATCACACCATGGCTATCAGGGAATGGAAAGGCTAGACTGAAAACCATGTTACACCTAGAAAAACCCATGCCAAAACAACAAAAGAACCACATGAAATACCATGCATCTCAAATATAGAAAGAAAATCACAGGTGTAAAGCGATACCTGCCAAGAATCATGTTGTAGTTGCTTTATCCTTCTCTTCCTTGCTTGATCTTTCCTTCTTCTTGCCTTCTTTTCCTTTCTTGTTCCCATGCAAAACCATAGAAAAATCTTGAGCCAAGAGCTTACACTCACTAAGAGCTTAACACTGAAAACAAGCTCGCCAAATGATCCTTAGAAGCCTTTTTATGAATGAGGACACTATTTTCTTTGTTTTCCATTATTTCCCTTCAATTTCCTCCTCACATGCAATCTGTGACATTTCACCTCCTTTTTCTCGTAATTTCCATTATTTTCATAAATAAATGTGCCAAAAGGGCCATTTTTCCTTTCCAAAGCTTTAGCCATTGCCTTTTCCAATTTTCTTAGCTTTTAAACCGATAAACACCCACACTGGGATGTCTTGCCCATGATTTAGCTTGGAATACGTGTCCATCACCATGGCCGTATATATATATATATATATATATATATATATATATATATATATATAGATATAGATATAGATATAGATATAGATATAGATATAGATATAGATATAGATATATATATATATAGATATAGATATAGATATAGATATAGATATAGATATAGATATAGATATAGATATAGATATATATATATATATATATATATATATATATATATATATATATATATATATATATATATATATATATATATATTACAAGAGTTTTTAACCGGGGTTGTTATAGAACCCCCCCCCCCCCCTTGGGGGAACACCATCCTCGGTGTTCAACCATACCTATACTAGCAAGACTGCTGAAAACAAAACATACTACCCATGGAGCTTTATAACATAGCTCATTGCAGTATTTACAATGAATGACCTGCTCAAAAGTAAAACATCACGACAACATGACCAGATAACAAGCATACCGCATATTGGAGCTTTATAATATAGCTCATTACAGTTTTACAATAACCACATACACATATGCACATTTTCTAAACCATAAAATAAAAGGATATGATGTCTGTATCAATCAACAAGGGAGTCGATAGGATCACACCTCCAACCTCAAAGTAATACTAGCATTCACCTCCTTCCCAAGAAGTCTAGAATCCACTGCCACAGTCAAAGTTGCATCCAAAGTCCAACATTATAATCCTGTGCCACTTGTCCTCTTAGTGAATAGTTACCAACTCATTATTCTAGGGCGCACTCCTAATGTGCATGTGATTCTATCTGGCAATGCTAATTTTCAAAACAAATATATCCGTGACCGTTCCTTCTTTGTTACACAGTCCCTTGGGAAATCTGGTCCCCCCCTTTCATCCAATCACTCACATTCCAAGTTCCCCGGAATCCCCTATCCTGGGCGATCCATCCCTAGGTAAGGCTTACTCGCATTGGAAGATACAAAACCAAGGCATAACCCTACCTCAAAACCATCGTATTGGTCATACTGTGCCCATGCAAATAAATGGACACTATTGGGTACCAATGTCTCACAATGCCGCTGCTCTTGAAGTACTCTACAACCGTACTGTTGCATGTTCCAATTTATTTTTCTGTTGTTGCCAATTCTTGTAGTCGATTTCAATCACCCAACCGACATTTCCATGCTTCCTGTACTAAGAACATACCTTCCATTAGATTTAAAATAAATTGAAATAACTTCAAATCATGCCTCATTGGTAGCTCGTCAATAAGGTACACTTGCAATCTGGTTTACTTCCTGACACAACAAATCAAACTAGCATCTTTGACCAAATCATCATGTATAAAAATATCACATCAGGTTAGATCAAAACACAACCGTTGTCTATAAAAATCATAAACCAGAATCATAGATCACATGTAATCATCATAAACCCGAATCATAAATCACATGCATAATAAAACTGAATTAAAATACTGATACTTATCCTTTAATCAAGCCTTAATTTCTACCTTTTTCTTTATTCTGTACGCACTTTGGATCCGTTGCCACACCTGAAAATCACCTAGTGCCTTCTCTTCAACCATGTGCACATACAAATAGTGTGCATCACACACATACAATCACACGCTACACACAACACCATGCAATACATGCACCTACACCTGACATACAACACATACACCTACACCCATTGTACAACACAACATAAATACGTATATAGAGTGCAACACAATGAATGCATATCTCACAATACCATGAATACACAATGCACATACATAGTACTCCATGCCCACAACACAACATGTACACCAGTACCACATGTACAAAGCACCACTTGCACAACGTGTGCACAACATCACATGTACTCGGTATCACCTGCACAATGTCTACACAACGCCTCATGTACACTGCACCATTGTAAAATGTGTACATAATACCACATGTACACAGTACCACGTGCACGACAGGTACGTGACACCATATGTACACAATGCCACATGCACGACATGTACAAATCACCACCTTCACACAACACCACTTGTACAACATGTACACAACACCACATGCACACAACATCATTTGTACAATTATGCACACAACACCATATGTACATAGCGCCACATGTAAAACATGCACGCAACACCACCTATACATAGCACTGCATATCAACATTTACTTAGCATCATTTGTACACAACACTACATATCCAATATGCACATACCACCATATGCAATATTTGGACAACAATATCTGTACCATATTGTACATAACATTTCATAAAAAACATGTACGCACAATATATATACACGAAATCGCATGTGCACACATCATCGATGCAACATGTACAACATATACAATGTGTGCACAACAATAATACCACACTGCCTTTACCAAGCAACCTTGCTTCCAACATCTTATCCATGCTTGTCCTAGCATGTCGCAGACCACACTGCTTTCATTTCGTTTTTGTATACCTCAGTATAACATGTCCATAACATATACATAACATAATCACATAATATCAACTCATAACCATATGATACTAACCTTGTATATTTGTTAGGCTACGCTTCTCACTTGATTCCTCATAGCTAGGAACCTCTTCATGTCATTTACATGCATAAGAAACCATTCCTCCGCAAGAACGATCCTTGACAACCCTGTCAAATAGTGACATAAATATATACGTACATACATATATAATTATTAGTATAATCGTGATCATAACATAATTACCAGATATCAAGGTCAAGGTTAAGAGAACTTCCTTATTTGTGCACAACATGCATAACCTTTAGAACCACAGTTCCCAACTTAGCCCATGCATCTGACACCTCAGATCCATTTACTTTACCTTTTTTGGTTACCTTTCTCATGTCTGTAGTGCCACCGTCCATTTACCACAATGGACCCAACCAGTCCAATCGATTGTCATAGTCTTACCTTCCACTATGCTTACTTCTGCACTTAGCTTCATCCAAGCCTTACATCACCTGTCAAGTACTACACAACTCTCCTTGAGATCTATCAACTTTCCTATTTCCCAACCAATTCCCAAGACTCAAAACATAAAAGGAAATAATGGTAACAACAACAAGGAGACCATGAAAACCAAAAGCAATACGACATCGCAACAAAGTGGCATAGCTATTCACTAGACACAATCAAAATCACAAATGAAGCGCAACAATCACAAAGGACTAAAAGCACAAGAATAACAAAAAACACCATGACTCAATCCCCATGGTTCCCAAGGAAATATCAACATGATCCTTCTTCAAGATTTTAGGACAGTCTCCCTTGCCATACAACTCCTTACATCATACTACCATAAACACATAATTTTCAGTGCATAAATACACATGAAAATACATTGGTTACCTTACCTTTTTGTTCCAAGCATGTTTCCTGCAACTGAGCACATCCATGCCATCTCTAAAGGGACTCCAATCCCCTTGACAGATCCACCTATAGCTAGAGACTATCTCATACACCTTTCAAGTACATGTTCATGGATCTAGCACATATCCACATAATTTCAAACAAAACCAAGGTTAAGAAGACTTCCTATGTGCAAAGTACTCATTCATTTGTAATTAGGGTTTCCAAACATAGTGAGAGGAATTATTACCCTAGTCCTTTCTTTTACCATTTAGCTTGCCGCAATTGAGTCTTATTACATGCTATCACATCATCCAACTGTTGGTTATATAGGAAAATCACTTATTACCTCATCACGCTGATACCAAGCATGTTTCCTACAACTGTTCACACATGTTAACCACATGTTCCAAACATCAAGAAAATCATATCTATCAATTTGAAATCAACCTTTTCCAATACTAACAATCATGTCATAATCCATAGTCAACTCATAGTCATTAGACATAATTCTACAACTGTCAACTAAATTCAAGTACATATCAACTATCTCAACACATATATGTTAGTACAATCATCTTAAAACAATAATATCATTTGAGCACATACTCATATTAAGCAATTCATCAAACATTCGACCAACTTGCAAACATATCATGTTAACTAAATTAACTAGATTACCTAATCAAGCTGTCAAGCACCACATATATGACATAATCAAACTCGCACCTTAATGTATCTCAGGGGAGGAAATACTGTATGCACAATCAATCCATGTTAGCACAATATAACTTCTCAACACATCAACTTAAACATAAATAATATCATGCTAGTCATAACAATCACTAACTAACATGTTCACGTCCTAACTCATAAACAATCATCATTTATGTATAGAAATCACATATGTATGATCAGTATAGATTAGTACCACACAATACAACACAATAAGTCGACTCATACCTAATTATCCTAGCCATAACCATCTGTATAGGTGAATTCAACTTAGTATGATACATATGACATCAAGATCTTAATGTAGTAACCCTAATAATCAAGTTATTAGCATATAACAATAATAAGCTATATATCATTCTCATCAACAAAATATAACATATAACATAATCATAAAAAGTTAACCTGTAACATACTCATCAACAACATATAACCTAATCATCAAGTTATATAACATAAAACAACAATAGCAATGCCTACAACTAGAGGTTACTATCATTCTTAACTATTCGACACATGTGCATATAACTACACTAATCAACTAACATCTATCATGAATGTAACCATAACATCAAAAGACATGTACATAAACCTAATCTATATAAGCCTAATGCATAAAAAATCCTTGACTTACATACCTGCATGCGAAACATACAATACCTATATGACGATTTGCTCTTATCCCAAAATCCAATGCTGCAACTTCATTATGATGATCTGCAACTCCTGCTCTATCTTAGCCAACATATTAACATCATAACATACCAATATCACCCTGATGACCTAAATTGCATATCATGACTTCACAAGGCATGTTTGACCTACTATTCATGCATAACTATAACCAAGACCATACATGCATGAAAACTGTATATAGACATATACCACATGAGTACCAAACCATATTCACATCATTCTAGCTACAGTCCACTCATCAATGCCTAACCATATTAGCTTCACAAACCATGACCTCATGCATGACAACAATCATTACTCCATTGTACACATTGCCACATGCAACCATCAACATGCATAAGCAATGTCTAATCAATTAAACATACGCATGAACACATGTAGTCGAGCATAAGAAATCAATTCTTGTAACCAACCTACAAGATTGATACATGTGATCAGACATACAAGAATGTAACCTAACATACAAGGATGTAATCAAGAGACATATAACAACATGTAAGCGGCATATAATAATATGTAACTAGTCATATACTCATGACGATGCATTCCACCAAATCAACATCAAGTTCCTTATGACAACCTTACTGCAACCATGATCAACATTATTCAATGCAACAAGCACATGGAATGCAAGTGTAACAGACACACATGAAACTGACATGCATGTATGACCAACCCAAACAACCCATCCAATCCGAAGGGTGAACCATGCTCTAATGCCACTCTATAACACCCTCCTCCCACATCTACCCAAGCAACCTGCCAACTGGGGTAAATATGCTAGGAGAGGCTACAATGATTGGATTCGACCTCCTATGTGACCTTAAGGAAGTGAAATCAACTGAAACATAACACATAGACATTCAACATTAGCTTTAGGACTCTAAGGAACCAATCCACATTAGGGGAATTTTGAGGTCTAAAATGGGCCTCCAAAGAAAAATGTACAACCAAAATAAAATTTACAAGAACCAATAGGATTCAAGATTATGATGTCAACCATGGGGGATGATTCACCATTTTTGGAGTAAAAAAGTAAAAAGATTAAAAATAATAAAATAATAAAACTGTTTTTTTAACTCGTATTTTCAACTTATCTCCCTAAGGTTTTACTCAAATTTTGAGCGGGAGTACTCATTGGATGAAAAATGTAATTCCTCATCCAAGGAGTACCCATGTTGCATATTTTCGATGGACCTTGCCACACAAAAAATGAGAAATACATGAAAGAGACATGATTGCAATAAGGTTTTTCATGTATTTCTCATTTTTCCTGTAGCAGGGTCCATTAAAAGTATCCAACATGGGTACTCCTTGGATGAGGAATCAAATTTTACATCGAATGAGTGTTTCCGCTTGAAATTTGAGTAAATGCATAGGGAGATAAGTTGAAAATACGAGTTGAAAATTTTAATTTTTGATTTTTTCCCTTTAAAATTTGATGATGTAAGCTTATATTATTTTATTGTTTCCACTATTATTTTATAATTTCCTTAGGAGGCCCATTTTAGACCTCAAAACTCCCCTAATGACACTTCAAACATCTTTCCCTTGGGTACCACTAAACGTTTGGACATCTTAAGCCTCAGTCGCTCTCATGTTATAGGCATGACAGTGTCCAGAAACCCAGAGTTGCTCTCACAAGCTTGTCTGCCAATGTCCAAAGACCCAATTTGCCAGGGTTATGCTAGCGTCCTTGAGATTTGAGCCACTTCTTCAGGCCTAGAGCCCAGGTCACTGCCCAAAATGGAATGATAACTTAGGAGCAGTAAAAGAACAGGGAAGAAATGATGAAAAATCCATAAGTTAAACAAGACCTTAATCAAACCCCTACTAGCCATGATAGGCATTTCGTCAGACACGTCGTAAGCATGTAATCTATAGATGTAAGAAATAGAATTAAACATAGGGATCTTGTACATATATGAGAATCGTTCAGAACCATTGTTCCCTCATGTCATTTGTTGCATTACCATCTATTATTCCATAGATACATTATCCATTCATTTACAAGTAAAAACATGCTGAGAGCCATACATAGTTGTTGTCATAAAACACACATATAACCAACATAATACCAATAGAAATACTCATGAAAGTACAACCATATAACCCACCAAAATGCTCACAGAAATACAAGGAGAAATAACCTTTCATTAATGGATGCAAAAACCAAACCGGGGATGGGACTTCCATGTTCCACCCGACCATAGAATCATTGAGCCAAATATCTCTTCAGCCATTCAACCCCATTCCATATTCCAAGCATGAATGTGGGACTCGAACCAAAAGAACCAACTAGGGCATACTAAGGCTGAACCACCTCACCCTCATCAATAAAAACCAGTCTTTACCATAATCCACCCAGATCACTAGGTCAACACAATGAACACATCATAACAGGCTTTACCATGATATCCACCTAATCACCAGGCCAAACGAGCATGGATGCCACATAATTTCTCCACCTACATCATGAGGAATTTTCCTAACTCCTTGTCTCTTCGGCTTTACCGCAATCCAAATTTGAATCACTAGGACCTAAATCGAGACCCACTCTCCAGGCTTTATCCCATATTCCAAATCCAGGATTACTAGGCCCAACGGAGAGAAAAACACCTCTTGGATTTATCGTATATCCTGCCATTCACTGGCAAGGATTCCTAGGCCCACCGAGGCAACACAATCCTGGCTTTATTGTAACCCACTTTTTGGTTCAATGATCACTAGGCTAGTGGCTTTACCGTGATCTACAGTCTGGTTCAGGGACCACTAGGCCATGTTCTCTATCATTCGTAGATCCACCCCACTTAGCTTCGAATCCATCTGGCAATCCAGCTCAACCAAAACATGAGAACCCCATCTCACCATGCTTATCTAGGAATGGCAAGGTTAGGTTGAAAATAATGTTACATCTAGAAAAACCCTTGCAACAACAACAAAAGAACCACATGAAATACCATGCATGCGAAATCTAACAAGGAAATTACACATGCAAAGCAATACCTGCAAAGAATCATGTTGTAGCTACTTGATCCTGCTCTTCCTTGCTTGATTTTTCCTTCTTCTTTCCTTCTTTGTCTTTCTTGATCCCATGAAAAACCATAGAAAAATCTTGAGCCAAGAGCTTACATTGACTAAGAGCTTAACACTGAAAAAGAAGCTCTCCAACTGATCCTCAGAAGCGTTTTTATGAATGGGGCCTCTATTTTCTTCATTTTCCATTATTTTCCTTCAATTTCCTTCTCACACGCAACTTGTGACCTTTCACCTCCTTTTTCTCCTAATTTCCATTATTTTCATAAATAAATGTGCCAAAAATGCCATTTTTCCTTTCCAAAGCCTTAGCCATTAAACTGATAAACACCCAACTAGGATGTCTTGCCCACCATTCAGCTTGGAATATGTGTCCCATCACCGTGGCCTTTTATATATATATATATATATATATATATATATATATATATATAGATATATATATATATATGTATATATATGTATATATGTATATATATGTATATATATGTATATATATGTATATATGTATATATATGTATATATATATATATATATATGTATATATATATATATATATATATGTATATATATATATATATATATGTATATATATATATATATGTATATATATATGTATATATATATATATGTATATATATATATATATATATATATATATATATATATATATATATATATATATATATATATATATATATATATATAGATGAGTTTTTAAAAAGGGTTGCTACATTTAGTATTGGCTAGTCAAAATTTATTAAAACATCATTTTTTTGTATGTGTATATTAACATTAAATCAAAGTTTAGTTTTCTCTTCTATCAAGTTTTCTAAGACAAATCCCTTATGGGGGTGTCTTCCAACAAAATGATTTATCCAACGCCCAGCCCCGACCACATGCATCGACGCCAAGTTTTTTTGGGCAATATTGCAATCATGAATAGACATAAAACTTGGGTGGCCAACAAGGTGACAACCCTCCAGAAGGCAGATGAGCACTACATCTGTCGTAGTAAGTCGCATGTGTGGCAAGAGCGCCTATCATTTGGAGGTATAAACATCAGATATACGATGTGTATTAAATGTTCATAGCAAAATGCATCAACCACTTCGTGTGGTATAATCCCTATTATTTCTTTCCTCTCTTCCAACTCAGAGATGGCTTGTGTTGCTCAGGGCAGATTGAATACCTCTTGCTCACAGTCTGACAACCAAGGAATTCTCATTAATGAGAACATTATGGATCATAGCCTCCCAACGAGTTTTTCCAATTGCATTATCTAAATTTTGCCACAAATGGACTCGTATGCTACTTCATGTTCAGGGTGCCTTATATCTACATGGCTATGGCCAAAGGGTGGTGAAGAAGCTGATTTATGAACTCACTCTATGGAACCTCCTAATAGTCCCATCAAAGTAATAGTTTTAAGCATATTGGTCACAAGGACATCTCTCTTCAGTTTCGTGAGCGCTGAGGTGGAGGTATCACTTATTTCCCTATTTTTTTCCCGTTCAAATTCTGCTCTCTATTGTACCAAATTATTGTTGGGGAACTCAGTGGATTGTAGAGAAATTTTCAAGCCCCTCTTTTCTTCATGCTGTTTGTCTAGTCTTGTCAATGACATCTTCTGGTCAAATAAATTTGATATCTCATGTCATGGGTTGATCTTGTTGAGGCTAATTTCACTAGTGCTGAAAACTATTCTATCGAGTTTTCTCATTCTGGTTGTGGGTCATTTTTTAAAAGTGGGTTCACAGGGTCTCAAATACTACTAGCTGGTAGCTCTTTAGGTTATTTCTTGTCTCATACAACGGTGGCTAAATCTCTGTTGGATCAATGTTTTTAATCATTTTTTTACACAATTTTGGGTCTAAACCCTCTGAGCTCATTGCAATCCTTCCCTCGGTGGCTCCAAAAAAATTGGATCCTACAGGGATTTCATTTCCTTTTCCATTCTTGTTTGTGGAGTTTGGTACTCTGGTACCTTGTCCATATGGTTCTAAAAGGGTTTTAGTCAATTGTTTAAACGTCCAATTCAAATTCATGTTGTTTCAATGCTTTATATACCACCTTTGTTTCCCCCGGTCTAGTTTCGTCAGTAGCCTCTCCCTAGGGAGTCATTCAACTATAGATCCTACCAATTTTTTTGTGGGTCCATTCTCTTTATGGCTTCAAGGTTATGAGCTTCCATTCATAGAGGAGGTTCCTCAAGGTACCCTTCCTCGCAGTATAGGAGGCTATTCAGTTGGGAATCTATTGCAAACTTTTTCGATGCATCACCCTTGGAGGTAGGCAAACAAATTCTTCAACTAAAGGCCAAATAATTTGGTGATAAAGCTTATTTCTTAGCTTCCGACATTGGAGGTAGTAGACTAAAATGGATTCTAGATTAGGGAAAGTTTCGTAAAAGAAGGATCAACTTCCTACACTATATCACTCATCACCGCCAAATGGAAACTCCTATTAGTATTGTCATCAAAGATAAGAAAATAGAAAACTACAAAATTTTTGCAGGTCAAGAAGACATCAAGTGCATTCTCATAGACATCAGATATAACTTGGATGACATAGTTGCTTGGTTTTCTAGCATTGAGTGCTATATTGTCTCAAACTTGGGCATTGAATCAAACAATAACTAGGAAGGACCTGGGGTCATGAATCCACCGAAACAAGCTTCCACCCAAGCCAACTCAATTGCTTCATCATTAGTCATCATTTTGGATTAAGGAGTCCAATCAAATTTTGACATGCTGGATTACTCGAAGGAAATCTTGCTCTTGGTTTTGTTCAATTTTATTTTTGTATCTCGAATCATGTCTATGCGTATATGGTTATTAGTCTACAATTATTGTCTAGTTGTTACTAGTAGATTTGTCTATGCTATTCATAGTATGACTAGCTAAGTGTCAAATCTAGCGTCTTTGTTCCTATATCCATAATATGACTTTCTAAGTGTCAAATATAGCGTCTTTGTTCCTATATCCAACTAGTTTTTTCCATAGTATCAGTCAAGTAAATCCACAAAATTGTTATGGTAAATAAAAAGCAAATTCTAAAAATGTAATTTTTAGAAAAGATATAACTTTTTTTATATAATAATATGACTTTCTAAGTGTCAAATATAGCGTCTTTGTTCCTATATCTAACTAGTTTTTTCATAGTCTCAGTTAAGTAAATCCACAAAATTGTTATGGTAAATAAAAAGCAAATTATTTTTAGAAAAGATATAACTTTTTTATATAATTATTTGTTTAGATAAAGGTTTTATATATCTATTATTTAAAATATTATTTCAATTCATTCATAAATTTTAAAAAAACTATTTATTATTAATCCAATCTGAAATCCAAATAAATATTGTGATAATTACTCTTATAACAGAAAAATAAAATGATTATTAGAATAAAGTAACTAAAAATATGGGGTATTTTACATTGAAAGTAAAGACCATTATTTCTACCATTGCAATACATTTATTTAGAAATCTAAGTAAATCATGTTGGTTGGGTTCCAAATTCAGATTAATAACTAAAACTGTATAGAAACATGCAACTTTTTTATTTCTGGAAGATCATTTTTTCATTAAATTTATAACATTCATTTATTAATTTTTATTATTTTGATTTTATATTAATTTTTACATAGTTATAAAAGTATGCTACGGCTCTTCCACAGCTCCACATCCAACTTGACATGCATGGTGCAAATTTTATGTTAGATGCCAAAACCTCCCTGTGTTAAAGAATGAGGTGATCAATGTGTTAGATATGCAAAGTTCCAACCAATATATTAGATGTTCAAAATTCCACTACTCAACTAATGACGTGAGCAACCGAGGATCCAAGTTCATTGGAATAGATCTCCCCGCAGAGGCCATCGGCAAGCAACCATAAATTTATCTTGGTTGTAATTCAAAAGGACAATGTTATTTTCCATTAGTTCAGTAACTGTGTAATGTATTGTTTTAGAATTTTAATTTAATTATAAGTTTAGTAGTTGAGTAATGTATTATTATTTTGTGTATAGTGGAGATTTAAAATTTATAAAATATATTAGAATATTTATTTTATTATTTATAAATTAAGGGTTAACATTATTTTAAAGTTAGTTATATTTTTTAAATTAATTAATTAAACAAAATGTCATATCAAAATTTATTATATTGGATATTTGATATTGATGATCATAGTATTGTTATAGAAATTATTTATCGATCAAGATTTTTCATGATAAAATAAAAATGAATATCTATATCTAAAAATATTGTTTAATATATCAATTGATTTTTTTATAATTAATAATGATAATATAAAATTAAATTATAATTTAATTATTTTTTATGAATTTTTTAAATCTAAATTAATTTGAGATGTATTATAAAATAAGTGTTTTGATATTTATCAATATTAAATTTTTATAATTATTTTAATTATTACAACAATAAAAATTATTATTTTCTAATTTAAAAAAATTATTATTTCAATATATTTGTAATTCATTTATAATTCTGACATATTCTACTCATTGCAGGAAAATAGTATTGAATATATAAATCAAATTTATATCATCTATTTTAGTTAAATTTTATCTTATTTAATCATCAACTTTATAAGTTATATTTATTCCTGTAGAATTATATTTAGATCAATATTTAAATTCAATTATGAAGTAGGGTGTTTATCTCAATTGTCACACTTATTTCTGTTTATAATTAATAGTAATCACAATTAGCACCATTTAGTCTCTTTCTTTCTTTACAATTTACATTTTTAATAATGGACATTTTTACACCAATATATGTCATATAAATGGCGTGAAATTTAGTTTTTTCTTATTTAGCTGCTTAATTTCTTATCGATAATTACATAAAAGTACATAATATCATGTAAATATATGATATTTAAGAGTTAAACACCTTTTAAAATATATATATATATATATATATATATAAACTATTTCATTTAATGTTTAAATTTTATAAACATTGCATTAAAATAACATATTTACTTTAATCTTATAAATGGCGTAAGAGATTAGAATTCAAATATACTTATTTCAACTTTCAAGAATACGATACCAATTTTTTTAATTAAATAATATTTTAAGCAATAACAAAACCTTTTCAACTTTATATTATAGTACATTAACCTTATAAATGTTTTATATATACCAAATAAAATTAAGACTAATTCTAATTTTCTCAAAATCATACGTTTCCTTCTTAAAAGCCTGTTTCAAAGTTTTTTTAATTAAACATCATAATATTGAATTATTAAATATAATATATTTTATATTACAAAAATTTAATCTACACTAAAATTATAAATATTATTATTTTATTAAATAAAATTAAAATTAAAATTTAATATAAATTTATTTTATTTATAATGTACTAATGAAAAAATTGTGATGAATATTAATATTTTTTTGTAAGTTTGGCAAATTTTTTCTATTCTATTTGAAAAAGCAGACAGGTATACATACACATCTAACAATTGTTAGATGGCCTCAACCCACTCATTGGGACACTGAATATGTTGGTCATCTAACTACATGATAAGATATCCAAAATTTAAATGTTTTTAGATTGTCTAACAGTGCAATATAAGTCTCAGTATCCTTAATACTCCTAATATCTAGATTTCTAAGACAAAAACTAAACATTTGAAAAGCCATCTGCAACATTACTCAAAATTTTCACAAAAACACAACCATGGTAGCCAATCCATTACTCATCCAAGGAATCAACAAGCGTCAGATCCTTGTCCTTGGAGCCTTATAGCCATGTCTATAGAAGATAAGGGATGTGCTTCTCAATTTGGCTGAGACGAACATTTAATTGTTGGATTTGATGTTGGATCAGTTGAAATTCCATGTGAATTTCCTAAAGATCAAAATTTGGTTTAGATGGCCTAGTTGAATTGGACGCAACTGTTTTGGCCATTATATTCTTAATAAGACAATATAAGTAAACCGACTATTGGAATTAGGTGTATCTTCCACGAGAATGACCAGGATCCTGCACTAAGGATAACAACTCTTCCATATCAAGATCATTATTTCCAGTTTGCTCTTTTAATTTTGTTTTCAAACCTAATATCAATTGACATATAGGAGGAGGGGTGTTACAGTAGTAAGCCTGATCAGATTACCAATATTTTCCAATTATACAACGACGCGCTCTACCCTAGCTAGCAGAGATTGAGTCTACCTTTCTCCACACCCATGACTTTTGCGGCGATCCTAAGAATGGCCACCCCGGCCATAATTCCTGTTTTGAGAGGAGGGACGGGCCATTAGAGTGGAATGTAGACCACACGGAGGACCACTGAACCTGAAGTAAACCACACAGAGGAACACTAAGCCCGAAATGACGAGAATTCCAATATCCACGAACCAGAATCCTGACCAAGCAGAAACCTGACCTGTTGAGGGTCTGAGAGGCATAGGATCAATACCTAGTCGACAATGGAAGAAACCTAAAAATATAAGAGAGCATAATAAAATATAGACATAAGTAGTGGATTCAGAAAACCTTAAAACCTCCCTACTTTAACCTGACCACAACCCAAAAGGTTGTAAATATTTGTCTTCAGAGCCCAAGACCCCTTTGGAGACATGGATGTTTGCCAAACAGAGTTACCCTTTTCTCAATTAACCCAAACCACTTGAAGCGACTGATATAAAATTAAGTAGATGAAATATTTGTAAGCCCATACCCCCAATACATTACATAGAAGCTCAAACTTAATTTCTAAATGCAGAACCATCAAGGAGAGAATAATTCTCTAAAACACATAGAGAATGGCAGAACACATAAGTTTGACTTCACATTTTAGAATACTTGCTTCCAAAACGACCTAGAATTCCTCATGACTTTCCAAACTCCTCAATTTAGAAACTGTCATGATATTGGTCAAATAGAGACAAATACCAGGCTTGAGAGGATGAGAGTAGGGTTAATAAAGGAAGCATATTTGCACCAATATCTAGGCACCTAGAAGCCATGGATGTGAAGGAGTCTCTCGCCCACTGCGGCTCTTACAACTAGGAGGGATAATTTAACCCCGATCGATGAAAAAACAAACAATTTGGAACAAAACTGCAAAGAAAATTTTGTTCTTCTAACCCCACTCCTCCCAAGATATCTTACCACATTCACTGCCACCTTTCACATGTAGGAGATTAAATGAAGGTTGTCATATGACCACCTCTCCTTACACTTCATCATTACACTATCCTTGGCTCGGATCCCACCGAGGTCGTTGCAATGTCTCTCACCCTGATTGGGAGGTGATGATCATTAATATTAAAATAGATTTTAATTTTTTTATTATGATAACCTTATATTTATATTTAAAAAATGATATTCAAAAACCTCAAAATATATTTGAAATTTTTTCTGCTGCTACAACACCCTCCCAAAATTTCACTACATTCAAATTTTGGAGCCCATTATTATTGTCGTAACTAGTGTCATCTTGATAGTCAAGTGTCGTCTCATGTCATTACATATGTTTCAAGTGTCATTGCATTGATTAGAACATTGTTTAGTGTATTTCGTGGTTGTAACATCTTTGTTGTTGTAAAACGATACTTTTTAGTCACAGTCGCACACACTTCACCTATTGTACTTGGGGATTGCATTAAAGGTGGCGTTTTGATGTATACTTATTAGTGTTCAAGCTTTTCTAAGTTTTCTCAATGAGTTGGTGCGTGTCACACAAAATTGTGTGTCTGAAATCATCATGTTCACCCATGGCCCTATATCCCAAACTTAGACAAATTTCGGTTGCAAAGCAAACCCATCAAGGAAAAGGGCACATAAGTGCACTCTCAAGCCTTGAGCAGAAATCCTTCATTATTTGGAAGTGCACCATGCGCCCTCTAAGAGCGCAAATCACACTTCTTAAGCCCTTTCCCCTTCCTTGTTCTGAACTGTGCCCTTTAAGAAACGAAGTATTCCTTTGAGTATACTCTTTCGACTCAAAGAAGCATGCCCTCCTTAAGTGCATGAGATAACCCCAAAGGCCTTAAGATCAACACTTCAGCCTTTCACAATGTGCCATGTGCCCTTTTGACCCTTTGAGTGCATGAGTGCACTCTGAAGGCACAAAGCTTTACCCTTCATACTTGTGCCATGCACCCTCCGAGGCTTCTTGAGTGCATGAGCACACCGCAAAGGCCTGAAGCCTGAACCTGTGCCATGCACCCTCCTAGGCCTCTTGAGTGCATGAGCACACTGCAGAGGCCTAAAGCCTCCATCCTTCAACCTTCAGGAGTGTTCCCTATGCCCTCATTCTCTCTCTTGAGTGTGAAATGCACTTTAGAAGCCTTAATCCTTCCCCTTCGTCCTTCAGACTTGCACCATGTGCCCACCTTGACTGTCTTTTACTCTTGAGTGCATGAGTGCATGCTAAACCTTGAACCCTCCCCCTCTTAACCCTTTCGCCTTTCAAAGAGCACCCATGCGCCTAGAAAATATCCTTGTCCCTTTTACATGCACTGATAAGGCATGAACGTAAAATCTACATAAAACATGCTAGAATAAGATATTTTCTTGCTAATAGTTTCTTGTCATGAGTGATTGAAAATACAAGTATTTCAAGAACAACATGGCAAGTGCACACGAGAAAGATCGGGGAAAGAGAACAAACAAGGGAAGAATTGAAAGAACAAAGAACACATCGAAATCTTGATGATTGAAGGACCCTGAAGACTCCATTAGATAAAGTACCCTTTGGAAGGTGATGAATGATCAGAATCCACATGAAGAACAAAGACACGAGTGGAAACCATGTCACCATTGGAGAAATTCCATATCATTAGTCATTATTAGTCTTAGTCATCAAGGATAGTGACATGTCATATCGTTATAATATGATGATATGGGAATTACGATGTAATGATGTAATCATTGTAAAGAAAAATAAGTGGAAGCCCAAGAGTCATTTATGAACAAAAAATTCATGGAAGTCCAAAAGACATGTAATACTAAGAGTCATACGTAATTCCAAAAGTCATTTAGAAGTCCAAAGGCAATTATGAGTTGGAAATTCAAGAGTCATGAGGATGTGAAAGGTCATGTTACAAGTTATAAGAGGATCCTCATTTTTCATGTAAAACACTTTTAACCTTGGATTCTCCCACAAGGCCTTAGAGTGATAGATTTAGTACATTTGGAGAGAAATTAGTGGATCTAATGCTCCGCTGTTGGAGCCAATGATGTTCATAGTGTTTATGTATCATGGGAATTTTTCTTAATATTGAAGGCTTCCAGGCCAACACATTTTCACACATACATTGCGGATGTTTCTAAGACTATTCTTTGGATATTTATGATTCATGTTTACGTTCACTTGTACAACAGTAATTGAACTATTTCAGTGACTTTTCTACTTACTTATTGGAAGTGTGTTGTAATGTTATAACAATTGTCACATCTATGTGAACTATTTTCTCGTGATGTTAAACGAGTCTTTCTCATTCATGTGTCCCTTAGGTGAAATTAAGGGGTTGTAAATTTTTAGTGGGCGAATATTTTGCATCATAGTACATGAGTCTTTCTCATTCATGTGTCCATTAGGTGAAATTAAGGGGTTTTATATTTTTAGTGGGCGAATATTTTGTGTCATAGTACATTTTTACAAATCGCCTCAAATAGCCCACCTTATTTTAAGGGAGAGGGTAAAAAAGGTAAATTTAGCCCTTGAAATTAGGAGTTACAACCTTCCATTTGCCCTAATTTTCAAGAATAAGTTTTATTTAAGTGAACCCTATGGGCCAAATACCATATTTATAAAAGAGATATGATAAATTAATAAAAATATAAATAAATGAGAGGTATGGTAAATAAATAAAACATTTTTTATATTTACTCCATAAGTCACCTTATATACATGCAAGAGTGTAAACAAATTAAAATATAAATAAAGTGGAGGTATGGTAAATAAATACAAATATAAATAAACTAGACATATGGTAAATAAATAAAATCTCTTTTTATATTTAGTCCATAACCCTCTTTCTATTTATGAAGGCTCAAAAAAGAGGTTTTATTTAAGTGAATCCTATGGGCCAAATACCATATTTGTAAAAGAGGTATGGTAAATTAATAAAATATAAATAAACGAGAGGTATGGTAAACAAATAAAACATTTTTTTATATTTACTCAATAAGTCACCTTATATTTAAGAACACTCAAAAAATGCCTTATGTTTAGGTGAAACCTATGGGCAAAATACTATGGGCCAAATACCATGGGCTAGATTATTATTAATACCATGCAAAAAAACATTATTAACCCTAATATTAGTATTAATAAAATAAAAATGACACATGGTATTGACCCATGGTATTCACGTGGAATGTAGCCTATTTAAATGGGGGATTTAAACCAGCATAGATCATCTTTACTCTGGATCTACTAAGCCCCGAGAGGGATCAAATATCGTGATATGCAAACTAGCATAGAGTGAAAAAATATTTGATCCCTCTCGAGGCTTGGTGGATCAAGAGTAAAAACGGATGTTGTAATTTAATGTATGTTAAACATGAGTAAAAATGGATGTTGTAATTTAATGTATGTTAAACATTTTAACTTGGTTAAAATAAAAAATAAAATAAAAATAAATTATTAATTTTATTAATTTTTATAAATTACTAATAGTAATTTTTAAGCTCCATGTTTATGATAACCCATGGTAATACCATGGTATTCATGTGAGCATATACTATTCAAAGGGGAAATTCTATCATCTTAGATCCATCTTAATTCTAGGTCTACCAAGTGCTCAGAGGGATAAATAGATTTCATCCCCCTAAGAGTGGTAGATGTGGAGCTAAGATGGATATAGGTTGATTTTTATGATAATGAAGATATTAAATAGACTTAGGAAATTATACTATAAAAATATCTTAAGGTGAATGGTTGAAGCTACATTTAGTCACTTCACAAAATTTAGTAAAAATACCAATATCTCCATTAATATTGGTTTTTAACTTTTTTTGATTCAACAAAAATAATTCAAAACAATGAAACCTTATCACTCTTTCCACATCACCCTCGCAGAAGATTTCTCACCATTTTCCAAACATTCTCAATATGATATCTTCATGAAAAAGTTTAGGTACTGATGTTGGATTAGTTGTTTGAAAAATAAGCTGGTTTGTACAACTTTTCATCTTCTGTGCTATTCTTAGTTTGTCCTAATGATCTGTAGGGGTTGGAGCCACTACACCATAGTTTCCTAAAAGGTGGAGATTGTTCACCAAAAGGAAATTAATCTACATGTTACAATGCTATTAAAAAATGCGAGACCTATGAGGGTAGTGAATTATGCTAATAAGCAATTTAGATTGGGAGAGACGTAATTAAATTTTATTACCAATTAAAATAATAATAAATCTACATTTATATATTCATATATTGATTGGAAGGATTCTCACAGTGGTCACTTCTTTCAATTAGAACCCCTTCAAGCCTTTGGGATACCTAATACTTTCTTATATAATATAGTTGGGGCTTGCTACTTGTTCGCATGTTGGGGTAAACAAACTTGATGTGTTTTTTTTTTATCTCGCAGTTGGAGTCTATGGAATAAGAAAGAAATTTGATAACTTGAAAAAAGTGGTAGCTTGACAAAAGTTGTAGAGAAAAGATTAATCTCTCCTACCTTGATAGAACTCATCGTTAATATCAACACCTACAAGAACTTTGTTGTGGAATATTATCAAAACTAATAGAAGGATATGAAAGAGTGTATTGTAAGAACCTTGACAAACATGGCCACTGAAACTTGGAACATTGTTTGTAGGAAGAGAAAATTATGTTTCTTTTTTCCAAACATGTATGTTAGTATATTATAGTTTAATGAATATGTTTTCTTATTATCATATATGGTTTCATACTTTAACAAAACATTCGCCAAGACTTCACAATGTTTTATTATTCAGTAAAAGGTTTGCCAAGATCTTACAAGATTTTATAATTTAGTGAAAGATTCTCCATCACTGTACAAGATAATATAATCTGGTGAGAGATTCGCCAAAAAATTTATATATACATATTATATTATTGATAAAATCGTCTCCAATTTTTCCTATGTATCATGGGGATTAGCCCAATTATTATACATATAAATTTAGGGTGGTTCTTAAAATTTTCCCTGGTCTCCATTAAGGTAGTACTATTACTTCCCTCTTATAGGCTCACTTAATTTATCCCTTTGTAGTAAGAGAACCTTGATACATTTTCACTCAAACATTCACAAGGTGCACTTACTTTCTAATTCAAAAGAAAATTCGTTGTTCTCTCTAGTGATAAAGCTAAAACCAAGGCATACCTTTAAGTAAATGACAGTCAGGTCGTATTCCAGATGGGACTCCTACACCAAATAGTGTGAGGTCTAATTATGACCTCATATCAGGGAGATCCCCTACATGTTGGTGGTATCCGTCACTATCAACATTCAAGTGCTAAAAGGAAGCAACCCAATTTTTTATGACTGATAACTCCACACACCCTAACCATTCATATTCTGGACAAGGTAGAAACATTCCAAGCACCATTCCAACTCCTATTCCTGAAGTAGGAGGGTCTTCTCAACTTGTCATAGAGTTGACATACAAGGTTACCAATGAACAAATCTGGGCACTTTGACCTATAAATCGATGGTTTGCAAAGGTTGTCCATTTACTTCTAGTTGTACATAATCTACCGCATTACCTGAAGAATAAAGAAACAACTCGTACTGGTATATTAGTTTCTACAGTGGAAGATTTCATTTTTTCCACTCATGAAGAGTTAGCAGAGTCCTAAGAAGACACAATGTAACAAGAACCACTTCCACCCCTTAACAAAGGGTATGAGGATGATCTTGTTCTTTTTTACAACATTTTTAATAGCATAAATGGTGAATGAGAAGACTCCTTAGATTCCGAAAAGGTGGAGGAACCAAGAGACGAAGACATGGCCGACGAGGACTTGGATTGGATGGACCAAGGACCTCTTTCTTCTCTTGATAATATCCATAAGATGCCCAAATATACATAGATTTTGTTATGAAAGTTTGATCCAGATAAGAAGACAAAGGCAGAAGATCATATTGATGATTTCTACATGCATCTAAGGATGTTGTTGGTAAGGTACAATGATGTTTCTTGTGGAATTTTCCATTATACATTAGAAGGTAGAGTAGCGACGTGGTATCATAGTATGCATGTTAATTCAGTATATAGATGGAGAGAGTTTAAGAAGTGATTTCTGTTTAGTCAATTTAGTGTCCTAAATTGCTTGCATGAATTATCAACTGAGGTTTGTAGACTGATGAAGTGTGATGCACTATATGTGCTTAGTTAACTTTTCTCTTACTTCGTTGTTTTGTATTTTTATGTATGTTTTGGGGGTTTCTTGTTAAAAAATTATATATTACAAAGCAATGGAACACATAAAATATTTTAGAAATATAAACACATAAAACGCATAAAACAAGAGAGACACAGATATACGTGGTTCGCCCAGTTTGGGCTACGTCCACGGAGAAACAACTAGTCCTTCCTTTTATATTATCCTGCAAACTGAAAAGATACAACCTAAAACAAATCCGCTGTAATTCCCTCTTCACTCTCAATCTCCTCTCTTTTCCTCACTCAGAATACATATATACATAGACGCAATACAATTCCCTCATATATAGCGAGGGGTTGCCTTCTAGGACAAAAGTCCTAAATTAAACATAAATTCTACCATCAGATCTCCGCCTAATGAACGACCCAGATTGACTATGAAATTACAACATTTTACAAGGCAATTTTACATCTATTCTTAGCTTCGGGGGCACTGCCCCTGATCCCCCCTTGGTGGGGGGCTCCCAAAGGTCGCAACCGCCCCCCCCGGACCCCCCTGCAGCGAATATTTTACGGGTGGCGTTGCCACCCCATTACGAACTAGGTTCTAATGCGAAGATACCTTTGAATACAGGAGATAATCAGGCTCCACATCCAACATTTTTGTTCTTTGATGTCTAAGAATATACAATCTATGAGAGATTTAAATTGATCTAATGAATTTTAAAGGAAAGGAAAGGTTCCTAAGTTAGTCTAATCTCCTAAAAATGGACCAAGAACTGTTTAACTAGTTAAAACCTAATAAGAAAAACAGAGCATCTATCTTATCCTACCATTAGTCCTAATCCATGGATCTAATTTTTAAAACCAAAAGTGATATTGATGTAGAAGGTAATTCTGTAATTGCATTCATTTAATCATTAAACCATTCAATTTTGGAATATGATGGAATCAATCTCCTTGAAATGGCCTTTTGGAATGTCAAGTGATGCAACTAAGGACCTGAAAATAGAAAAGAAAAGATAAAAGCATGTAAAACTAAAAATGTACCGAGTAAACTCAATCACTGCATGAATTAGATATTTAACCATTTAAGTTAGAATTATAATAATTTTGAAATTGTTTTGAGAACATCTATTAATACAGCTAATTAATAGTTCTATGCTAAGAAAATGAGAACTAAGCAACTGTGTATTCTTATTACTTCAATCTTCATTCAATCATTTTTCATAAAATATCTCAAAAGAACAAGGTTGCATAGTTGTGATTTCATCCTTACACTATTGGTTGCAAAATGAAATGAAACATCATTCTAAATTAGAGAAAACAGATTTGTGGAAAACAGAGTAATATAATTTAAACTGAAAACAACAAGTGAAAAACCTCATTCAATGTAGGGGCCCTCTGCAACTGATGTGGCTGAATGCTAGCTAGCTAAAGATGCACTTTTAAACCACAATTGACAAAATTAAGTTTGTATTATGAAGAAAACGAAGTCTAATTATAGAGTATTAACAAAAATCTTGTAATTCCTTCTAGCCTCTAACTACATCTTGGTTTAATTCAACCGATATTTATAGGAAAATAACATAGTTTTCTAAGAGAAAATCTTGCTATAGGTGGCTAATTCGAATGTATCATGACTGTTTATAAGAAAAACTTGCTACAAGTGGCTTAATTCGAATTGCAATAGGACTGTTTAACTTCTGATCAGCTACAAGTGGCTTAATTCGAATTAACTATTTAACTTCTGATCAACTATAGGTGGCTTAATCTGAATTAACTCCTCAACAGAACTATTAGACTCTTGATTAGCTATGAAAGAGCAAATCAAGAGTCCTATTTCTTCTCGATAATGTATTTGACTCCATCTTTCACCATGACTTTAGGTATGCTTTTCTGTCGATCTGGATCGAGTGAATAGGATAGAATCCATGTGGAGATGATTCAAGAAATGCCCATGTGGCCTAGTTATTCATTTGACACCTGTAACGTGCCAAACCATGAGAGTAGCTATGGAACCCACAGTTAGCTGCAGAATAGGCTGGGTTTTGTAGCTAATTTGCAAAAATCTATTAAAATAGCAATAACATGAAAATATAATATGGTGATAATTTTAATGCTTTCCTAAGACAAAACCTAGCGTTTATCATTAATTGGATCTGTAGTCTTATGAGAAACTGAGAGAAAAAATGTCAAGGGGAAGGTAATTATGAGGTTCAACATACCCCCATTGAAAAATCATTGCATGTCCTCATGCAATTTGCCAAAAATATGAGTCCTTCTTCTCTAATGCATTTTCTCAGACACCTCTACTAGTACATCCAATTTTCTTCTTTTTCTTTTCGTTGAAGTGACTATCATTCTAGGTTTCCTCATAAGAAGCCTGTACTTGAGGTTAATGACTGTTTTGTTGAGACTTTTATTCTTTCTTTTCAACTTCCTGTTTTTCTTATACCACGGTCGTAGATGCAGAATGGGATTATCATGAATTGCCTTGTCCAATTTATTTTTTTCCTTCAAGGTTTCATTCTCCTGTTTGATATGTCTGTTCAATATCTCTAATTCATAAATTTCCTATTTGAGAGAGTCAATTAGACGTTCTTGTGGATTGACTGAAGGTTCTGGATTCATTGAGGCACTTTTCTTCTCCATTGATTCTATATAATCATACATTTGCTTCTGCACTGGGTCTATGCTTGGAGATCTTCTACTTGGGCTACCTTCAAAATGATGGTCAGGAGAGTTTTGAGGACTGTGTGCAGAAGGGATGTTAACAGGAGAAGTTTATGGGGTTTCCTCTTTTAAGTTTATGAACTCTATCCCTTTTGATGATGTTTTCTTTATCAAACCTCGAAGTCTAGAGCTTCTTCTAGGTTGTGGATGACTTACATTCTCCTCCTCTGTGACCTTTTTCTCCTTTCTTATTTTTCCTCTTGCCCTGATTTGCTTCCTGATTTCTGTTAGTTCTTCAGAGATTAATTTTTCATCATCTTTCTGTAATGAAGACTCAGGTCTATCTTTAATAGTTATACCAGTCTTCTTTCTTCTGCTTCTTCTAACATTATCTTCTTTAGGTGACTCTGGTGCTTCTTGGAAATGGTTTCTAATGAGGAAATTCTCCCAGGTATCTCCTATGCCTTTTAAATGAAACTCAATCAGTATCTTTATCAACCCATGATGATACATGGTTGTATCTATGAACTCTATTTTCTTTTGCACATTTGAGGCCATCCTTCTTAAACTATTTAGTAGGAAGAAAGGAAGATTGATTTCTTCATTTTCTAGGAAATTCATTAGTAAACGAATATGGTAGACATACATGCAACCGAGTATTCGTTCATAAGTGATAAATTTTTGTAATATCAAAAGCATGTTCCTCCACTTACTTTTAAGAGCTGAAATGAGAATTCCTTTTCTAAAAACAGAGACATCCATACCTGGGTTTCTGAGTATTACTTTCCATGATTCACTGTGGAATTCCTTGTTTTTGAACCATCTTTCACAATGCCTTGGAAGTTCTATAGCCTTGGTTATGAACAACTCAGTTACTGCAAACTTAATATCTCCAATTTCTACCTCTGTGCCATCAAAAGATCTAGCAAAGGATTTCATGATCTCCTTACGAAAACCATCAAATTTCTCAATGAATTTGAGCCATCCAACCTTCTGCAACATTTCCTTGAGCTGTGGGTATCCTTCCATATACTTGGCTCCTACCAGTTCTGATCTGACAATGAGCCCCATGCCTTCTACTACGCAGAGTTCCTCAACCTTCAGAATTACCCTTCCTAGTTTATGAAATGGACTGACTGCAAATATGGTGAAAGGAACTGCGGGTTTGCATGAAATAAGTAGATGGTAAGGGTTTTGGAGAAACATGGACAAGTATGTCACGTCGTAGTCATGACCGTTAAAAACAATGAGGGAGTTAATTATGGACCGTTATGTGATAAAATATGGAGGATGTGGCGGATATGAAGTATGATGGAGATTACAATCAAATCAAATGATGATTTGTCAAGGAAACATATGAATGCCCATATTATACATGCTTTATGCTCTAACCTTGCTATTTAAAATAAATTTTTTCACTTTAACTCTTAGAACTTAACCTTTTTGTTTGTTGCTTTCTTTGATGTTTATCCGCAGATACCCTTTTTAACATATCAGTCTTCAAAAACAAGATTTTTCACTTTCCTGCAAGCATCATTTGTTTGGAACAGAGCTATGGAATGAGATATGGCTGCAGAATCAAATTAGTTGCAGAATGGAATTAGCTACAGAACATGATAAAGATGAAGTATAACTATGGAACATGAATGCGAAATGAAATATAATAGTGAAAGGGAATGAAAGTGAAGTGAGATGAAATGAAATGAAATGAATTTGCAGATTAGGAACTGCAAATGGATGTAGCTTTATGTCACTACTTATTACGAAAGGAAAATAGGAAATATAGGATGTTAGAAATCTTTGATTTTCACCATGTATTTCCTGTATAAGTATGCCAATGAACAATTGGTTTTCATACTTATATATATATATATATATATATATATATATATATATATATATATATATATATATATATATCTATATCTATATATATATATATATATATATATATATATATATATATATATATATATATATATATATATATATATATATATATATATATATATATATATATATACAGGAAAAACTAAGTTAGTGGAGAAGAAGAATTCTTCTTCACCAACTTCATTTCAGTGTTATCTTGGAAAATTCTGACAAAATCCTCTCTTGAAATTGGCTTATGATATATCTTTAACCGATGACCATTCACAAGAAGAGGTACCTTTCTTTCATCTATTGTCCTTATTCTCACTGCTCCATTATTAAAGACTTCTTCAATCTCATATGGCCCAAGCCAATGAGTCTGAAACTTCCCTTGAAAATCTTTGAATTTTGAATCGAACAAAAGTGCCCAATCCCCTGCTTGAAACTTCTTCTCCTTGATATACTTATCATGCCATTTAGCCCTTTGCTGTTGGACTAAACTGGTTCTTTGAACTGCATCTTGCCTAATTTCATCAACCTCATTGAGTTGCTCCAATCTATGTTTCTGTGCTTCTGACAAATCCGGTCCCAATTGGACTGCCATCTTGAAGGTTCTGATTTGAAACTTTATAGGGAACAACACTTGATTTCCATAAACAAGCTCATAGGGAGTATGTCCTGTTGTGTTCCTCCATGTAGTTCTGTAGGCCCATAAGGCTTCAAGAAGCCTTTCTGCCCAATCTCTTCTGTGTAGATGTACAGTCTTAGTGAGAATTCCTTCAATCACCTTATTGGTAGATTCAACTTGACCGTTTGCTTGTGGATGGTAAGGAGTAGACTTTCTATGTTTTATCTTGTATTCTTCCACAAGTCTCTCCACCATTTTAGATGTAAATTGAGATCCTTGATTTGTCACAATTTCTCTTGGAACACCAAAACGAGTGAAGATGTCCTCAAAAAGAAAATTAACTATAGATTTTTCATTAGCAAAAGGTAATGCTTTAGCCTCTACCCATTTGGTGACATAATCGGTACATAACAAAATATACTTCTTTTGTTTAGATGGAGGATTAATCAGTCCAACAAAATCCAAGGCCAATTTTTCAAAAGGTTCAATGAGTACCTGAGTTTGTAGTGACATTTCATCTGAAGGAGCAGGTTTCCCTACTCTTTGGTAGTTGTCACAACTTTTAACATATTCTTTGGCATCTCTGAAGATGGAGGGCCAATAATATCCTAAACGAAGGATTTTATAGGCTGTCCTCTTGTCAGCAAAGTGTCCACCACAAGTTTCATCGTGACATGCCTTAATTATTTCAGGCATTTCATCTTCTTGAACACATCTTCTGATCATGATATCTGGACCTGTTTTATACAATTCATTAGTAATCCATGAGTAACTTGCACTTGATTGAATGATTTTTCTTTTCTCCTTAGAAAAAAAATGTGAAGGTAATTTTCCTGTGACTAAGTAATTGGCAATATCTGCAAACCAAGGGGTTTGAGTAGTTACTGCAAAAAGATATTCATCAGGAAATTTATATTCAACTAGAGTGTCATCTTTGATATTTTGAATTCCAGACAAGAAATCAGTGACTGTGTTTTGTTTTCCAGGTCTATCTAGAACAGTGATGTTGAATTCTTGTAGGAGTAATAACCATCTTGTAACTTTGCCATTAGTAATAGGTTTATTCATTAAGTACCTAATTGCAGAGTGATCTGTATGAACAAGTTTCATAGCCTATTATGTAATGTCTGAACTTGTTGATAACATAAAAAACGGCTAAGAATTCCTTTTCAGTTACAGTGTAATTTAACTCAGTGAGAGTCAAATTCTTGCTTGTGTAATATATGGCATAAGGGATCAAATCTTTTTGTCCTAATACAACTCCCAGAGCTGTATCTGAAGCATATGTTGAAATCTGAAAAGGTAGTTTCCAATTTGGACCTCTTAAGATGGGTGCCTCATAAATTTTTTCTTTCAAAGTCTCAAATGCCATCTGGCAATCAGGATTCTAATTGAATTCACAATCTTTGGTGAGCAATTTGAAGAGTGGGGATGCTAGTTTAGTGAAATTTTCTATAAACCTTCTATAGTATCTTGTGAATCCTAGAAAACTTCTAATATCCTTTTGAAAACTTGGAATTGATAATTTAGAGATGAGTTCAACTTTAGATTTATCAACCTTAATTCCATCTCCTGAAATGTGATGTCCTAAAACAATCCTTTCTGCAAACATCATAAAACATTTTTCATGGCTTAGTGAAAGGTTTGCTTCCTTACATCTTTTAAGAACTTTTGCAAATTTTCTAAAGCTTCTTCAAATGTATTCCCATAAACTATAAAGTCATCATATACACCTCTACACAATCATGTATTAGATCAGAAAAAATTCCTAGTACTGCTCTTTGGAATGTTGCAGGTGCATTGCACAATAAAAAAGGGAGTACTTGGTAGGCATAAGTTCCCTGTGGGCAGGTGAATGTGGTTTTATCTTGATCTTCAAGTGCTACCTAAATCTGATTATAACCACTAAATCCATCCAAAAATGAGAAATACTTCTTACCTACTAATGTATCTAACACTTGATCTATAAAGGGCAAAGGAAAATGATCTTCCAGGGTAGCTTTATTCAATTCTCGATAATCAGTACATACACTCCATTTACCATTATTTTTAGGCACAATCACTAGAGGAGAAACCCACCCACTGTCTGAAATTGGGTAAATTAAGTTTACATTCAACAATTTTTGCAACTCTTCTTTCACAATTTCCCTAAGATTTGGATTCATCCTTCTTTGAGGTTGTCTGATAGGTTTACAATTTTCCTCAATGTAGATGTGATGTATACAAGTCTTAGGACTAATTCCTTTCATGTCAGTGTATTCCCATGCATATGCAGAAGAAAGTTGTTATAAAGTTTTGATTAGGTTTTCTTGTTGTAATTTTTCCAAGTTATTGTTTATGTTCAATGTTTTCCCTAGAAAGATTTCAACTGTAGAGCTACCAAATTCTTCCATAGAATAAAGAGACATCTTCCTAGATGAAAAATATTCAATATTGGATTTTTCTTGAAATTGATCATGTTCATATTCTGGAGATGATTAAAAATTTTCCATTGTATTTAAGATTTGACTATCTTTAATAATGGTTGAAATAGTAAAGAGAGGCTGAATATCATTTTCATCATCAATCCATTCTTTGTCATCTATCTCTGTGATTGTTCTTGCTGGAGGATATAGAGTGAATTTCTTAGTTGAATTACCATCAAAGATATACATATCACCAAATCTACAGCTAATGAAAGCATTAATTGTAGCCAGCCAAGGTCTTCCTAAGATAAGTGGATGTCCTCCTAGATTTCTCTTTGGGGTTAAAATCATAAAATCAACAGGGTACTCCCAAGAGTCCAAGTACACTAAAATATCTTCTAACACACCATCTGGTTTGATTACAGATCTATCTGCCAATTGCAGTAATGTAGGTGTATAAAGAAGATTGGGAATTTTGAGTTGTTCCATGGTTTGTTTGCTCATGATGTTTATTGCTGCTCCTAAATTAATCAGTGTATTCGGAATTTGAACTCCATTGATATGTGTTTTTACAACTGGACTTCCTGGATCCACATATTTTTGTATGGAAACTTTTCCCATCATTATGTATGCTATTTTTCCTGCTAGCTAAATTCTTTTTACTTCTTTTGTTTTTCTTCCTGATTTCTTCATGCTCAACTCCTTTATTGTTTTAACTAGAATTGGGATCTCTTTAATGGCTTGTAACAATGGGATTTTGATACATACATTTTTCAATTCATCTAGAAAATCATAATTAGGCAACATAATATGATTTTTTGATTCAGTCATCGGAGTTTCCACAGTAAGAGAATTGTTCTGCCAACGTTTCAAATCCCAACCGGGATCCATCATCAGGGCAACTTGAAGCTTGATAGAAGAAGATTAGCTTATTATGTTATAAATAGAGATGAGGAAAGAAGAGGGGAAGGTCGGCTCTCAATTTCTTGAGAAGTCGGCTGCCTCTTAATATGATTTTCTACCCCTTTGTCTTGTAACCTTTCTGGAAAAGGAGGTGTAGAAGTGGATACTTGTTGTTGCTCTATGATAGGAATTGAGTTTATTGGTTCTTTATGTTTTTCATTTTTAGTATTCTGGTTATGAGGAGATGTTCCTTCAAAACTTTTATTTTTCTGTAGAGAATCTTCCTCAAAATTGTCTTGTTCTTGGATAACTACAGAAGTCTTTTTCTTTTCTAATATCTTACCAAATCTTAGTTGGACATCATTGAGATCTAATGGAGTGATCATATAAGTTGGAAATTTCTATCCTTCCACCATATAGGTATTCTGAGGATTTTTAATGTTTGGGTTTGGTAATTGTTGGGCAGGTAACTGGTTTGGTTTCTGTGGAAATGGTAGTGAAAGTTGAGGGTTTTGGTTTTGAAGTTCGGGATGTTGATTTTGTTGAGGAATTTGTTGGGGAGGATAGTTTGGATATGATGGAGGATATTGATAGTTTAGAGAGAATCTTCCATAATGTTTCTGCGTTCCTTCAGCCCAAGGTTGAGTTTGAGATTGAGGCCAAGGTTGTTGCCAAGAATTCCAATTTGGAGGGGGTTGCATATACATTTGGTTGTTAAAACCCTAGTTTTGTTGCCCCTACCAAGGTCTTCTAGAGACAAAGCAAAGAGATTTTGTTGGATTTGAAATTGTTTCCTCTTGAAAAACAACCTTAATACCATTAATTGAAGGACAACTTTTGGTCTCATGGTTTTCTAAAAAATCACACAAGTCTCTATGATTTTTCCATCCAAAGGGCATTCTCTTAAAGTGTGCTTCTTTCTGCATCTGGGATAGAAAATAGCTAAAGCATCAGTCTCGACTTTCTGCTTGTTTTGTAACTTAAGGGTGTCTATATGTTCACTAAGGCTCCCAAGAATATCTGTTTTAAATTCATCAAGCATGTTTCCAATTTCTGCCCTACTTACTGATCCAGTTGCAGATTTATTCACCTTAACAAGTGAAGGATATCTTGGACCTTTCCCAGTTTTGGATTTTCCTCTTGAGAGATGAACACATAATTCTCCAATGTCACTTAATGGGAGTTGAGAGATATCTTCCTTCCCCATCATGTTAAGGATATCTATCCACTCATCTCTAATGGATTTTAATAAAATAGCTTTTAAAGTATCTTGATCTAAGTTATCCATTTTTGCTCTTTTTAAGTTATAGTTGAATCTTTCAATTAAATCCTCCAAAATTTCATCCTCTCTTTGCATCATTTTGAACACTTCATCTTTGTGATTGATAGGCATGCAATAATCCAAATACCTGTCCAAAAATACTTTCTTCATGTCATTCCATGTTCTAATAGACTGAGTGACCAATCCCATGAACCATTTTAAAGCAGCTCCTTTCAATGTTGAAGGAAACAATTTGAGTTTTTGAGAGTCTTGTAAATAATCGTAAGTCTTGCACAAGACTTCAAATTCAAATAAGAAGGTTTCAGGGTCTTCACTTTTTAATCTATGAAAATTTGCGAGGACAGAAGGTGAGATATTTTTCATTGTGGCATTTGTTTCTTCATCAACTATAGGGAATCCAAAATAATTATCAACTTCCCTATTTCCTCTACCTCTTCCATTATTTCCTCTGCCTTCTCCATTATTTCCTCTACCTCTTCCTCTACCTCCTCCTCCTCCAAACAATGAAAATTCTCCATCCTCTCCTTCTTCTGCCATTATAGTTTCTTCAGAGTTAATATAAGATTCAACCTACAAGGTTAATTGCTCTTCCTCTGGTTCCTCTATCAATGGTATGTGGAAGAAAGGTTCTACTTCTTCTTCTCCACTAGGTATTCTTAATTCTTCAACTAAAATATGTTCTCCTGTAGAGGTGAAAAAGGCTACTCCTTTTGTTGGAGATCCAAGATTTTCTTCCTCTAGGACTGCCTCAGTAGATGAAGTAGGAGATCCTCTTGATTGAATTTCTGACCTTAGAATTTCAGAAGGTCTATGGCTAGGAATATGAGTTTGAGATGGAGGTGTATCTCTTCTTAGTCTTGGTGGAGTAGGTGGTGTTGTAGGAATTGAACTCCTGCCTCTAGCTATGAATCTACCCCTAGAGTCTCTTTCTCTACGCATATCATTTTTTTTTGGATGTAAGAGATGAAGTTACCTAATTACACTTCCCTGGAAACAATGCCAAAATCTTTAGTCAACTTAGTGTCCTAAATTACTTGCATGAATTATCAATCGAGGTTTGTAGACTGATGAAGTGTGAAGCACTATATGTGCTTAGTTAACTTTTCTCTTACTTCGTTGTTTTGTATTTTTATGTTTGTTTTGAGGGTTTCTATTCTTTGATGTCTAAGAATATACCATCTATGAGAGATTTAAATGGATCTAATGAATTTTAAAGGAGAGGAAAGGTTCCTAAGTTAGTCTAATCTCCTAAAAATGGACCAAGAACTATTTAACTAGTTAGAACCTAATAAGAAAAACAGAGCATCTATCTTATCCTACCATTTAGTCCTAATCCATGGATCTAATTTTTAAAACCAAAAGTGATATTGATGCAGAAGGTAATTCAATAATTGCATTCATTTAACCATTCAACCATTCAATTTTGGAATATGATGGAATCAATCTCCTTGAAATGATTTTTTGGAATGTCAAGTGATGCAACTAAGTAAGGACCTAAAAGCATAAAAGAAAAGATAAAATCATGTAAAACTAACAATGTACTGAGTAAACTCAATCACTACATGAATTAGATATTTAACCATTTAAGTTAGAATTATCATCATTTTGAAATGGATTTGAGAACATCTATTAATAAAACTAATTGATAGTTCCATGCTAAGAAAATGAGTAACAAAACAATAAGAAACTAAGCAACTGTGTATTCTTATTACTTCAATCTTCATTCAGTCATTTTTCATAAAATATCTCAGAAGAACAAGGCTGCACAGTTGTGATTTCATCCTTACACTATTGGTTACAAACTGAAATGAAACATCATTCTAAATTAGAGAAAATGGACTTGTAGAAAATAGAGTAATAGAATTTAAACTAAAAACAACAAGTGAAAAACCTCCTTCAGTTCAGGGGCCTCCTCGCTGAATACTAGCTAGCTAAAGATGCACTTTTAAACCACCATTGACAAAACAAAGTTTGTACTATGAACAAAACGAAGTTTGATTACAAAGTATTAACAAAAAGCATGTAATTCCTTCTAGCCTCTAACTACTTCTCGGTTTCATTCAACTGATATTTATAGGAAAATAACATAATTGTTAAGAGAAAATCCTGCTATAGGTGGCTAATTCGAATCTATCATGACTGTTTATAAGAAAAACTTGCTACAAGTGGCTTAATTCAAATTAACTGTTTAAATTCTAATCAGCTACAGGTGGCTTAATCCAAATTAACTCCTCAATATAACTGTTAGACTCTTGATTAGCTAGGAAAGAGAAAATTAAGAGTCATATTGCTTTTAGACAACGTATTTGACTCCATCTTTGACCATGACTTTAGGCATGCTTTTCTGTCACTCTGGACTGAGTGAATAGGATAGAATCCATGTGGAGACGATTTGACCATGACTTTAGGCATGCTTTTCTGTCACTCTGGACTGAGTGAATAGGATAGAATCCATGTGGAGACGATTATGGAAATGCCCATGTGGCCCCGTTCTTTATTTGACACTTGTAACTTGCTAAACCATGAGAGTAGCTATGGAACCCACAATTAGCTGCAAAATAGGTTGCGTTCTGTAGCTAATTTTCAAAAGTCTAATAAAATAGCAAGAACATGAAAATATAATATGGTGATCATTTTAATGCTTTCCTAAGACAAAACCTAGCATTTATCATTGATTGGATCTGTAGTCTTATGAGAAAATGAGAGAAAAAGGTGAGAACAAATGTCAAGGGGAAGGTAATTCTGAGGTTCAACAATTTCTGGAGAATTTTTTTGATCACAAGACTCCTTCCTTGTTATTGAAAGAGCTTGTAAAATATTAAGATGGGGGAAAAGGAGAAAGTGAAAGAATTTAATCAAAATATCGATCATATACTAAACAAGTTTCCCCTAGGCATGACACAAAATTATTTGATTATTATTGATTATTAAAGAACTATCTTACCCACTAAGATTTCCTCATTCATTAAAAGAGCCGCAAAGGAAACATTAGAACTAAAGTTTGCATAAGCAATTATCGCTGAGAAGGAATTGCATGCTATTGGAGTTATTACTAATGATGATGAATCAAAATACTCGAAGGAAACTAGTAGGAAGTGTCAACCTTCTTCAAGTAAGGCTAAAGAAAAGGATTCATCAAATATTGAAAGACTGACCCAAATAGTGAAGGAACTTACTAATGAAATTTCAGAACTAAAAAGAAGGTCAAGCGAGACTTCCACTAGGAGAAATCCTCCCATGTATTTCCTGTTTCGAAGGAATAATAACAATAACAAAAATAATTGACCCGCCAAGTCTACCCAAACTTCAAATGTAGTGTTGAATATAGAGAGTATGGATATGGGTCCCTATTGTCATTTTCACTAGGAATATCATCTAGAAAAGACATGTCCATAGTGGAACCACAACATGAATGCTCTAGTTGCACACATTGTATATTCCTTATTAGCAGATGAGCAAACAAAACAAATACAAGAAACAAAAGAACTTGTTGCGGCTGAAGAAAGTAATGGTATTGGACACATAGTGAATAATTTTGAGTGCACCTTAAATGTTTATAAGAAAAGTGTTGAAGCACCACCAAAAAGTGAGCCCCCCAACAGAAGTAAAACTTTCTATATAGTTTAAGGAGAAGAGGGCCCATTTCTAAATAGGAGGTGATGAGACAAAAATTAAAGGAGAAATTATTAAGAAGGATTTCACAACCAATCAATCTTGCTCAAAATTCATAGAGTAAGTCTGATAATGCAACTAATTCCAGGAGCACTTCCCCCAGTAACAAAAGTATGTCCATCACTTCGAAAGTGTTGAACAAAACTACCCCTCCAGACACTTCATCACTTCGTACTAAAGGTGATACAATTGAGTATAACATAGTTGAATATTTAAAGAGAGCTTGAGCCAATTTTCCATTTTAGAGCTCACTAAAATAGTAGGCTAGTGTGAACTTCTTATCCAAGCCTTTTCACAACCTTCGCCAAGTGATAAAGCTTGTTCCTCTCATAAGGTGTTTGGTAAGTCTTTTGGTTCCCTTGAATTTGTAGTCAATGTTGTAACATTAGAAGCCAACACTCTCTACCCTTCATTTTTATTGAATTTTAATTTTTTAATTACAATGTCCATAATTGTTTAGTCGATTTGGGTGCATATGTGAATGTAATGATACTATCTATTACCAAGAAAATAAATGTTAAATGGGACAAAACCAATGCAAAAATTATTCAGATGATAGATATCGCGTTCAAGATATTGGTGAACTTAGGAATGTTATTATTTGATTATCATTTGATCAACAAGTTCACCAATGTATAAATAGTGTAATTATGGATATCCCTGAAGCCTATGGCATGCTTCTCAGTAGATACTAGTTTAACAAATTACAGGGGTATTTTTCTATAGACTGGTCACATTTATGGATTCCATAGAAGGTCAGGAATAACCAGATTTGATTGGAAAGTGGGCCATACATGAAACACACCATGACACCACTTGAGGGCTGGAATGAGCCTATTTCTTTTTCTGATATGATTTTTGGAAATTGTTTCGTAGAAACTGACCATGAGTATTATTAAGCACAACCATCACTAGTTCCACCAAATAAACAGTTGGAGATCATTCCTTGTTCTCTAGCTGGCGCAAATGAATCATGTAATATAGATGTACATACTAATAATAACAATAGTATAGGAAAAACCTAATAGCTAATAATATTTGGAAATATATTTTAATGGTTCAAAGATGTAGGATGGCTTTGGAGATAGTTACATACTTACAAACCCATGCAACAAGAAGCATGTCCTTTCATGCCATTTGGATTTCATGTGTACCAATAACAGTGTTGAATATGAAGCACTTGTACTTGGATTGAAGAAAGCTATCGATTTGAGTGTATAAATTCTCAATGTAATCGGTGACTCAGAGGTGATCATTCGTTAGTTATGGGACAATATCCATTGTGTTTCACCAAATCTAAAAAATTAACAATAGGAGGTACAGAATTTGATTAATCATTTTATTATTATTTATGTTCCTAGACTTAGAAATGCTACATTAGATGCACTAGAAAATGCAGTTGCTATGATCTTGCCATTGAAAAATGGTTTTTCTATTGAAATTATATGCAAACCATATGTGCCTAACAATGTCACTAATTTATTTGTTTTCATGACGACCAACAGATACTTCAGTTTACGACTAATGCTGATGTATTCAAAGATGCTAACATAGAAGAGGATGAGCACGATACAACTCTACAGGGGGCATCCAATGTAATGAAAGGAAACATTATGCCCAAAGGTGTGGTGTCTATGGCATAGTTACATGACTTGTAGAACCAATTTAGATGACGAACCAATATAAAGACTCAAAGATGAAATTTATCATTTGAACAAGTAAATCTAGGAAATCAAGAAGATCCAAAGTATGTAAACCTTGGTACATGTTGTTCCCCATAGGAATGAAAAGTGTTCATCTACTTATTCAAACAATACCTTGATATTTTTTCATGGACATATGATGATTTAAAGACATATGATACTCGTATTATCCAGCACGTCATTCCCATAAAAGAAGGGGTAAAACCTTTCCAACAAAAAATAAGGAAAGTTAATCCAACGCTAGAACCCCTCATCCAAAATGAATTGAGAAAGTTGTTGGATGCTTAGATAATTTTTAAAGTTAGACATTCCACTTGGGTTTCAAATTTGGTCCCAGTTAGAAATAAGTTTGGTGAAATAAGGTTATGTGTAGATTTATGCAATCTCAACCGGACATCTGATAAAGACAGTTATCTAGTGCCATCTATGGAAAATATACTCCATAAAATATCTAGGTCAGAGATTTTCTCACCATTAGATGGCTTCTCTAGTTATAATTATGTTCTAGTATAAAAACAAAATCGATTGAAGACTACCTTCACAACCAAATGAGGAACATTTTCTTTTAAGAGGATGCCATTTAGAATTATCAATGTTGGTGCTACTTTTCAAAGAGTGATGGACATTGCTTTCCATGGACTTATTGGTCAGAGCGTAGTTGTTTATTTGGATGATGTTATTGTGTTTTCCAAAAGATGATCAGATCATATACATCATTTGAAACAAATATTTGAGCAGTGTCGAAAGTATGGGATTTCTCTTAATCCCAAGAAACGCATCTTCAGTGTTGTTGGGTTGGGTTAGATTCTTTCCAGGACTAGTCTATGTAGTCCCCCCTTTGTTGCACAGATTTCGCAGTGGGGGGCGGAAGCCTCTCTTGTCTAGGGGGATTTGAGGGGGGCGAGTAGCCCCTCTCTATGGGGTCTGGGGCAGCGCCCCAGGGAAATTTTTTTTGGACCCTATATTAGGTGGAGCAAACCTACCTATGGTTTTCTGCATGGTTTTCGCACATGGTTTTGGGCATGATGGTTTTCGGTCCATGGTATTGGATGCTTCGGCATGTATATATATGTATTGTAACATTTAAAGGAATAGAATGAAAAATCAATCTGGTAGTCCTGGTTTTGGGATCTAGGGAAAAATCTCTGTATATGTGTTTTATGTGTTATGCTCTCACATTGTTTATTTTCTGTGTTTCATAGTTTGTATGCAGGTAATTTCTGTATGGGGTTAAAACCTACATTTTGTATCAGAGCTATTTTGACTTCAAGGGGATGCCTTTGCTGCTGAGGGGTTTCGTTCATGCCTGTGGTAGACCCTATTTAGTGGGAGATCCGTGGGATCGATTCTGGTGGTGAAAGAAGATGGCGAGCAATGGAAAGATAGAGATCGAGAAATTTAATGGTCAGAGTTTTGAGTTATGGAAACTCAAGATGGAGGATCTGTTGGTAGATAAAGATAAGTGGATCGCGATAGATATGGGTACTAAACCAACGGGAGTGTCCGATGAAGAATGGAAGAAGTTGGATCAGAAGGCAAAGAGCACAATGCGATTGTGTGTCTCAGATTCAATATTGCTGAATGTATACGGCTAAGGCTTTGTGGGTCAAGTTAAGGACTTTGTACCAATCTAAGTCTCTCGTGAATAAATTGTTCCTATGGAAAAAGTTGCATAACATGAGGATGAAAGATGGAGACTAAGTGACAGAGCATTTGAATGCATTTAATACTGTTGTAAGTCAGTTATTATCTGTTGATATTAAAATTCTAGATGAAGATAAGTGCATCAGTTTGTTGTGTTCTCTACTAGACTCGTGGGATAGTCTTGTTATTGCAATAGGTAGCAATGGAACTTCCTTGTAGTTTGATGAAATAGTCTCATCCTTGCTGACGAAGGAGATGAGATGGAAAAATATGGAGAGCCAGAATGGTGATGCCTTGTCTATATGAGGATGGTCCCAAAAAAGAAACAAAAATAAGTCATCGAGCAGGATATCTAAATCTAGAGGGAGATCTAAATCTCCAAGAAAACCTGTAAAGGTGGTGTGTTGGAAATGCGGAAAGGAAGGGCACTAAAAAAGGGACTGTAAATCTAAAGCTCCTGACAAAGGAAAGGGATCTGATGATGCTTCTTCTACAGAGGCGAAAACCACCTCAGATTAAGGTGGGGATGTGTTCTTGTCTTCTTCAAGTACACATGTAGATCATGAGGCATGGTTTATTGATTCAGGTGCATCCTTGCACTGCAGTCCCCATAGACAGTGGTTCTGCGAGTATGAGAAATATGATGGTGGTGATATCTTCTTGGGGGTGACTGGAAGACTAGAATCATTGGTCACGGAAAAGTAAAGTTGGAGCTGCAAGGTGGAAGGATTAGAACACTTCTAGGTGTTCTGCATATTCCTGCATTAGCTAGAAATATGATTTCTGTAAGCAAGATGGATGATGCAGGTGTAAAAACAGTGTTCAAGAAAAGTACTGACAAGATGGTTCTAGGAGCACTAGTATTGATGTAGGGAGTTTGGATTGGAAATCTGTATGAGCTGCTAGGTAGCAATGTTATTGATGGGTGCAATATTTATGTGGTTCCTGAAAGTGGAGCAGAAAATCTAGTGGTCTTTGGAGAAAAGACCATGCTATGGCATCAAAAGCTTGGACATAATGGAGAGGAGGGCCTTAGAATACTTCATGGTAAATGTATGGTAGAAGGTATGACTAATAGCTCCCTGGATTTTGATTTCTGTGAAAATTGTGTATATGGGAAGCAAATTGGGTGAGTTTCCCCTTTGGTGGTAAGAGGGCGAAACATATATTAGAGCTTGTGTACAGTGATGTGTTTGGACCTATGAAGGTTCCATCACTGGGTAAGTTTGTGTACTATGTATCATTTATAGATGAATTCTCAAGCAATACATGGATATATTTCCTCAAGAAGAAATCTGAAGTCTTTGACAGGTTTAAAGAATTTAAGGCTCTGGTGGAAAATCAGACAGAGAAGAAGATAAAGGCGCTGAGGACAAATAATGGTGGAGAGTTTTGCAGCAAGGAATTTGAATAATTCTGTAAGAAGTGTGGTATAGCACAACAGAAGACTAATCCATACTCACCTAATCAAAATGGAGTTGCAGAAATAATGAACAAGACGTTGATGGAAAGGGAAAGAAGCATGCTCAGTGGTGCCGGGTTAGGACAAGAATTCTGGGCAGAGGTGGTGGAGACAGCATGTTACCTGGTCAACAGATCACCTTCATCAGTGTTGGAGGATAAGACTCCACAAGAGGTATGGACTGGTAAGAAACCCTCTCTTTGACATCTGAGGGTATTTGGATGTGATGCATATGTACATGTTCCAAAGGAAAAAAAAAAGGAACAAAGTTGGATAGTAAATCTAAAAAGTGCATCTTTATTGGGTACAAGGATGGTTTAAAGGGTGATAAGCTTTAGAACCCAGTAACAAGGAAGGTTGTGTACAACTGAGATGTGGTGTTCAGAGGGGTGAAAAATGTTATTAAACATGAAGTCCCATCAAATGAACCTAAGAAGATAGAGTTTGAGCTAAAGGAGGAAGAATCAGACTCTACAGCAGAAGAGGAATCAAAAGATGAAGAGCCACAAATTCCGGTTGTGAGAAGAACAGTTCGAGAAAGAAGCCAGCCAGAAAGGTATAGTCCATCTGCTTTCTATTCAAAATTTTCTTTATCTATTACTGATGATGATCTTAGAACTGTGAAGGAAGCAGTAGATTCAGAGGATGGAAAACTCTGGAAAGAGGCCATGGTTGATGAAATGACATATTTGCACAAAAATGGGGCTTGGGATCTAGTGGAGTTACCGATTGGAAGGAAACCCATTGGTAGGAAATGGGTGTTCAAGAAGAAGGCAAATGAAAAACGAAATGTAGAGACATACAAAGCTCGGTTGGTAGCAAAAGGTTATTCCCGGGTGCTGGGAATTGATTTTGGTGATATTTTTTCTCTTGTTGCAAAGGTGGCTTCTATTAGATTACTTTTATCGGTTGCTAATGCTTTTGAGTTTGAGGTAGAACAGATGGATGTGAAGACAACATTTCTTCACGACGATCTGGAAGAGGAGATCTACATGAAGCAACATGAAGGCTTTGCAATGAAGGTGTTATCACTCAGGTTGTTCCCTTTGACTCCCAAGGGAATACGGCTGAGGTAACCACTAACCAATCTTTTGGTCACAGGTTCTAGCCTACCTGTGACTAGAGAGGGCGCTCTCTTTATGATTTAACTTTGTTTGTATAAGATTTTAGGCTAGTTATGATGCTCAAGGTTTTGTTTAGGAATTTGCTAGATGGTGACTTCAGTCAAGATATATATGTGCTTACCAGGGTGTTCTAGGCCATTGGGCATGGAGTCATTGGTGCTTGATCTGCTTGATATGTCTGTGTTGTTACAATAGTGATGCTGCAGAGCCAAATAGGTGTCTGAGAAACAATTCTGTAAATCTGTGATTTAAGTGTGATGTAACCAGGGTACGAAAGGCAATTAAGGATCTTTCAACAAACTGGTATGGAGAGAAAGTGAGAATATTATTTAGAAGCAGTGAAGAATTTCTACATAACATTCATATTTATAGAATTAATGAAAACATGAGCAGTTAAGAATTCATGTTCATGATCAATTCTGAAGAAAACATTCTCAGCAATAGAGATTGAGTAGAGGGTGTAACCAAACATTTCCTGTACTATTCCTTTTCTCTATTGCTAGTTTAGTGAAACCTGTGTATGATTTAAATAAACATAAGAAGACAAAACATAGATTGAGAAAACTTATTGGTCCATTAGACAGCACAGGAATTCTGCAACAGCACGCATAGCATCAGCAAGACATCAAACTTCTCAGGAAATCACTGAACTTTTCCAGCCTTTTGTATTAGATAGTCTGAAAGTATACAATACATTTGCCTCAGAATGAAAATCACCAACCCCTTATACGTTGACAGGGGAGGTATATATACATAAATTACATAAGAAAATATCTAGTTGATGAGTAAATGTTTCATTAATGTCGTGCCAACTCCTGGAGCATAGTGGCTGAGAAAGTAAATGCTGTAGTAACTCTTCAGTGCCTTAGCTGTCCAAAATGGTCAGAAACTGTTGACTTTGTGGCTGTTGGAGTCGGCTGAGGATATGCTGTCCAAAAATTGCGTATTTATCTCTTGGCTTGTTGTCGTTGTCTATATGTCGAGTCACCTTTCGACTGCCTTAAATGCTGTCTTTATTTTGTTGTTTGACTTTTGCTGAGTTGGAGCTGGCAATGACCGAGCAACTGAGGCTATTGTGGCAAAATTTGAAGCATTGCCTGCCACCAATCTTGCTTGGGCATTTGATGTCTTCGAATCTTCACTAAAGTTTCATCAGCCTCTGTATATCTATAAAAATTTGGAGGAATCTCAAAAAGGTGATTTACCTCATTTTCAATGAAAAATAAACCTTCAAGTTTATTATATAGGCTCTGCCCTGTTGGAGGCCCTGTTTCCTCAGAAGTACTGCCAGATGCAGTGATTTGATTTTCAATATAATTCGACATTCTGGTGGCATATTTCTCTCGGGGGATCAGTCTTCCTGCACCATTTAGTAGGCTGGGCAGTCCCTTTTGTTGTAGTGCTCCCATCTTGAGCTTGTACTCATCCACCTTAGCCTGTATCTCATAGCATTTTCTCTCCACGGTTTGTACAAAATTCCTGAGAGTTAGCACCTTTTTAGCTGTAAGGATAGCCTCTATTCTGTTGACAATGCCGATGGCTGCCAGTTCTTCCTTAGCCTGGTTATTCAAATAATCAATCATTCTATTGGCCTGCTCAGGCCTGTTTCCCAGCACTGTTTTGGCCTTCTGGATCTCTATCTGTGCTTGGCCAATTAAATCCATTTGTTCATGCACAGTTTTAATTGACTTCCATTGTCTAGTGATGGATTGGTCAATTCTGGCCCACAGAATTCTTTTTATTTCAGCCATAGCACTTTCTAGTTTAAGCTCTTTCTCCAAGGCTTTTATCTTTTCTTTGAGGGCCTTTATTTCTCTTCCTTGCTCTGCCACAGTCATCTTTGATTTATCATATTTGGTCTCTAGCTCTGCCAACTTTTCCTTGGCTTGTTTTATCTCAGTGGCCTGGAGCTCCATTTCTTTAATAGCCTTAGTCAAATCTTCCATGCTTGTACTGGAGTCTGGAGCTGTTGTTGTTGCTGCTGCTTCTGTTGTGGCTGTGGTTGTCACAGGGGCTACTGCTGCCTCTGTTGTTGTTGCAGTGGTTGAAGTAGTTGGAGGAGCTTGGGATGTGGATTCTCCCTGCTTATCTTGTAGTGCTCCTTCAAGTTCCTTCTCCAAATCAAGGACCTTCTGGTTGAGCTGCATTATGAGATCCAGTTGCTCATCTGCCTCCTTTTCCTTCTGTAATTCTGCAGTTTGAGGGTGCTCTGTGGGCAGCAGCTTTAACCTTTTCTTTAGTGCATTAAGGTCATCTTATTTTTTCTTCAGGAGGGCTCTTACGCCCTTTGGATCCTTAGGATCATGTCCTAGGTCGATGATGATGTCCTCCAGTGATTTTATTCTGTTGTCCTTAGCCATGGAGGACATTCTTTCAAAATCCAACTGAATGTTGGTATTTTTCAGTGATTCCTTTAATTCATGGGCCATGGTTGCCCTGTCCACAAAGGTGGCATAGACCATTTCTCCAGTTTGCTTGTGGAGTTCTATTTGGTCCATGGGGTGAATGTCCTTTGCCATGACCTCCACCCTTGTCCTTACAAAATCTGCAGTTGATTTAGGCTGCGGCACCTTAGGCTTAAAGTGACTGAGGATCATTTTCTCCTCTTGAAGGTCATATACAGACATCAGCCTTTCTTGCTGGGCTGGTGTTGCATTTAGAAACTGTTTATAGACTTCTACCCTCAGCAAGTCATTTTGTGCCTTTATTAAGCCTTAGTGCTTGTAGGCTTCTTGCTCTGCTAAGTGGAGGATGACACCTCCAAGCTAAGCTACACTCCCTGCTCCTGATGAAAGGAGCTTGTACCTGTTCATTGGTTGCCTTCCCCATCTTTCCTTGGGTTGTCAAGGACTTCACTGATTTCTTCTACCTCTAGGGAGTCAACCCTTTGCCTTTTGGTCTCTGGTTGCTGGGAGGATCCACTTGCAGGAGTGGACTCTTCTCTGTCTCTTTTCTTACCCCTCTCCTCATGTGCTGGAGTCTGCAAGATTGGTGCTGCTGGTGGCTCAGTTTGTGGAGGGGGGGTCTGCTCTTGTTGCTGCCCACTTGAGGGGGCAGGCTGTTCTTTTAGTGCTTCCTCTTCAGCACCCATTATTCCTTTACCTTTATCTGTACCTGGTGCTGCTGTAGAAGGTGCCTGTGTGGTTGGTGCAGTTGTTGTGGCCGAGGTCCCTTCTCCTACTGGGTGCGGTCGTTTGAAGGGTACCTGCTGCACAGAATCTAAGTCAAGAGTCTTTTCCAAATCCTTGACATTCTTTTGCATTATCTCTTCCTCAGTCAATTTTTCAATTAATGTATCTGGTTTCCATTCTTGCTGATTGGCATACTTTTCAATGTGAGGATATTTGCAATGCTCATAGCCTAGCAGCCTATACTTGACTCTTCTAGCAGTGATGAAACCTTCAGGGTCATAAGGGACCCACCGGAAGCTTTTCGAGAGCTTGTACTTGTCTTTGAGGATTAGTTCAGCATCTTGCCATCCCTCTTTCTTATTCATAATGAAGGGGCCTAGGTGGTGTTTGAACTTGAGATGGGCTTTCTTTTTAGAGCTGTGAAAGTGAGTGAGGTCAGAGTGAATGAGCTGCCTATAATACTCCAAGGCAAACAGTCTCACAGGCACATATTTTGGGAGCCTGTATGGACAGAGCTCACAGCCATAGATTCTGATGACTGTATGATCCTGGTATAGGTACCAATCACCTATTTTAAAATTCTTGGAGAGCTGAAGGATTTTCTGAATTTCAAATGACCCTCTGGAAGGAGGGGACCTCATCAACAAACAAGAGACTGGGTAAACAAATTGATCAATGAATTCACAATATGAATAGGGTGAATTTTGCACTTGGTGGAAGACAGATGTCCAGAAGATAACAGATCTTCTTTCTCCTTTAGAATCCAGCTTTTTGATGTGGCATGGAAAAGCCTCAGACTGATAGTACATGAACAGGTGGTAGATATAAGATGAATACTTGAAGATGCCCTCCCTGTCTACTTTGAAAAGCTGCTCATGTATTCTGTTGGCTATGAACTTGGCAAAATTGTATTTGTAGGCAGGAGGTTGGCCTGGGCTATAGGCAGCTAGTAACACCAGCACTATCTCATCAACAAATTCGCTGGTTTTAGACCCCAGCACATAAGCAATCATGTCCAACAGGAGCTTGCCTACCTCAGTAAAGTGCACATACAAATAGGGAGGTGGCCCAGTGGGCTGGCGGTCAGGCCTCATGAATGTCTGGGTGATTTTCTGAATGTCAGAAGTGGACATCTTGGCACCTGTATCCAGCAGATAGTTCATGGAGAAAGGGAACAGTAGCTGAGTTTGTTTGAAATTGAGCATCTGGTTGATGGACTCAGCATTAATGTGAAAGAGGATGCTCCCAGATGGAGACTTGACAGCTCTCTGACTGGCATCATAATTCTCAGCACACAAGCGAATAATCTCTGGAAAAATATTGACAGAGGGGAGGAAGTAGTAAGGGAGATTGGATTCCCATATCCCATATTTGTCATTATTGTTTAAGTAGTCATCTCTCAACTCCCTGAAAGTCTGCAAGTGATTCCTATCACCTACAAAGTCTTGAATGAGAAAATCTCTGTCAGCAAGAGGTAAGGACTCCAGGTCTTTATTTGGTGCATTTATGGGGGCAACACTGAGAGCTGTGGGTGCAGGAGCAGCCATTATGTAGTTTCTGAATTGAACAAGGTAAGTGCACTAGCTTGCAAGGTCCCTCGAAGCTCAAGTGACAGACTCAATGTAGAAAATGCTAGAAATTTTCTTCAAATGGAATAGGCAGGCTATGCAGGACTGTCTCTGCTCTGCTTGGGTGAATTCACAGGGATTGTGAATTAATGAGGATGAATTGCAGAGGGTGTGCAGGATTCAAATTAGTGAAATGCAGCTTTGGGCATGCACTCGGAAAAAGGGAACAATGCTGGGCAGCTCGAGGATGAATTTATAAATTTAGACCGTGAATTATCGTTTCAATATCAAATTTTGGAGCTAGGGCAATGTGGGTTGCTTTAGTTCAAAATTCAGTGGGAGACAACCTTCAATTTTGGATTTTAACAGGTGCTTAATGGAGAATTTGCAGAGAAACGGCATGCACAGGGGCAGAATAAGAGAATTGCGGTGAATACCTGGATGAACGGTGTGGAAAACCTTCGGGTCGAACAGTGGGCACACAATGTAGCTGAATTGATAAGTTGTGGCGGCTGCAACTTTGAATTTGGCGGTTTGGAGGCAATTTCGCAGTGGACAGCTTACAACGTCTTTAGCGACTATTTCAAATGAAAATGACATAAAACGGCCGAAACGCACGTTTTTAACGACAAATTTGGACAAAATGGGTCATTGGCGCTTTTCCGCCGATGACGTCAGCATGACGTCATGGCGGGCCCAGGATACGGAGGGTGACGTGGGCGTTGAGCTGGAGGCCAGCGTGGAGGGACACGGTGTCGGGCGATGAGGGGTGGCAAGCTTACGTGGAGGGCTACGAGGCGCGGGGGCGGGGGTCGGCGACGTGACGTCATGATGGCGTGGAGGTGACGCGCCATCAGTGGGGCGGTATCGGGAAAGTGGTAAGCGGTCTCCCCGCACCGCTTTTGGGCGAAGGCGGTATCGGGGAGGGGGGCTCCGAATAACCCCGCCGGCTGCCACGCGTCCCGTGTACGGGGGCCAAAACCGCCCTCTCCCCGGACGTTAAAGGGAGGAATGTTGAGATTTGAAAATTCCCGCCCATCTTTGGATGAAGGGGGGTGGGAGATGGACGGCTGGCGGGCGCCCCGACCCAGCGTGCAACTTTGGGTGGGGACCCGCCCAATAATAAAATAATCATTTAAATTATGCGGGTTTAGAACTTTGGGTTAGGGGGTTTTTGTGGGTTTTTTGGGGTATGGATTAATCTGTCGGGGGGTCAACAAATGGTTAGACTTAGGTTTGAGCAGAGGGAAAGGGGTTTTTCATGAAATTTTCGGAAAAGAGGGGAAATGAGGGTTTAGTATAGGTTATTACTCTGACCAGAGGTTAGAGTAATCCCAAAGCAGGGTTGACCATAGTCCCTGGTGGACTAATGTCTCCCTTAGACCTGCTATTCAGCTATAATGCTGAAGGGGGGATATTTATACATTGTTTAGGGGTTTATACACCATGGTGTTATAATAATAGGGAAAGGGGAACATAGGGGATTTAGTGTAGATAGAGTTAGTAGTTAGTACTTGGAGGGGAATGAGAATGGGAAGTGATAGTTACTAAGCTTTTCAGGAATCAAACTTAGTTAGGAAGTAGATCAAAATGAAAAGAATTTTACACAAGAAATGTGGCTTCTTTTCAAAGAGAGAAGTCATTTATGACATGAAATTTGTACAAATGAAGAGTGTAAGGAGGACTGATCAGGCAAATCCTGCAGTGCTCATGGGGAGGTTAGTAAAAGATTTCTTTTATTTTTTCTTTTACCAATTCATTTTCTTGCCCTTTGATTTTTCTTTTAAGGCATACCCTCTTTACAATTTTTAACTGTCTGCTTTCTTCACAAAAATGGAACCTTAGTGGCCTGGAAGGTGAGCATTTTTGGCACTTCCACTGTCAATCATGAAAGATGAAAACCTATTGGTATAGGAGGCTAACAGAAGGGTAAGAAAGAATTGGTATGCAAGTTAAAGAAGTCTCTATATGGGTTAAAACAATTACCAAGGATGTGGTATCAGAAATTTGATACATTTATACGGGGACTTGGCTTCACCAGAAGAAAAGCAAATCAATGTGTGTATTTTAAATTAATTGGTGACCATGTTATTTATCTGGTCTTGTATGTGGATGATATGGAGCTAGTTGGAAATGACAAAGAAATTATCTAGGATTTGAAGACCCAATTGTCCTCCAAATTAGACATGAAATATCTTGGTGCTGCAAACTATATTTTGGGCATGGAAATTAAAAGAGATCGGGTAAAGAGGAAGCTCTGGTTAAACCAGAGGGAGTATGTCAAGACAATAATACAGAGGTTTAATATGTAGGATATTAAAGCGGTGAAGGTTCCTATTCCTGTAGGTGTAAAGTTATATGCTGAATAGTGTCCTAAGACATAAGAAGAGGAAGAGGACATGTCCCGTGTTCCATATGCAAGTGCAATCAGTAGCCTGATGTATGCGATGGTCTATACTAGATAAGACATTGCACATGCAATGGGAGTATTGAGCAGGTTTATGTTAAAACCAAGGAAGGAGCATTGGATAGTAGTGAAGTGGGTTTTTAGGTATTTGCATGGCACTAATGATTATGGTTTGTGCTACCAAGGAAGACTAGGATTGGATAGAGTTTTGGATATTCGTGGTTTTGTTGATGCAAACTGGGCTGGAGATCTGGATCAAAGAAGATCTACAAGTGGGCATGTGTTTAAACTATTTGGAGGTGCAGTCAATTGGATGAGTAAGAGATAATCTGTAGTGGCACTATCAACTACAGAGGCAGAATACATGGCAACCACTCATGCAAGTAAGGAAGCAGTTTGGTTGCAGAGATTGTGTTCAAGTATGGGGTTAGTGTAGGGAGCTATAAGGATAGGCTGTGATAGAAAAAGTGCAATTTTCTTGGCAAATAAACCTACTTACCATTCAAAGACAAATCACATTAATGTTCAATATCACTTTGTGAGGGATATGTTAGAAGACAAAAAAGTGTTGCTAGTAAAGGTGGATACTTTGAAGAATACTGTAGATGCATTGACAAAATCTGTGAGCTCTGAGAAGTTCTCTTTGGTGTAGAGAAACAATGGGCATTGTAGGGCTGGATAAATGACTAAGCTCTCATGTGGCTCCATGTGGAAAGAATACAACAAGTGGGAGAATGTTGGGTTGTGTTATATTCTTTCCACGACTAGCCTACGTAGTTAACTAGGGGTTAGAGGGGGGGCAGAGCCCCCCCTTTGTTGTGTCGATTTCACGGGAGGGGGGGGGGGGGGTCACATGGGGTTTGAGGGGGGAATTTTTTTTTTTGGAACCTATATTAGGTGGGGCGAACCTACCTATGGTTCTGTGCATGGTTTTCGCACATTGTTTTGGGCGCGATGTTTTTCTGTCCATGGCATTGGATGCTTTGACATGTATATATATGTATTGTAACATTGAAAGGAACAGAATGAAAAATCAATATGGTAGTTCTGGTTTTGGGATCCAAGGGAAAATATCTGTGTATATGTGTTTTATGTGTTATGACTCACATTGTTTATTTTCTATGTTTTAGAATTTGTATGCAGGTAATTTCTGTATGGGGTTAAAACCTACAGGTGTGTCCGAAGTAACTCTCTTAGGGAAGACCATTGCAAAGAGATGAATTAAAATTGATCCCGAGAAATTTAAATCCATTACATAGATTCTATTTCCAGTGAATAAGAAGGATATGTAATCTTTCTTAATAAATATCGCTTTCCTTAGAAAATTCATCTCTAATTACGTTCAGATAGTTAAGCCTATACAAGAGATGATTGAAATATGAAACATAAAAATGGGATAAACGGGATGTTGACACCTAATCTTTGCGATTAGGTAATCCATGTAAAATAGTGTAAATAGAAAATAAGGAGAATTGGAATGTGAAGAGACACTGGGAGTTGAAGTCCAAGAGTCTCTCCCTCCATGCATATATCTATGATCAACCTTAATGAAAATCACAATTCATTTTGAGGAGTTACCTCTTGGCCTGACATGGTATCAGAGCATAGATCCCACCTCTATTTTTGGCTTCCTTCCTGCCATTGTAACTCCCTATTTGCCTTTGTCCTCCCTATATTCTGCAGATTGACACCTTCGGTATGTCGTTCAAATCTCCCTGCTTACCCCTCTCTCTCTACTTTTTACACCATTGTGTTATTCTCGCAACATATGGAGAAGACTCATCCTTTTCCTAGTCTGATGTGGCTGGGATAGTGAAGGCCAAGTGGTGAGATGGTGCATTGACGCCGGAGTGGTGAGATGGTAAATCTGCTAGGAGCGTTGTCACTGTGACCTTGGCACTCCTGTGACTATGGCATGAATGGTATGTTATGTATGTCATTGAATGTGTTGCGTTGTATTTCGTTGTAGCACTCTGAAATAGAGTAGGAAGTGTGTTATTTTCTACATATAGTCTCGGTCTCATACACATCACCTTGCGATTAGAAAAACTCCACTCTTGTTCCTGTGTTAAAAAATGTTGCAGATTACACCACCTCCTCTCATCAGTATTACAAAAACACTCCCAGTTAATACCTCCTCTATAACTCCTCTCGACTCGCGAGGTTGCATGATTGTGTGAATGGTGCGACTCTATGTATCACACCGCTCTGTCGTAATCATATTTCAATCCCTTCATGACTGTGTTTGCGTACACTCCCAACATAGCTCTTTGTTGCGGCATCAAACCACCTCCTTTCCTCTGGTTTTCTCATACCACCATACTGCCATCATTGCATACACGTTGAATGTTGTCATATGGTTAGTGCCTGACCCGAATTTCCATACCACGCATACCACCAATATGGCGTTATGTTGAATGTTGTCGTATGGTTATCGCCCAGTCTAAATCTCCATACCACCCGTATGGTGTTACATTTAACATTGGCCCGACCCAACAATTATAATATATCACGTTATATGACCACCCCCACAGTTAATACCTTCGCTGGTTATATAACTCAACCTATCGATATAATGCCTCACCATATAACACCTCCCAATCTACCCTCTACCCCATATACCACCCATATGGTGTTACCATGAACGTTGGACCGAACCGATAGTTATAATATTTCACATTATATCACCTCCCCCGGTTATATAACTCCACTCCCTGATATAATTTCTCCCAATATAACAACTCCCCATATACCCCCTCCCCCATATACCACCTCCCCCATGCAACAACTCCCTCATATAACCCTTCCCCAGATAATCTGCTACTTTTTTTTAATTTGTTTACAAAATTACCACTAGAAGTGCATTTTTTTGCCAATAGAAGTGCATTTTTTTGCTAGCCGAAGTACATTTTTTTTACATTGTACACATATTTTTAAATGCATTTATTGATATCAATTGTTGGAGTAGTTCTCTCTAGAAAAGAGAACTGCCCTAAATGGTTAGGGAATAAAAGCACACTCTCATTTTCAATGAGTTATGGAGAGGATTTTGTGAAGGAGGAGATAATGAACCTGCAAAGCCCACTTCAAATAAGGAGAATGTCGTTTGGGAAAATAATAACAACAAGGCCTATGCCTTGATTTCATCGTCTATAAATGAAGAGGTGAGTCACCATATTTAGCCATTTTCAAATTCTTTTGAAGCCTCACAAAAGTTGAAGGAATTGTATGACTCATACTCTAAACTTGAAGTTGTCTAATTGATGATTAAATTGTTCAATCTTGAATTGAAAAATGATGACCCTATTTCTTTAGCATTAGAAGTAAGATCCATTATGCATAATATAAAAAACACTAGTGTTTAAATACACATTCCTCTCATATCTTATGTCAAGGTACTATATCCAACTTGTTCAAATTATCTTGAGTCATTGCAAGCAAGTGGAAACCTCAAGGAGAGTACATTTGACTCCATTGAGAAGAAGTTTATTGAGAGAGAAGGATTTTGGGAAGAAGAGAACTCCTTAGTATTATGAAGAAGCTGTGTGTCTTTAACATAGAGAGAAGAATCACGCACAATATTATTCTAGAGGAAGAGGTCGCTGACGAGGAAGAGGAAGAGGAAGAAGGAATTTTAGAGGCAAGGGTGGTGGATAGTTCCAAGGAGAAAAGTTTGATCCTCATTGCATACGATTAAATAGAGATGGACATGATGCATCCACATGTAAGTTTCATTGGGACTGAATTGAGTAGGAAAGAAATGAAGGCAAAGGTAAAACAAATGACAAAGGAAAAGGTAAAGAACCTAAATCCACTCACTATGTTGCGGCACTTTGAAATATTGGAGTAACTAAAGAATTATTTAATGCTTCACTTATTTAAAGAATTATTTAATTGCGTCACATGAATTTTAGAAGATATTTTTTTGAATAATTTATTGACAATATTGATGGATCAGTATACTTTGCAGACAAGTCAAAACTCAAGTCATCAGGGCTTGGCACCATCAGGCTCAAACTGCCTGTTCTTCTAGACTTTCTTCTGCATGGTGTTTTATATCTCCCACAGCTGAGGAGAAACTTGTTGTCTTTGGTCCACATCCACCAGTATGGAAACTCCATTCATATGTTTGATGGAAAGGTTTAGGTTATAAAAGCATCATATCACTCACTTGTCATGACGAGGATAGAAGAAGAAAGACTTTTGAAGCTGCAAGGAAACCTTGCTCGTGCAAATAATTTCTCATACAATTCTCATTATGATGAAGGTACATTTCCATCAAGTCTTTTATGCAATGCTAGATTTGGAAACTTGAATTATGACAACCTTCATATGTTGAAGAAAAGTGGTGTTACTGGTTTGCCTACAATTCCTAAGAAACTTAAGCAATGTGATGCTTGTATATTAGGAAAGCACAACAAACAATATTTTCATGATTCACATTCCAAAGCACATAGAAAACTTGAACTTGTTCATTCAGAATTATGTGGCCCAATGTTTGTTCCTTTTGCAAATGTAAATAAATATATGATGAAATTTATTGATGAGTACACTAGAATGTCTTGGGTTTATTTATTGAAGAACAAATTTGATGTTTATCAAACATTCAAGAACTTCTATGCATGGATTGAAAATGATACACAATCTCATATTGGATGTATTTGCATTGATAATGGAAAAGAATACACTTCAAATTAATTTGAAAACTATCTTCGCCAGCATGGGATCAAACAACAAACAATTGTGCCTTATAATCCCCAACGAAATGGAGTAACTAAAAGAAGGAACAGGACAATCTTAAATATGGTACATTGCACGATGTTTTTCAAGCATGTTAAATTGGTGTTTCTGGCTGATGCAATTCTATGTGTTGTGTATGTAAAGAATAGGTGTCCATCTAATGCTATTAGAAATAAAGCTCCTTATGAAATGTGGTATGGCAACATTCCTTCGGTAAAGCATCTCAAAGTCTTTGGTTCCACATGTTATGCCTTGATACCTAAGGAATAAATAAATAAAATTGGCGCAAGGATTGATAAGTGTATCTTCTTGGGGTATTCAAATACCTCCAAAGCATACCATCTCTATGATGAAGTTAATAAGAAGTTTGTAGTATCTAGAGATGTGATATTTCTTGAATCTTCCAAGGTTGACAATGTTGGTGAGCGGCAACTTGATCTCTTGGATAGATTCAGACATGCAAAGTATTTTTAATAATTTGACAATGAGATTCCACATCTTGAAGGGGGGATTCCTATACTGGATCAATATGTGGAATCTTCTTCTGAAGCACTTTCTCCCCCGCATGAAGCTCTAACCACTGATCCAGATTACACTTTGAGTGATGTGATTGATAGAATTGGGAGAATAAATCTTGATTTAGCTCCAAGTCAGTCAAATGAGAAGCCTGGGAAATCTCACAAAGGTCCTCCAAAATGGCTAGTAAATACACTTGAAATTGTTCATCCTGATGAGGTTGGAAAGACAGGAATAAGAAGTTCAACCAGACATAATGGAGGTGACGTAGACGATTCTGATTCACATGTTGATATGGATAATTCTTATGATTGTGAACTAAATTTTTCTACATATTTTGAACCAACTTCCTTCAAAGAAGCCACTTCTCATTATGAATGAAAAATATGCAATGCAAAAAGAGTATGATGCCTTGATAAAGAATGACACTTAGAAGTCGGTTGATCCACCATTGGGAACCAAACCAATATGATGCAAATGGGTCTATAAGAGCAAGTATAAATTTGATGGCTCACTTGAAAAGCGCAAAGCCAAGCTTGTGGCAAAAGGTTTTGCACAAAAGGAAGGGTTCGTCTATGAGGATACTTTTCCCCACACACCAAAATGGGCTACTATCCAGACACTCTTTGCCTTGGCAGCTCAAAACAATTGTAAAGTCCATCAAATAGATGAAAAAGATACTTCCTTGAATGGAGATATGAAAGAGAATGTTTTTATGTCCCAACCAGAAGGATTTGTTATGAAGGGTAAGGAACATAAAATATTCAAGCTTGTAAAATCCTTGTATGGACTCAAACAAGCTCTAGAGCTTGGTATGAGAACTTAACTGAGCATCTTCTAAAACTCAACTTTAAACATTATGATCTTGATGATGCAACATTGTTTGTCAAGAAAGTTGGCAAAACAATTGTATATCTTTTGGTGTATGTAGATGATCTTTTGATGACAGGGAACAATGAGAGCTATATTTCATCCACAAAGAAGGAATTGAGGAAAGGTTTTGAAATGATAGATTTGGGCTATGTTCACTAATATCTTGGTATTGAAGTAACTCAACATCTGAAGTCTATATTTATCTCTCAGAAAAAGTGAATTGGAGATATGTTGAACAAGTTTGGCATGGCTAAGTGAAATCCTTTGACTACTCCAATGGAGCATAACTTAAAGCTCACATCCATTGAAGGAAAATAATTTGAGGCTGCAACAAAATATAGACAGCTTGTAGGAAGTCTCAACAACCTAACTACTACCATACCAGACGTTTCCTTTGATGTTGGAATGCTCTCTAGGTTTAGACAAAATCCCTGTGAGGGACATTGGTCTACTTCGAAAAGAGTTCTAAAGTACTCAAAGGGAACTCAAGATTTTGGAATTAAGTATACACAAGTGGGTGAATTCATCTTGATTAGATACTCTAATTTAGACTTTGATGGAGATAAATAAACTTGGTTATATACTTCATGTTATGCTATGAGTCTTGGATCAGGAGGTGTCTCTTGTAGGTCATGCAAAAAATTAGTTCCAGTAGATTCCACGACCGAGGCAGAATATGTGGCAGCAGTTGAAGAAACAAAGGAAATTGTGTGGCTCAAGAAAATTCTAGAAGATTTGTAGGAGAAACAAGTGCATTCAACTCCTCTCATGATTGACAACACTTCTGAAATGAATTTGGCCAAGAACCCAAGGTTCCATGATCAATCAAAGCATATCAAAACAAAATACCATCTAATTCAACATCATGTTGAGGCCAAGACAATTAACCTACACCATTGTTCCAAAAATGAGTAGATTGTAGACATCTTCACCAAAGCGCTTGGAAGAGAAAAGTTTGAAATATTCAGAGTGATGCTTGGAATCAACAAAATCCATTTAGATTAAGGAGGGGAAGACACTGGGAGATGAATCCCAAGAGTCCCTCCTCCATGTATATATCTATGATAAACCTTAATGCAAAATCACAATTCATTTTGAGTAGTTACATCTTGGCCTGACATGGGAAGAGGGTGCTTTTGGCTCAAATCAAGCAGGAAATTGTTGATTCACTCGCATTATTCAGTCTAGATTATGGCAGATTTTTCCTGCTTTAGACCTTCGCTTCAAATTTGTCCATTGCGACCGTATTGACTCAAAAGGATACTCAAGGAAATGAGTGGCCTATTTCTTTTATGAGCACTAGCCTATAGGGGCCAGCATTAAATTGCCATGCCATCGACAAATAAGCATTTTTTTATATAAGGAAGTTAAGTATTTCAGACCCCATGTTTTAAAATCTCACACAATTATATTTGTACCTCATCCAATGGCAAGAACATTGTTTGTGCACCAGGATCTCGGTGAGACGAGGGCTAACTAGATGACCTTCTTACAAGAATATGATATGGTGTTCAAACCAGTTCATACCATATAGGGTCATGGCCCTTGTAAGTTGTAGAAATTTCACCTGCAGATCAAACTGATATATGCAATGTACTAAAACATAATACTAGATCTACATCTACCATAAAATTTGCGGAAGCTAATCAACCATGAGCAACATCAAGCATGAACACATATAACTGAGAAGAAGGAATCAATCACACATAACATAGAATATATCACTGGGTAAAGCACCAACATAAAACTCCAACACTGTATTATCAATCAAGTGGAGATCCTCAACAACATACAAAAAGAATCAACTCAATAGCTATCCTACTCTCTCTGTAATTAGAAGATGAAAATCATGGACTACTTAAGCCTCAACATATAGGCTGTAAATTGGCCTAATCGTACATGCTGTCACCTCAGGTCCAACTACGTAGTCATAGAAGAAAATAGATTCCTTCCTCATGCAAGGAATACTTACTATAAATATCCTAGCATCTGATAGTACACTGTCCCTCATCTGATCTCAACTGGGTCTTTGTCTGAACTGCCATGCATCAGTTATTCATGAGAGAATACTCAGTTATCTAAAAATAATAGTTGTCACATGCAAGCAAGAATCAACAAACTATATCTCATTAATTTAACAACTTGTTAAATTAATCTAACTGAACTTGACTAAGTTAAACTAAGTCAACTCATCCTCTCAATATAGAACTCGACCTTATCTCCTTTAATCAAGGGATAAATTCCTAAATCAAGTGAGAAAATAATTGCATGATCTCACAAAGACTTCAAGTTTAATTTTCCATAACTAATTAACTCATGGATATTAATTAATTAATATTTTAAACTGCTGGTAAGACCAAATTCGTTTTTACTTCCTATAGTTAGACCAGGGACTGCTAAAAATAGGAAGGGACCCAGAAATGCTATTTTTAGCAGTTTCACCTCTCAACCAAGGTGGCCAAAATGCTATTTTTAGACATGCAATTTTTAACAGATCTATTTTTAGCACTTTCTAAATTTATCATTTCTTGTTGCACATTTTTCAACACTCCCTCTCAACAAGAAAGGCTTCCTCTCGAATCCAATCTTGTAACTCTGGAATGTTCTGCATGCAACACATCTACCAAGTGTGGTTGCTCCAGCAACACTCAGGAAAAAAAAAAAAAAAAAAAAAAGAAGAAGAAGAAAAGAAGAAGAAGAAGAAGAGAAAAGAAAACAAAAAAACAAAAAAAACTCTCAACTAACCACTCTGTTGGGCTAGAAGCATACTCTGATGCTGAATCTCTACCTGCTGCTGACAAATGCTCCCTCTCTGACCTCTGCGCTACTACAACATCTCCATGCATCTCGCACCATTGCACCCTTCTCTGTGCTACCCTGCACTGTGCAACACACTTGTGCCTCTCGCATTGCTGCAACCTGCATGCTCTGCACTGTCCTGTGATTCCCTGTAATGTAGCTCTCTCTGCTCCATCCGCATCTGTCTCTACCCAATCAGTCAGTTCCTGCTACTCCACATCGAGGCTCCTGTAGCAAGGTCTCATCCAAGAGGTTGGGTACCTCAAGGATCCTGCCCCTCCTCCTTGGGACGATCACTCTATATCGCCCCACATCCTAACTGGAGGTATGGTTGCGTGTGATCCCTCTGCCCACCTGGCTCAAAGTTTCCCCCTACTGGAGGTCTCTGCATGGGTAGATGTCTCTACTTGATCTCCATTCAGCTTCCCTTGTTATGGCTGCTCCACAACCTCCTGAAGCTGTTGCACCAATCGTGGCTCTTCCACAATTGTCTGAGACTTCTTCTGGTGCTGCATGTTGAGAGGTACTATACCCTCCCTCTCATCCACCAAGTCTCCATCAGTTTCCTTGCTACTTAAGGCTTTGCATGCATCTTGAACCTCAAGAGCATATAGGTTCTTGACTCATGAATCGATCTACTTCACTTGTCTAGTGATGATGTGTCTAAGGAAAACCTTTCCCTTACTGAAGAATACATCATAGCCTTTGTCTTCTAGCATCGTGATCGACACCAAGTTTCTCTTCAATCCTGGCACATACTTGACATCAATCAAGGTAAGACGAGCTCCATGCTCCCTCTGAAAAATAACCTTGCCTACACCTGAGACACTATACTTTTCATCATTACCCATTGCTACGAGTATCTGGAGATCTTTCTCCTCCAAAGTACTAAACAAACTCTTGGTGTCGGTCATGTGGAAAGAAGCTCCACTGTCAAGAAACCAACCACTTCCCACCATGGATGAATCCATGCATGTGAAGAGTGTGAAATCCAACTCAAACTGTGAAGCAAGTGCCTCACCTTCAGATCCTTCCCTGGATCCCTTCTTGGATTTTCTCTGTGGACAATTTGCAGCATAATGGCCCACCTCATGACAACGAAAGCATCGCACTTTCAATTTGTCAACCTTCTTCCCACGATTGGAAGATCTGGATTCGGAAAGAGAAACCTTCTCCTTCCCCTTCTTTGCGTTACTCACTAAGGCACAGTTCTCCTCATCCTCCAAGGATGAAGAACTGTCTCTGGTGCTCTGTCTGATCTCCACCTACATCAAATCTAACCATAGTCATTCCAAATCTGGCATTTTCTCCCTTCCATTAACCGAGTCTTGATAGCTATGCCAACTCTTAGGAAGACCAAGGAGTGCTAGACTCACCATACCATCATCAGCTGTCACGACCCCTACACTTGCAAGCTCATCCTTGCATGTGATGAGCATGGTCAGATACATAGAGATCATCTCATCCTTTTCACACTTGATCTTTCGAAGACAATGTGATCTCGCACTCCCTTCAAGACAATTCTCCTAGCTATAGCCACACACTTCTTCCATTCCACCAATTGAGTAGCATCAGTAGGCTTAGGGACTACTTGATCAATGAAGTCCTTAAGGTCATTTTCTTCCAATACTGCCTCCATGCGATCCTTCCAAGCTATATAGTTTGAGTTGCCGTCAAGGGAATAGTCAAGCCTCAAACCATAGAACACCATTGGTGAAATAGATGTGATAAGAACTTGAGATCTATATCCCGAATAATAAACTTTGAATTCCTTCTTCTATACTATTCTTCCTTGATCACCTGTGCTTTGATACCATGTATAAATTTCACCTGTAGATCAAACTGATATATGCAATGTACTAAAGCATAATACTATATCTATACCTACCATAAACTTTGTGGAAGCTAATCAACCATGAGCAACATCAAGCATGAACACATATAACTGATAAGAAGGAATCAATCACACATAACATAGAATATAAAGCACAAGCATAAAACCCCAACATTGTATTATCAATCAAGTGGAGATCCTCAACAACATACAAAAAGAATCAACTCAATAGATATCCTGTTGTCTCTGTAATCAGAAGATGAAAATCATGGACTACCTAGGCCTCAATATATAGGCTGTAAATTGGCCTAATCATACATACTGCACCTTAGGTCCAACTACATAGTCATAGAAGAAAATAGATTCCTTCCTCATGCAAGGAATACTTACTAGAAATATCCTACCATCTGATAGTACATAGTCCCTCATCTGATCTCAATTGGGTCTTTGTCTGAACTGCCATGCATCAGTTATTCATGAGAGAATACTCAGTTATCTGAAAATAATAGTTGTCACATGCATGCAAGCATCAACAAACTATATCTCATTAATTTAACAACTTGTTAAATTAATCTAATTGAACTTGACTAAGTTAAACTAAATCAACTCATCCTCTCAATATAGAACAAAACCTTATCTCCTTTAATCAAGGGATAAATTCCTAAATCAAGAGAGAAAATAATTGCATGATCTCACAAAGACTTCAAGTTTAATTTTCCATAACTAATTAACTCATGGAGATTAATTAATTAATATTTTAAACTACTGGTAAGACCAAATTCGTTTTTACTTCCTATAGTTAGACCAGGGACTGCTAAAAATAGGAAGGGACCCAGAAACGCTATTTTTAGAAGTTTCTATTTTTAGTAGTTTTACCTCTCACCCAAGGTAGCCAAATGTTCATTAGCCAAACTACTATTTTAGACATGCTATTTTTAGCAGATCTATTTTTAGCACTTTCTAAAGTTAGCATTTCTTGTTCCACTTTTTTCAACATAAGCTAGCAGCCGAAGAAAGAGATGCTCCCGAGCAAGATATTTCAAGTTGGGAGTAGGAGATAGAAATATATATTGTTGAATAGATTCCTCAGTCCACATCTACAGTGCCATGGTAAGATGGCATATGGAACTATCTAAAGCACAAAACCTTACCCACACACCTATCAAATAAACAAAAGAGGGAAACCCATTTAAAATCTCTCTTACCAACTAGTTCATGGAGTGCTTTTCAGAAAGCACCACAATGGTGTCCTGTTAAGATGCCTTGAGCCACATGATACAAATAAGGTACTTAGAGACTTACATGATTGACCAACAGGTGGTCACTATGCACACAACACTACAACACATAAGGTTATGAGGGTTGGTTATTATTGGCCCACTCTATTCAAATATGCTCACACTTTTGTCCACAAGTGCCTAGCTTGTCAAATATGTGTCAATCGAGATGAGAGGTCAACCACCCCATTGCTATTAGTAGCAGTTGAGGACCATTCAAACAATTGGGCCTAGATTCCATCGAAAAAAAATTTCATCATTCGTCAAAGCAACATTGATATATTTTGACGGCGACAGACTATTTCACTTGGTGGTCAGAACCAATTCCCTTGAGAAAATTAAATGACCAGGAAGTCATCCAATTTTTGTGAGAGAATATTATAACCAGGTTTTGCATTCTAATGTAATTTGTCTTTGATAATGTGACTTACTTTTCATCATTAAAACTTTATGAATTCACATTAGAGAATGGGATTGTATTAAAGCATGCATCTAATTATTAACCATAAGGAAATGGTTTGGTTGAATCGACAAACAAAAATATTATCCACATAATCAAGAAAACCATCTTCTTTCGGTAAAGGAACTGGCATAACTCTTTGATCAATGCACTATGGGATGACCGTGTAACTCCTAAGAGTTCTTTAAAGACCTCATCGTACTTTCTTGTTTATGGTAAAGAAGATATCTTACCCCCGAACCTGTATCTCCTAGCCTTCAAATTCTCTTAAGAGTCACAAGGTAGACCTTACCTTATATTTCAGAGTAGGATAGGCACTTTACTCAAACTCGAGGAAGAGAGGCTCAAACCCAAACCCGTAGGGAAAGAGTTTCAATGTGGGTGACCTGCAACTAAAGTGGAATAAACCACAAGAAGAAAAGGTAAAACACATGGAGTTCCAACCTTTGTGGATTATACCATTCACCATCGAAGAAAATCTTGGTCATAACACATTCAAGCTGAAATATTTAGACGAAAGCATTAACCCCCTTCTCGTAAATGGCTGAGAGCATAAGAATTATTTTGAATAGTAGCTATATGCTAGTCTTCTTTTATAGTTTGATTTGTTTCTTTTACCTTTTATATGTGTCATTCCTACATGTGTTGTGTTAGTCATGTCCTCCCTTCTCATGTATGTTGATCATTGTACATATATAAGACCCTTGTGTAAAAGTGCCTGACTTAAAATGACTTTATGGTGTAATAAAAGAGAAGTGTAACAACTACAACACTTGGATTTGTATTTTTTCTCCTCCTTTGTTCAGGAAAATGACATAGATTGATTTAAGTCTAGATAGAAAATATGATTCGTCTAAAAGGAGAACTTTCTGGGAACCTATTAGATTTTTGCCTGTGCTAGTATCTAAACTACTCAACTTGGTGTGAATATACTTGTGTGCTAACTCTTGTGCATTGTAGTAGAGAAAGGGGAAGGGGAAATATAAAGCGAGCAAACCAATATAAGAGGTCTTAAAATAATTCTTTGAAGTGGAAACCCCATCTACTCTCAATAAGTCAAGATCCTTCTTTTTCCTATTGAAAATAATGAGTGCTAATGCATAGTCCCATTAAATAAATAAATAAAGGGAGAAAGAAGAGAAAGGCTTCCTCCATAGGGAGGGGAAGCAAGTGGCTTCACCGAGGAACTATTGAGGCTTGCTGACAGTGAAACAACATTTGTGCTCTTAAAGTGACTCCGTCAAGGTACTGTCTAGTCCTGCTAGCAATGCAGCAACACCAGTGATGAAAACTCATAAACTCGCTGCACACATTACCCTTCCTCTATTCAAACAATTATAATATGGTGTATCTTTTTTGTCTTTAACCAAGTAAAAGAAAGTGAGATGCTATGTATATATATATATATATATATATATATATATATATATATATATATATATATATATATATATATATATATATATATATATATATATATATATAACTCGGTTGAAATGGGGAACAAAGGCAATATAATTAGTGAATCAATACTTCCTGAAGGCTTGACCTTTAACTGAAATCCATTCCCATACAGAGAAGTTGAAGTGTGTTGCCAATTGTTGTCACTCCTACAACACCCTCCAAAAATTTCACTACATTTGAATTTTGGAGCCTACTATTACCATCGTATCTAGTGTCACCTTGATCATCAAGTGTTTTCTTAGTCATTCTATATGTTTCAATTGTTCTGAAATGTTATCAAGTGTCAACACATTGGTTAGAGCATCATTTAGTGCATTTCATGGGTGTGACATCTTTGTTGTTGTAAAATGACACTTTTTGGTCGTAGTCGCACACACCTCACACATTGTACTTGGGGAATGCATGAAAAGTGGAATTTTGATGTATGAGTATAAGTGTTCAAGATTGTCTAAGTTTTCTTGATGCTTTGGTACGTGTTGCACAAATTTTTATGTCTAAAATCATCATGTTCACCCATCGCCCTATATACCAGACTTCGACAAATTTTGGTTGCAAAGCAAACCCATCAAGGCAAAGAGTGTATAAGTAAAATATCAAGCCTTAAGAAGAGACCCTTCATTGTTTGAAAGTGCACCATGTTCCCTGTAAGAGAATAAAGCACACTCGTTAAGCCCTTTCACCTCCCTTTTTCTGAATGATGCCCTTAAGCAAACCAAGTCTTACTTTGAGTGCACTCCTTTGACTTGAAGAAGTGTGCCCTCCTTGAGGGCATGAGCACACCCCAAATGCCTTAAGCCCAACCCTTTAGCCTTCCACAATGCACCATACGCCCTCTTAACCCTTTGAGTACATGATCACACTTTGAAGGCACAAAGCTTCACTCTTCACCCTCTTGGACCACTTAAGCGCATGAGTGCACCCTGAAGGCATGAAGCCTTCATCCTTTAGCCTTCATAAGTGTGCCCTACACCCTCCTTCTCTCCCTTGAGTGGACAACACACTTAGGAAGGTCAAAGCCTTCCCCTTGAGTCTTCAGGCTTGCACCATGCACCCTTCCTTCACTGCCTCTTTCTGTTGACTACATGAGCACATGTCGAAGATCTAAAGCCTATGCCTCTCATCTATTTAGCCTTTCAAAGTGCGTCCATGCCCCCAAAATCTCTCCTTGTCCCTTTTAGGTACATTGATAAGGCATGAATAGAAAATATGCATAAAACATTGTATAATATGATATTTTAAAGTTGATGGTTTCTTGTCATTAGTGATTTCCAATACACAGATTTGAAGAACTACATGGAAATCAAAATAAATGATTGTTGGCATATGAAGCCACATAAGAATCTCTTCTAGGGGAGAACTATCAAGAATCATTAATTTTTTCGATATTCAATCATTAGTGTTGATGCCTCAGTCACACATAGTCCATCGGTCTCTAAACATGGGACCCATCGTAAAGCTTGTTCTACATTTGATGCCACACCAACCCCACAAGAAATAATCCATTGGATGGAGAAAAAGTTCAGTGATTTCAGAGTTTGTGAGGTCCTAATGGGAACTGGTTGTCAATCTCTACATGTATTATTTTTCATTGATCGAGGAGGCCCACTTCACATGAAGGAATCGGTACTTGTTGAGGTTATGTGGATGTGAAATAAGTGAGGTTGTGACCATGGATAAGCCTTTAGGCATAGAACGGTGGGTGTGGGAGACTTATGCACACTGTTTTAGACAGTGCTCAAAATGTTTGAGGGTCTTGTGATTGCATTCTTCGTTGACGGATGTGAGCTCATTATCAATCAATAAGAAGAGGTGGTAGAGTTTTTGTGGGCCCATGGCTCACAGATTCCGGATATTAAACCCTTAGGTGTCTGGTTTGAGGGACTCCATAGTTGGTCATCATCGAGTCGTATTTTATTAATAATGATTTGAGGGTTTCTTCATTTTTTATGCCCTGGTGTTACCAATCCATGTGGTGGAATCAAGAAAAATGTATATCGTCAGAAAAATTCTAGAGATATGAAATCAATGGTGCCATAAAAAATTAAAACGAAATAAAGTGAAAATTTCTCAAAATAAAGCAAATGAAAGAAAATAAAAATTGGCATTAGAAAAAATTATATAAAGGGACCCATATTTTTTTTTTTAAATTATGGGGAGGTGTTGAGATCTCAATAGGACCCAAAATTTTGAATGCACAAGGTGAAAATTTTAGGGGCATTGTAGCCAAAACAAAAGGATCCTAAGAATGCATGAGAATTCCTTAGCCATACTGCGCTGATAACTTGGCTGGAAATTTAAGCTTTTAGAAGCCTAAATTCCCATGAGCAAATGGATGTTCCTACAGGAATGTGTTTGTGATGACATTTTTTCCACTTTCTGGGTCATCATCTTCTTGTGGGAACCCATAAAAAACTATTTATCTCAGCTAAGGAAATGTTGATATTTTGTCACTCAAATAACACTTTTAAAACCCACACTTCAATGATCATTTTATTTCTTAAATCATCACTCTTAATGTCAAAGAACATTCTTAATAATGAATTTCAAAATAAACTAAAATGTTGTAAATAATTGATACCTTAGTTGGTTTCATTCTAGAATCAAATCATTACGCCTACCAATATATCACTCCATTTTGAATACAAAAATATATTGGAAGTATTGTAAATAACATTACAAGATACCCTAATTGATTCTATGATATAGGCTTAAACTTCTTTAGGCCAAAGTCCTCTTACCCCTAGAATGAGAGGTGACAAAAAGAAGTGTTGGAAATTTTTCCAAACATTTGTTATTTTGATAAATTATTTTAGAACGAGTATTCTTTGAAATGGTTTTATGATCTTGTACGGATTACATACTTTGAAATAAAATTTAAACTTCAAAATTAACGAATGCAACAATTGCACGAGAGGTTCATATTGCGATTGGAGTGATATGAAACTTGGAAAACTAGATACATTACCAACAAAAAAAAACATGTTCTTGAATGTCAAACAATGGAATTTGACACTATTTTAGATATCTTCCATCATGTTATGATTATTTGTAAGTTTTAATTAATGTTTCTCTCGTTGAGATAAACTTGGGAATACTCTCACCATTAAAAATTGACTGAAAAGGCAGTGCTACACACAATCTTTTAGTTTCAAACTAATTTGGGAAGGAATCGTGAGGAAGCGGCCTCTCTTACTATTTTATTTATATTTATATCATGTGGAAAAAGGTGTTTATAGAAGTTAAAATTTTGGTTCAGTATTAAAGAGGGTGTAATGGGTTGAATGAAAACTCTAACCAATATTGTAATGGTGTGATAAAATAATCATTGAAATGTGAATCTAAAATCTAAGTTACAATCATTGTTGTTGATCAATACTACACTCCAAAAATATATAATGTAAATGACCATTTCTATGGGTGATTTGTACTTTTTCGAATCTATCTTTAAGTTATTTGATATCTATTTCATTCTTAATTAGTCGAAATGAGGTGGAATTGCATCATTGGATTCCAATAAGGGTAGCTAGAGAATGTGTGTTTTGATTAATACACAAACAACATGAAAGTTCATTGATGAAGGAGATATCTTGTCAAAAATCTTTTAACAAATAGTCAATGTCGAATAAATTTAGTTGAAAAAGTAAGATATGTTGTAAAAAAGAGTGGTCTATTGAGAAAAGTTAGTCATTCAAAAACCACATATATTACATACTTGATGTAATCCCATGGCACTAAATGAATAGACATACTCATGTTCATCCACCATACAAAATTTAAAGATAAAGTTAATATGAATATAGAGAGATAACTTATAGTCATTTAAATTTTCAAAGAAACTAATTTACCCAAAATAAGATAAACGCAAAATGTTTCTGGATTTAAGAGATCTGTGGTTTGTATCTTTTGATTCAGTTTCTGGAGAATCCACAGTATGAACATTTTTATGCCAACGTTTCAAATCCCAACTGGGATCCAACATCAGGGCTTATGAATGATGATAAAAGAAGAGCTGCTTGGAAGGAAATAAATATTAATGAGGAAAATAAATTTTTAGGATCAGCAGAATGTCGGCTGAATATTAATATTTAATTTTTAATAATTTTTTTTTTTCTTTCATTTAATTATTTATTTTTATTTTATTATTGAGTTAATTAATTTAAAATTCAAAACCTAAACGGAAATAATAATTTTTTTTTTTTTTTAAATATATGTTAAAATAATAATTTTTATTTTATTTTATTTTATTTAATTATTATTTATTTATTTATGATTTTTCTTTTTTGTTGAGAAATGTTTATAAATATAGAGAAATAAGTATATAGAATCAATATTTGAAGTTATTTGATTTAAAATTATATTAATATTAATGAAAATTAATATATTAATTAATTGCTATAAATTAATTAATATATTAAATTAATTGATATTATTTTAACATATATTTAAAAAAAAAAAAATTATTATTTCCCTTTAGGTTTTGAATTTTAAATTAATTAACTCAATAATAAAATAAAAATAATTTATTAAAAAAAAAAAATAATTAAATGAAAAAAAAAATTATTAAAAATTAAATATTAATATTCAGCCGACATTCTGCTGATACTAAAAATTTATTTTCCTCATTAATATTTATTTCCTTCCAAGCAACTCTTCTTTTATCATCATTCATAACCCCTGATGATGGATCCCAGTTGGGATTTGAAACGTTGGCATAAAAATGTTCATACTGTGGATTCTCCGGAAACTGAAACAAAATATTTCATTCCTTGCTCATTAAGATGAAGAGGCATTTTTATTTCAATTGTATTATAATAAAATGTTAAATTTCATATATGTATTCGAATGACATAGTTTGAATAAAATGTTAAATTTCATATATGTATTCGAATGGCATAGTTTGAATAAAGACATTTATGGGAGGAAAAACAATAATTTTTAATGTATGAAATTAAATATAAATAGTAAAATCCATTCAAATCCTTAGCTAATCATTAAATTTTATAATTTAATTAATTTAAATAGATAAAACAATTAAATTTTACTAAATAATTACCCAAATAAACTTTATACACTCCTTGAAAATATTATTTTAAATATAGAAATTTTAAATTACTTATCTAAAACGAAACATTAAACTCCCATGTTTCAAACAAGCTTGCAGGGTAATAACCTTTTAAAAACAAAATTGTACAGCTATAAATGTCTTTAATCATAAACCCTTTCACTGCCATGTTGCAAACAAGTTTGACTACTAAAAACCTTTTAAAACTTATCTTTGAATGGCCCCTCATCTAGAGAAATTGTGTTTCATATTCTCAGAGTTGTAATCAAGTCAAATGAAGATTGATTCATCAACTTCGCACAAACCTCACATCTTGTATTGCACGTAGAAATACATGTGTTCAATTGTAAGCCTTTGAATGTTCTGTAGCACAAACTAGTACACACTAAACACATTTATCATAAATACATAACATGATACCTTCTGATTTTTCACTTGAAACCATTTAAAATATCACAATTCCGTTAATGGTTTTCACAAGTTTATTTGATGGAGAAAACATGGCATAATTCCAATTGATAAAAGTTTTCAATTGTGTATTAGTATAAAAAAAATTATATGGTATACATGTGTTCAATTTATAAAATTAACTTGGTTTACCACACTAAAGATTGTAGTTGAGAATTAAAATCAAAGACTTCAAAATTAGCATGACATGCTTATTGTGAAATGTCTTCCATACAAAAATTTGGCTCAACAACCATAGACAAAACAACAACTTAATCATGAAAACTCATTGAGCTAGATATCTAGCAAAGATAAAACATGGCTACTAAATACACCATACACGCTAATGACATTAAGAGAAGTTTGTAATGACATTAAGAGAAGTTGGTAGGTGCATGGCATTTAGGGTTTCCTAGGGCAGGTGGCACTATTGTGTGATAAATAGATGTCTCCATGCATTCCATATGTTATTCCATAAGATTATAGAGCAAATGTAGTTTATTCTTGCTTTAATTTTTCTTAAATAGAACTTTTCCTAAGAGATTCTTCACGTGCCAATAGATATCGATGGTGTCAATGTATTGATTTTGTCAACCTAAAGCATTACTCAGTTCACAAGCCTAATTTGAGATTAAAGCCATTACCTCTAAATCATAAATATTTTCTCTTTCTTCAGTGGCCTCCTATTTAATTACCTCTATTTCTTATTGAATGCCCAAGGGAGTGTACTTGTGATATCTATTTGTAGAGGCATGGTCTCTAGAATGAGCCTAGGCATTGTTGAGAGTGTTACGATTGTTGGATCCCCTCCTAGAACGTGTCCACTAGAGGAGCATGGCAAAGGAAAAAGGTGCTCACAATATAGACAAAAGAAAAAATAAGATTGGTTGGGTGAGGTGGTGAAGGAAACGCCCATAGTTTAAAAAACTGGAACCGGTGACCAGACTGGTCCACCTAATAAACTGGATTTCAAGCTGGAACTAGTCAAACCAAGACTAGTTAGATCTTAATGAATTGGTTTTAAAAAACACATGAAATAATTATTTTTTAATGAAAAAATTATTTTTAAGATTTAAAACCATGATTCCAAACCAATAGACACAAAATATGCAAATGTTTCTCATATATATACCATATAAAGGTGAATATATCAAAATGGCACCAAGTGAAATACATATCAACAATAAAATATACTAGCATTTGCACCAGATGTTGCAAAGAAAACGCCGTAAGGCATAAAGTGCGGAAATCCATTATGTATAGTCTCTAGAGAAATCACAACGTTTCCATGAAGAGTTTCAATGATTGGTAGAAAAGATAAACATCAAACCACACAAAAAGAGTCATAGTCCAGGAACGATGTGGATACACTCCAAATAAACATATTTCAGAATTTATGTGTTAGATGCGACACTAAAAGAGAGTCATAGTCGAGGAAAGATGCAGATATACTCCCAATAAACATTATTTCAGAATGATATACTCCCAATAAACACTATTTCAGAATTTCTTGCGTTTGATGCGACAGTACATTCGATTTCTTTGAAGGTTTTCTATGTTATGTGACCTACTGAACATAACAATTGAAAGGAATGGTCAGTAGGATCTTTCTTTCCACCCTCCGACCTCCTCCGTTGCTGCTTCCTCACAGCAATCTTCTTCTTCCTGCAATTTCCAATCACCATAATATGAAAAAACATATTTAAGTTCATAGAATTGAAGTAATTTGATGGGAATTTATATGAAAAAACACAATTACATGTTAGGGTTATGGAATCGAAATTAATTTGATAATAAATTCTGGGAATATTTTAGAATTTGAGAATATGATAGAATCTGCCTGGTCAATTTGTTTGACCTGTTTCACCTTAATCTTATTTGTAATCTCTCTAAGATTCTCATATTCTACAATATTCATGGATCTTGAATATACTCAAAACCTACCATATTCATGGATCCATGAAATTCTAGAAAAGTATTTAACTTTAAAGTTTAAACTTTGTATTGCTGCCTAAGATTCTCAAATTCTATAATATTCATATATCTTGAATATTCTCAAAATCTACAATACATCCTTTATATCCATAGATCCTTTATATCCTTAAATCCGTTAAATTCTAAAAAGATATTTAACTTTAAAAGATTTATAAGGAATAAGTTTAAACTTTTTATTGAAATTATCTTCTTACATTTGTAAAACAAAATTTGAAAATGAAATTTACAGTGATTGGTCAATATCCAGAGCTAATATGAATCCATCCTATTACCATTCAAAAAAACGTTTCTGATATAAAGAACCTCTGCATATATAGAATCTACCTTAATAGTGAATGTGAGGCCAAATTTTATCTCCCCATAGTAGGTCTGGTATGGAAGGACAACATTGTAGGAAGTCGGGGGTAGGCTTCCTTCCATGAATACTCCCTCCAGGGGAATGTTGTGCACCACAATAAAAAATATAAAGATATATGATCAGAAAACAGAAATATTGAAAAACGATGAAAGACTGCAGGATCTGAAAAAATGACTGAGATCATAATGCTGGAGACTCATCTGCACCTTGCTTCCCCAACAAAGTCATCCACGTTTCCACTATCGCTGTCCATTTTTTTAAGGTGAGTTTACTAACCCTGTCAGCTACAGTGAAAATAAATTGCTCATTCCACTCGGGATTGCTACCTTTACCTGCAATTTCAGAGATCCGATCTATTAATTTTTAACTCTATATATTTTTGGGGGAAAAATTGTGAAATCTCCCTACTTCCCCTGCATATAGAAAAGATTTGTGTAATTTCTTCTTCCCACTGATAATCCAGGGGCACTCAGTCATAACTAAGACCTCACCGCGAACTCTTTCTTAAAACGATGTAACCATTTTCTCCATTGTTTGAAAAGCATTTAAACCTTGGATACCTATAAACAAACTTAAAAATTATGCGAACGGAAGAATTTTATCAGAGATTGGGGATCTATTTATCAGAGACTAGTCAGCCATGTTCTCAATAATATATGTTCTCAATACACAGCTAAAACCATAGCAATATGCATACTCAAGATAAAAACATTTGTATTTTAAAGAAAGGCAAGACAAAATTTCTAGCTATCTCCCCTGACTTGTTCAGATGGGGGAGCAGAGTTATTGGTTACCTTCCACAATAGTAAGGGCACAGGACTTCAAGGTTGCAACATCTGATGAATCCCTCAACCTGTTGCCACGAACCTAGTATAATTCAAGTTTTTACCAAGTCATGGATACTTTAAGAAAACTAAGATGGCCAATGTTACCATGGTCACACTTAAGCTTTACAAACTAATAATAGAACCAGTTTCACTGTACATGGCTATTTCTATCTTGACACGAACACCTGTGTTGTTAATGCAAGTAGGGTCATACCACATGATATCTTGAACAGAACCAGTCAATTGCAATCCACCAGCCTGTCAAACAATCCCACTATTTAATGAGCTTCTAAACTACTGATTTTCTTACCTCATGGGATAAAGAATAGTTGTTCAGATGGCATGTCTCCACATTCACAGCTAATAATCGGCATAAATCAAGAATACGGTCTGTGGAAATTCCCTGTTTCCATAAAACAAACATATATTAAAATCTACTGTCGAACCAAACATAACTATCCATAGGTCTGGATGCTGCAAGATTGGATTATATTCATCATAATTCTTAAAGTTGGATCGAACATCTATGACAAGACTTATGTTACCACCTACCGTCATAAGCACTGGATAATATTTTTTATGAGATAGCGTACCTTTAAAATAACTTGAGAATCATCTGGAGTGTTCACTGTGATGTCTAGCACAATAGGCAGGACTGCAAGCAACAAACGATACCATATAGTCATTGGTTGCCACCATAACAATTTCTTATTTTTAAAAGCAAACGGAGACCTCATATTTGTATTGATATAAAAGTACTAAGATCAGATGAACTTGTGAATAGCCAAGAAGCTGCCCACAGCTGGTCTTTGCCTTTTCAACCAATTAATCACATCGAGATCAGAGAGAACAACCACTGAAACGCAATGACAGGGCATCAGAGAGTAACCACAACACGGCCGATGAGATGCCACAACCAAAATAATTGTAAAAAGGATACAGAGTATTTCTTGAAAAAGGATACGAAGTATTTCTTGAAGATGTAAATCATAATATGACTCATCACAAATAATTTTTCTGAGATTCAGAAGGTTACAAGCGAAGGCAGGAACTCAACCCCAAGATTTCTCCAAGTGCTTCTCTATCCATTTTCATTCTATTCAAACACAATACTGAAGAATTATTTGAAATAACCCTCTACCAGGACTATTACAAACCTTCCAACTCAATGATCTGTCAATTTGACCTACAACATATGATGTCTGTACATAATCCGCTGTCTGCAAGAAAAAACCAACTTAAGGAAGAAGTCTGGACCTTGAATATAGGAAGAACTAAAAACAACATCCTTCTATTTAAAGAACTCATGAAATGGAACACATACCTTCTCCATTTTCCCAAGATCCAAACCTTCAAAATTCTTTAAGGTAAGATATGGAGGCAATGCAAATCTACATTTTTGACAAAGAAAAATCAATAGAAGTAAAAAAAAATTATGGATCTAGAATTGAATCTCAACACATAGGTGTGCCTTACTGTCTAGCATGTATGAGTGGATATCACAATGAGACTTTTCAGAACATTAGATACCTCACTGTCAGACAAGGGATGAACAAAGAGGAATCCCAGATAAAATGGAGACTTCTCACTTATTTTAAGTTTGATACATTTTAGGTGCTAAATGATTTTTCTAACCCTAGCGTCGCTTCTGATCCTAAAAGAATTCCACAATGTTCTGATTTTTATTGAGAGCTATATTGTTATCAACTAACCTTGGTAGCATTTCATATTATAGTGAATTTTCATTTGCTATTATTCCAAAAAGTATGCAGGCTTATACACCTTTGTTACATCAACCAATATACGGAGACGGAACCTGATACGTACAACATCAACCAAAATCTTTGTAATAATGTCAATTCCCCTGATGCTTGTAATGAGAGAGATGCCATAACGTTCAAAATTTTGGTGCAAGACAGGGTGACTAAAATTGAAAATTAGAGCTATTCAATGTTTATCTAATCCGATTGCAGTCATAGAGATGGTGAAAAAATAGATACGGGAGCTGAAGGTACATATTTTTCAAATGACTATGTATTACCTGAAGGTACAGTAGCTAAACAAGGGAGATTGTGGAATCCATAAGAAACTCATAATATGCAAGCGATTGAAGGGCTATCTCTGTAAAAAAAATAAAAAACAACCATGCAGAAACGAATTCAACGAGATTTCCTGCAGATATACATGAAATGGAAAAAAGAGAACAAGAGAACCCACCATAATAGGCATTTGCCAAGCTTCCATGTGGAATGTAGTCATAAACCAGCAGTTTTTCCTCTATACCCTAATAGAAAGCTCGGAGGCGAACAATGTTGGGATGTTTAACCCTACCGATTGCTTTAGCTTTTGCTTCAAAATCCTTGTACCTTTCTAAACCACCATCATCAAGTCGCCTTACTGAAAAAGTCAGCCCATCTTCCAGAACTGCCTTATACAATATAGTATAACCACTGGCACCCAATATATATGTGGACAAACTAACTGGAAATACATACCCTGATGCGAGCAACCATTCTGTAACAGATCGCAATTCCTGTAGCCATCCTGTGACAGACCGAAGTCCAGAAGTGGACCTGTGAGAGTCCAAGGCATCTAGTGGTGATAATCCAAGCCCTTTTAAGGCTGAGCGAGACCTCCTGGAATCATCTCATGGGTCCTGTAGCAGATTGGATATGTTCTGAGGGTCAGAATATCATTTGCTACCTTATGATTGATATGAAGGGTTTCTTGAAGTCGATTTCCACAGATCCAGGGTCCTGGAATATAGTATCACCGAGCGAGGGCAAGTGCAAGGTCTCCACACGGAGAAGCACCTGGAAGTAGCGTAGCGTCGAGCGAGGGCAAGTGTCGATCTGCTGGGTCGCATCGTATACCGGTCTAATCAATTGGATGGGTAAGATTATTTTCATCGTCTAACACTTAAATCAAAGGCTCATAAATGTACACGCAACCCAAGAGGAAAGTTGATTTCAAAGGGAAACGCCTTACGGCGTAATTAAACATTAATAATTAATAATTAATAATTAAACTACGTGCTAAAAGAAGAAATCAAAGGAAAGCCGTGCCCAAACGTTGCCTTTAGACGATCGGTACCCCATTGGGTTTTCCACTCCGTTCATTATTACAACCCAATTGCTATCAAAATTTTATCACCATTCAAAATGTAGAGCTACAAAACAAGTTTTTCATTTTCTGTCATATGGCACAAACCAGTTTCAAGCAAATATTTCGTTTTTATGTATAGTCTCTAGAGAAATCACAACGTTTCCATGAAGAGTTTCAATGATTGGTAGAAAAGATAAACATCAAACCACACAAAAAGAGTCATAGTCCAGGAACGATGTGGATACACTCCAAATAAACATATTTCAGAATTTATGTGTTAGATGCGACACGAAAAGAGAGTCATAGTCGAGGAAAGATGCAGATATACTCCCAATAAACATTATTTCAGAATTTCTTACGTTTGATGCGACAGTACATTCGATTTTTTTGAAGGTTTTCTATGTTATGTGACCTACTGAACATAACAATTGAAAGGAATGGTCAGTAAGAGCTTTCTTTCCACCCTCCGACCTCCTCCGTTGTTGCTTCCTCACAACAATCTTCTTCTTCCTGCAATTTCCAATCACCATAATATGAAAAAACATATTTAAGTTCATAGAATTGAAGTAATTTGATGGGAATTTATATGAAAAAACACAATTACATGTTAGGGTTATGGAATCAAAATTAATTTGATAATAAATTCTGGGAATATTTTAGAATTTGAGAATATGATAGAATCTGCTTGGTCAATTTGTTTGACCTGTTTCACCTTAATATTATTTGTAATCTCTCTAAGATTCTCATATTCTACAATATTCATGGATCTTGAATATACTCAAAACCTACCATATTCATGGATCCATGAAATTCTAGAAAAGTATTTAACTTTAAAGTTTAAACTTTGTATTGCTCCCTAAGATTCTCAAATTCTATAATATTCATATATCTTGAATATTCTCAAAATCTACAATACATCCTTTATATCCTTAAATCCATTAAATTCTAAAAAGATATTTAACTTTAAAAGATCTAGAAGGAATAAGTTTAAACTTTTTATTGAAATTATCTTCTTACATCTGTAAAACAAAATTTGAAAATGAAATTTACAGTGATTGGTCAATATCCAGAGCTAATATGAATCCATCCTATTACCATTCAAAAAAACGTTTCTGATATAAAGAGCCTCTGCATATATAGAATCTACCTTAATAGTGAATGTGAGGCCAACTTTTATCTCCCCACAGTAGGTCTGGTCTGGAAGGACAACATTGTAGGAAGTCGGGGGTAGGCTTCCTTCCATGAATACTCCCTCCAGGGGAATGTTGTGCACCACAATCAGAAATATAAAGATATATGATCAGAAAATAGAAATATTGAAAAACGATGAAAGACTGCATGATCTGAAAAAATGACTGAGATCATAATGCTGGAGACTCATCTGCACCTTGCTTCCCAAACGAAGTCATCCGCGTTTCCACTATCGCTGTCCATTATTTTTAAGGTGAGTTTAGTAACCCCGTGAGCTACAGTGAAAACAAATTGCTCATTCCACTCGGGATTGCTACCTTTACCCGCAATTTCAGAGATCCGATCTATTAATTTTTAACTCTATATATTTTTGGGGGGAAATTTTGAGAAATCTCCCTACTTTCCCTGCATATGGAAAAGATTTGTGTAATTTCTTCTTCCCACTGATAATCCAGGGGCACTCAGTCATAACTAAGACCTCACCACGAACTCTTTCTTAAAACGATGTAACCATTTTCTCCATTGTTTGAAAAGAATTTAAACCCTGGATACCTATAAACAAACTTAAAAACTATGCGAACGGAAGAATTTTATCAGAGATTGGGGATCTATTTATCAGGGACTAGTCAGCCATGTTCTCAATAATATTTGTTCTCAATACGTCTAGCACAGTAGGCAGGACTGCAAGCAACAAACGATACCATATAGTCATTGGTTGCCACCATAACAATTTCTTATTTTTAAAAGCAAACGGAGACCTCATATTTGTATTGATATAAAAGTACTAAGATCAGATGAACTTGTGAATAGCCAAGAAGTTACCCACAGCTTGTATTTGCCTTTTCAACCAATTAATCACATCGAGATCAGAGAAAACAACCACCGAAACGCAATGACAGGGCATCAGAGAGTAACCACAACACAACCCATGCGATGCCACAACCAAAATAATTGGAAAAAGGATACGAAGTATTTCCTGAAAAAGGATACGAAGTATTTCTTGAAGATGTAAATCATAATATGACTCATCACAAATAATTTTTCGGAGATTTAGAAGGTTACAAGCAAAGGCAGGATCTCAACCCCAAGATTTCTCCAGGTGCTTCTCTATCCATTTTCATTCTATTCAAACACAATACTAAAGAATTATTTGAAATATCCCTCTACTAGGACTATTACAAACCTTCCAACTCAATGATCTGTCAATTTGACCTACAACATATGATGCCAGTCCAAAATCCGTTGTTTGCAAGAAAAAACCAACTTAATGAAGAAGTCTGGACCTTGAATATAGGAAGAACTAAAAACAACATCCTTCTATTTAAAGAACTCATAAAATGGAACACATACCTTCTCCATTTTCCCAAGATCCAAACCTTCGAAATTCTTTAAGGTATGATATGGAGGCAATGCAAATCTACATTTTTGACAAAGAAAAATCAATAGAAGTCAAAAACAATTATGGATCCAGAATTGAATCTCAACACAGAGGTGTGCCTTACTGTCTAGCATGTATGAGTGGATATCACAATGAGACTTTTCAGAACATTAGATACCTCACTGTCAGACATGGGATGAACAAAGTGGAATCCCGGATAAAATGGAGACTTCTGACTTATTTTAAGTTTGATACATTATAGGTGCTAAATGCTTTTTCTAACCCTAGCGTCACTTCTGATCCTAAAAGAATTCCACAATGTTCTGATTTTTATTGAGAGCTAGATTGTTATCAACTAACCTTGGTGGCATTTCATATTATAGTGAATTTTCATTTGCTATTATTCCAAATAGTCTGCAGGCTTATTCAAAAGTATCCCACTGGCTTGGTAATTGCTCAAGTCCCTGAAACTGAAGCCATCACCAGTGAGGCTGATTTCTCCATGCCTTTTAGAATGACCATGTATGAAACTGTAGACCTTGAAAGTCTTTTATATATTTTCTGAAGGATACAAACACCAGGAATAAGAAAATGAAGGAAAGTGAAAGTTGCAGGTTTTTTTTGGCAGAAGCATCATAGATGTGAACGAAGGTTCTTACATCAAAGAACTAAAGAGCGATTATACAAGATCCCCATCTCTACATAAGCAAGGAGAGCTAGAATATAGAGTTTGGTTCCAACTTCAAGAAATATAACTTTGAAAGTGAAAACGAGAAGTTTAGGAATAGGAATCAACTTTCTATGAGGTGTCAAATTATTTGGGATTCTTTGAGTTTGTCAGAAAATCTAAAATAGAATTAATTCTACCTATTTCTAATGTCAGACTCCCTCTGCCCAAGTCGAGGTATGTCCACAGTCAGTGCAATTTCCTTAAAACCAGCCCTCTCCGCTCTTCTAACAAGTTGTGCAACAACATTCCTATTCTTGTAAACCTGCCAGCAATGACATCTAAATTTTAACACCACTCATACATCCACATTTAGTAAACCCAACGCAATATAACTGATCTTACCATTGGTTTAGGACCCTATAATACAATTGGATGGATATGAACTCAATTGCATCTCGAAAACATGGGAAGACAATCATATGGGTGGAAATGATAAACTTACATAAAGTTGAAAAAAGCGAATGCCTGGTCCAGTTGAAGCAACTTCTTCAACACTTGATGTAGCCCATGAAGAAAGCGTCTACAACAAATATGTCCAAGCCTCAATTTTTATCAACACAACAAACTATTTCAAAATCCAAAATCATTATTATTTCTTAAATCCTTAATAGCTAGAAGGAAATTAAAACATTCAGAAGATCGATCCCAGAAAGAGAAGACTGATGCCCAAACCATTATAGTTCCAGCAGCTCTTGCAGTAGCATACTCTCCTGTAAAAGATGATGGATTCACTTTCAGAAAATATATGCATCAAAATAGGATGTTAACTGTAATACAATAATCTAATGCATACCTTCGGCATGAGCCATCTTTTGCATGGCAGTTGGAGAAATCATAATAAGCATTGATATCTTGAATCCCAACATAGTGGTACTCAGATCCACCTTTGTTACATCAACCAATATACAGGGACAGAACCTGATACATACAACATCAACCAAAATCTTTGTAATAATGTCAATTCCCCTGATGCTTGTAATGAAAGAGGTGCCATAATGTTCAAAAGTTTGGCCCAAGACAGGGTGACTAAAATTGAAAATTAGAGCTATTCAATGTTTATCTAATCCGATTGCAGTAATAAAGATGGTGAAAGAATAGATACGGGAGCTGAAGGTACATCTTTTTCAAATGACTATGTATTACCTGAAGGTACAGTAGCTAAACAGGGGAGATTGTGGAATCCATAAGAAACTCATAATATGCAAGCGATTGAAGGGCTATCTTTGTAAAAAAAACAAAAAACAACCATGCAGAAATGAATTCAATGAGATTTCCTACAGATATACTGAAATGGAAAAAAGAGAACAAGAGAACCCACCATAATAGGCATTTGCCAAGCTTCCATGTGGAATGTAGTCATAAACCAGCAGTTTTTCCTCTACACCGCAATGGAAAGCTCGGAGGCGAACAATGTTGGGATGTTTAACCCTACCGATTGCTTTAGCTTCTGCTTCAAAATCCTTGTACCTTTCCAAACCACCATCACCAAGTCGCCTTACTGCAAAAGTCAGCCCATCTTCCAGAACTGCCTTATACAATATAGTATAACCACTGGCACCCAATATATATGTGGACAAACTAAAATGGAAATACATACCCTGATGCCGAGCAACCATTCTGTAACAGATCGCAATTCCTGTAGCCATCTAGCGACAGATCGAAGTCTAGAAGTGGACCTGTGACAATCCAAGGCATCTAGTGGTGATAATCCAGGCCCTTTTAAAGCTGAGCGAGACCTCCTGGAATCATCTCATGGGTCCTGTAGCAGACTGGGTATGTTCTGAGGGTCAGAATATCATTTGCTACCTTATGATTGATATGAAGGGTTTCCTGAAGTCGATTTCCATAGATCCAGGGTCCTGGAATATAGTATCGCCAAGCGAGGGCAAGTGCAAGGTCTCCACACGGAGAAGCACCTGGAAGTAGCATAGCGTCGAGCGAGGGCAAGCGTCGATCTGCTGGGTTGCATCGTATACCGGTCTAATCAATTGGATGGGTAAGATTATTTTCATCGTCTAACACTTAAATGAAAGGCTCATAAATGTACACGTAACCCAAGAGGAAAGTTGATTTCAAAACCTACCATATTCATGGATCCATGAAATTCTAGAAATGTATTTAACTTTAAAGTTTAAACTTTGTATTGCTCCCTAAGATTCTCAAATTCTATAATATTCATATATCTTGAATATTCTCAAAATCTACAATACATCCTTTATATCCATAGATCCTTTATACCCTTAAATCCATTAAATTCTAAAAAGATATTTAAGTTCATAGAATTGAAGTAATTTGATGGGAATTTATATGAAAAAACACAATTACATGTTAGGGTTATGGAATCGAAATTAATTTGATATAAATTCTGGGAATATTTAGAATTTGAGAATATGATAGAATCTGCCTGGTCAATTTGTTTGACCTGTTTCACCTTAATCTTATTTCTAATCTCTCTAAGATTCTCGTATTCTACAATATTCATGGATCTTGAATATACTCAAAACCTACCATATTCATGGATCCATGAAATTCTAGAAAAGTATTTAACTTTAAAGTTTAAACTTTGTATTGCTGCCGAAGATTCTCAAATTCTATAATATTCATATATCTTGAATATTCTCAAAATCTACAATACATCCTTTATATCCATAGATCCTTTATATCCTTAAATCCATTAAATTCTAAAAAGATATTTAACTTTAAAAGATCTATAAGGAATAAGTTTAATCTTTTTATTGAAATTATCTTCTTACATCTGTAAAACAAAATTTGAAAATGAAATTTACAGTGATTGGTCAATATCCAGAGCTAATATGAATCCATCCTATTACCATTCAAAAAAACGTTTCTGATATAAAGAGCCTCTGCATATATAGAATCTACCTTAATAGTGAATGTGAGGCCAACTTTTATCTCCACACAGTAGGTCTGGTTTGGAAGGACAACATTGTAGGAAGTCGGGGGTCGGCTTCCTTCCATGAATACTCCTTCTAGGGGAATGTTGTGCACCACAATTAGATATATAAAGATATATGATCAGAAAACAGAAATATTGAAAAACGATGAAAGACTGCAGGATCTGAAAAAATGACTGAGATCATAATGCTGGAGACTCATCTGCACCTTGCTTCCCCAACGAAGTCATCCGCGTTTCCACTATCGCTGTCCATTATTTCTAAGGTGAGTTTAGTAACCCCGTTGGCTACAGTGAAAACAAATTGCTCATTCCACTCGGGATTGCTACCTTTACCTGCAATTTCAGAGATCTGATCTACTAATTTTTAACTCTATATATTTTTGGGGGTAAAATTTGTGAAATCTCCCTACTTCCCGTGCATATAGAAAATATTTGTGTAATTTCTTCTTCCCACTGATAATCTAGGGGCACTCAGTCATAACTAAGACCTCACCACGAACTCTTTCTTAAAACGATGTAACCACTCGGCCCTCATGCAGGGAAGAAAGACACGAAACCAGGGAAGAAAGACACGTTTCGTGCGGCCCTCGTCGGTTCAGTCATTGCCAAGAGTCTCATCGCCAGGAGGCCTAGCCTTTCATAGCCCATAGCCAGATCCTCCCTCTCTGTCTTCCAGTCGGTGGGAAAAAAAGACATTTTTCCATGAAAAAAAAACATATTAAACCAATGGCGGAAAACACCCCAATCGTCTAACACAGAATCAATGGCTCAGGATCGCACACGTCACATTTTAGGGATGTCTTTCTCAGAGGGAACGCCTTACGGTATAATAATCAATGAGGCTCTAAATGGCCTCTAGGGTTAAAAAAAAATCCTACAAACTATGGGGTCACTGTACTATTACAACTCTGCATATATGATATTAGTGATCAACATTATCACTTGAAACTTCTCATCATGATCAAACTTAGTTGGTTGAGTCTCGACTCCCAAACTTTGCAACTGCTTGAGTAAAAAACTTCTCTATTGGTTCAATGACTTGAATCTCAAACTTTTGAAGGTATTCTGCCCTAATATGCCCTATTACTTCATTTGGTGCTCCACATGGCTTTACATGGCCTCCTATCCTAGGCAAGTGTTGCTTGAACCTCTTAATACCTCGTCCTTGAATAGATTTTTGGAAATATTTGTAGATCATTTTTCCATCAATAATATTACAATGATCCTATGCAATATCCCTGGCTTTTGGAGGCATGATGACTACTACCTGGCTCAAACTCTCTGTTGTTCCACTACTCCAACAAAAATTCAACACTCTCCAAGCTCCCAATAAAACTCACAAAAACTCCAAATGACATGTGTGAGGTGAAGAGGGCATTTTTGGAGGCAAACAACAATTACTTTCCCTCCAAAACACCCAGGAAAATTCTTAAATGACATTGTGTGGGTCCGTCGCGACCTTGGAAGTGAACTGACCAGTTTATGATGAAACCAACCAGTTAAATCAGTCGGTTATGTCCTAAATAGGCTGGTTAGGACTGGTTTTCATGAATTTCAGGTGAAGAGGAGGCATAAACTCGATTTTTGTACCAGTTTGACCCAGTCGGCCTATGAACCAGTCAGTTTGACCAATTTCCAGTTCGAGGCGGCTGATTTTTAAAACACTGGAAACACCACAATGGTTGAAAATGATGAAAGGCTAGGTGAAGCTCAAAGAACGAGGATAAATTGAGAATTGAGATTGGAGATAGATGAGAGGAAAAAAATATAAAATGATAGCTAGCCTGAGCGAAAGATAATGAGATAGAGACTAAATAAAATGAAAAAATAATAAGACCTAGGAGAAACTGTACACTTGAGCCAAGGAAATCCCATTGTGATTAGTGAGAGAAAAAAACTTATAAACTCCCTTTGCAACAACCTAATAATTGAAATGTGAATGAAGCTCCAAATAAAAAATCATTGAGAATAAGAAAAAGGAACCAAGGTAGGATGGCCCAGTTATTTCTTCGGCCAAGAGCAAGCAAGAAGGTGAAATGATTCACATGCATTGATAGTCCCTAAGCTCACTGTGTAACTTGCTATTCACAAAAGCACAAAGTAATGAATAAAATTGAGACCATGCACTTTTGATCATATTATCTTAGTGAGAAACTTGGAACTCACAACCCTGTCAATGGGAGCCTCCAAACCATCTAGCATATTTATTATACATTTAAGCTGAATGGACTTGAGCCTCCATAGAATAGATTATACTGCACTGGAAATTAATTCAATGCAAAGATAGGAAATTCGATAGAAAATTACATCAGTTTCAAAATTGAACTTGGAGCTCACAACCCCATCAATGGCGGGCCTCCAAACCATCCAACATATTCATTACACATTTAAGCTGAATGGACTTGAGCCTCCATAGAATAGATTATATTGCACTTGAAATTAATTCAAAGCAATGATAGGAAATTCGATAGAAAATTACATCGTTTTCGAAATTGCTAGCCTCTTTCCACATGCTCATTGTTAGAATAATAATCACGAGCAGTTTGTCCTGATTGTATGACAGCGGGGAGCGGCAATAGTCTGCACAATTAGATCTGTCTTGATTGTATGACGATGGGGAGCGACGATATTCGACACAATTAGATAAGAAGTTAATGATCGTCTGTAAAACCCTTGTAGATTTACTCATTTGGTTTTGTATAAATTTATGTGTTTGGTAATGCAATAGAGAAGCTCTTTGATAGAGTCTTAAGTGTTTTTGTCATGGTATCAGAGCCGAGGGTTTCGGCTGTGGCTGTTGTTTGAGGAAGAGAGAGAGCTGTGTTTGGCCATATTCGAATAAGCTTTGGTGGAGTGTTGTTTGAAGCTATAGGTTTGGTAAGTGTTGTGTTTTGTCGTGAACCAGTATTATAATGTCTGTCTGACTTGTCGAGACTGTTGAGCGACATGATCATAAAGATGTGTTGAGCGTGCCATAGAGCATTGTGTAGAGGTTTTGTTGAACCTGTTTCGTGTGGTGGAACGCAACATGGACAAGCATGGTGGTGGCTGCTGAGTGTGCAAAATCTGGAGGACGCGGGTATCATTTCAAAGTCGAGAAGTGATCTAGTGAACAGTGTTGTGGCCAAGCCGCCAACTTTCTCTATCCTGAAACCCCATTTGATTGTGGAGGCTCCGCATGCTGCGGATGCCATAAGTTTCTATAAGTGTGTGTTTGGGGCTGAAGAAATTCCGAAGTCTCATTTGAAGACTTTGGAGAGTAACCGTTGTGTCCGTTTGAAGACTTGCTACAGAGGAGGTCGAGGCAGCGATAATGTGGAAGATTATCACAACAGATGCGGGGATCAAACACCTCATTGGAGGGCTCAGTGGTGTGTGATGCGAAGACTACTGAGGAGAGTAGGTCGGAGCGCTATTGTGAAAAGAAGGGCTGGTGTATTTTGTTTGCAAGTTGTTGCAGTTGCGGTGTATCACTGCATGGAGCTTGGACGTTGGAGCTAGAATGGCTTTAGCAGCTTGGATTTTCGACCCTGTGGCAGTCATGGAGGCGTACTTGAAGTGGTGGAGTGTTGTGGCAACCACCGTGTGAGGAGCCAATGTGGCTTGAAGAGCTGTTGTGCATGTAATGGTGACACACTAGCTGTGGCTTGGAAAGAAAGTTGAATTTTGAGGTTTAGAATGCAGGAGAGGGGCGAATAGAGTGATTGCAAGAAAGAACGTGTGGCAAAAGTGGAAAATTGAGATTGTTGGTTGTGTCAAAGGTCAAACGAACAATGCATTCTTTAAGATCTGTGTGGAGAAGGCTGTGTCGGCCATTGAGGGGCACGAGCCCACAATGCAAAGGAGAGCTCGTTGCACTATTCAGAGGAGTGCTTGATTCCGTGGTGTAGACAGTATTTGCAGAGAGAAGCGGTGGCTCTACGCTGGCATGCAGTGATTCTCATTGCCAGAGTTCAATTGTTGAAATCGTAATTTCAACAGCGGGCTGAGTTGACCCGTGGAGCAGCCGTACCAACACCCAAACCGCGCAGCAAAACCACAAACCAGCTTGAGATTTCTCGGACCGCCTTCCTACAGAGAGTGGTTTCCGTATTTTTGAACCCGATGGAATATGGGGCAGACGCGTGGTTCTCCCCATACGTAAGCAAACGTAATTTTCTCGGGTGCTAATGTTCAGCATAGTGAGGCCTCCGGATATTTATCACCGCCGTCCGATTGCCCTCATCAATCTCCACCGTCAATAGCCTGAAGCTGCATACGGCCAACATTAAAAAGTTTGTGTGGAGTAAATTGAAATTTCTGGTTGACCGCCGACTAAATTAATTAAATGCCATGCTGAGAATTAAATGGCATTTGCAGGGGGTTGTTAAATGGTTGACGTGGTTTTTAATTTTAATGTTTTTTATATGCACGGCGGTATGGGCACATATATTATATGTGTTATGTTTTAAAAGAAATGTTGACCATATGTGTTAAAAAAAACCACAGTAGTTAGAATGTGTTTTTGCATTAAGTTTTTTACGGCACGTAAAACTTAATGTATTTGCTTTGGGAGTCGTTGTTTCATATATATGTTTTTTATAATGAGCCACATATATATGCTCGTGGGGGTTGTTCATGGAATAGGCAATGAAACACATAGCAGTGTGTAGAAAAAGAACGGGGGCCGTGTGTAATTTTTTTATGTAGTTGACCATTGTAAAAGGAGAGTGCGTCGGAGCTGAAGAGATTTGAAGTGTTGCACAGCAGTGCATAAAAATTAGTTCCTCATTGTAATGAAATGCGAGCAGTGTGAGAGTGAAAAGTAGTGGAGCGCATGTATTTTCTTTGTGTTGACCTTTGGTGTTTGTTTTTGCAAGAGGAAATGCACAGCAGTGCATAGATTATATGTGTTGACCATTTTGTAATGCGCAGTAAGTTTTTGGGGCACATAATGTTTTGTTTATTTGGAGCAGCATATGTAAAATGTTTTTACAGAAGTATGTGTAAAATATTTTTACAGCAGTATGTGTAAAAATAGTTTTACACCAGTAAGTAATATGTTTTCACAGTCAGTGAATGTAAATGAGAATTTTACCCAGCACAGTAAATTCTCATGTGAAGACAGAGTAAATGTTTTTGAATCTAATTATTTTTGTGGTGAATCCCTCTTAGTAAAGAGGATGAAGTTTGTATCAGGATTTATATTGTAATCAATAGAAATGTTTTTATGGCTGTGTAATACTTTCCTCAGTGATTTTTTTTAAAGCTTCCCTGTGCACAAAAAGATCCTGTGGCAGAAGGAAACAGAGCATTGCCTCTGTGGTGTCTGTGGAGTTTATTTTGTTTGGTTTTTGGTATTTTCCCATGTAAAAATACCCAACAGTGGTATCAGAGCTAGTCCAGGCTCTTTGAAGACTCAAAGAAGCTGAAGGAAGGTGTTGTTGCAGCAGTCAAACCTCTCCAGCAGTGTGAAGACTCAGCCAAAAGAGTTAAGGTATTTTTCAAAGCTTTCCTTTCTGTTACTGTTAAAGGAACAGTCAGTGATTTAAAAGAAAACACAGTCAAGTATTTGAAGCCTAGATAAGAATGACAAGGTCAAAGAAGAAAGCCTCCAAGCCTACTAAAAATGTGTCTCCCTCCTCTACTAAACTAGAAGGCAATCCATTAGAATACATTCTATTTGAAGCTCCAAAGTTTGATGGAAACTTTGATGTATGGGAAATAAAGATGAGGGCTTTCCTAATGTTTGAGGGGATTGAAGTCTGGGACTCAGTGATTGATGACAGCAAGAAGGATAAAGAATCCATGGAGTATGATGCACAAGCAGCAAAGACTATCTTGGATGGACTGCCTGATTCTGTGAAGAAGAATCTAGGAAAATACTCATCAGCAAAGGATATATGGGATAGACTGCATGACCTTCATGCAAAGGGAGCACTGACCATGACAATGAGTCAAGAAGAACCCATCATAGAAGCTGAGAATGAAAAGCTTGACCTCATCAAGCTTCAAGTAAAAGAAAGGGATGAAGAGCTTGCCAAGCTCAAGAAGGAGCTGGATCAATGCAAGAGGAAGCATCATGAAGAAGTCATATCAATGACAAATCAGCTAAATAAAGCAAAGAAGCAGGAAGATGACTTGTTAAGTCAACTTGAACAAGGACACAAGAGAGTGAATAAGCTTGTGGAAGAGATTGGACAGTACAAGGTAGAGGTCTCCTCCCTTAAGTTCGAACTACAAGAAGCCAGGAAGCAGGCACAAGGAGCTGAAAAGAAAATGAAGAGCAGTCAAGCAAAAGATGAAGAAATCTCCAAATGAAGACAGATATTATCTCCTTCAAAATAGTAGCAGCTGAAGCTACTCGTAGCAAGGAAGAAACTGAGGGACAACTAGCAAAGAAAAATAATGAATGTGAAAAGTTAGAAGAAGAGATTGTCCTCCTCAGGAAGAAGGTTGAAGGGATGAACAAGATCATGAAGAGCTCTCAAGCTTTAGATGACATGCTCAGCTATCACAGATCTCCATTTGATAATTCAGGACTTGGGTATGTAGGTGAACCCTCAAACAAGGATGAGGATGCTTTAAGCAAGGGAGATGTGAAGAAGCCAAAAAGAGATGGTGATGCTCCTAGTTCCAGCAAAGGCAAGGAGAAAAATGAAGGCTGCAATAGAAGAAATCCTGCTCCAAGAAGAAAACCAGCTCCAAGAAGAAATGTAGCTGATGTCAAAGAGGCAAAATGCAATGGTTATCATCAAAGGATTTCAAGGCAGCAAGGCTTCAGAAGTACATCAAGGAAACCTCCATCTCCCAGGTACCAAAGTTCATTTTATGGTTATTGTTACTCTTGTTCAAACTTTGGTCATATGGCAAAAGACTGTAGAGCATTTCATGGAGATAGATGTTGTGGTTCCCAACAATCTCCAAGAAATAATTTCACAAGAAGAAATCATGAATTCTTATTCATGAATAAAGTTGAATGCTTCAAGTGTCATAACATTGGGCATATGGCACGTGACTGTAACTTAACATGGGCTCTTACACAATCTAGACCCATGCAAAAGAAGAAAGTTACACAAGTATGGAGAAGGAAGGAAAGGCAATATGAAAACCCCTTGAACTCCCCAGTGGATCTAAATTTGTTTTGAGAAGAGTCTGCCAAAAGAAGATAAAGCATACACTAAAGGGGAGCTTGTAATTTTTTTTGCTGAACTGTATTAACAGTCACTCTTTGATGAAGACCTTTTCATAAGGGAAAAATATGAAGTTAAATCTGCCATAAAAGCAGAGAAGAAAAAGGGGCAGTGCTCAAATGTGAAGTGCAGCAGTGCAATAAGAAAAGTATGCAAAGCATGGAGACCCTCACAGCAGTGGGAAGACAGAACATAAAACAGCAGTTTTGAATTTTTTTATGGAGCACATGCATTGAAATGCATAGCAATGGAAGGTAGTTTCCTTCTATGTAATGTGAGAGAACATACTCACAGCAGAGTGAGTACAATACACAGCAGTAAAAAAAATGTAATGTTTTTCTTCATGTGCAATGCAGCATGCAAAGAAATGCATAAAGAAAAACAGGGACAACAAATTTTTAATGCACATGGGTGAATGATAATGTGTGGCAGCAGAAAAATGAAAAGAACTGCACAACAGTGCATTGTGTAAAAAAAACGAAGATGAGATTGTGTGAAGCAAGGGTGTAAAAAGGAACAGGGGCAGCCCGTGTTAACAGGAGTTAGTGTATGGGCACACAACAGTATGATGAAACAAAAGGCAGCCACAGTGCAAATTGCAGAGGCAACGCAGCAGCAAATAAAAACCCAGGGATGACAGTCTATGGTTATGGGTATGGACAGCAGTGAATATGAAAAATGCAGCAGCAAGAAGTTATGGACAGCAGCATGATGGCAAGAAGGAGAAGCACACAACAATGCAAATAAGAAAATGCAGCAGCATGAAGTTTTGTTGAAGAAATGAAAGGTAATGGACAGCAGCACATGTAAAAGAATTTTTTTTCTTTACAGCAGTATATGTAACTGTAATGAATGTGTTGTTCATTGAATTGAAATACAACATATGCAACAGCAGTGAATATGCAGCAGCATAAAAGAACAGTGCAATGATTGTTTGATTTTGAAACTACATGTAAAGCAGTGTCTGTTTGTAATCCCTCTGTTAATGAGGAAGGTGCTTTTCAGCACAGTCATTTGGTGAAATCCCTCTGTTAAAGAGGAACGTGCTTTTCAGCACAGTGTCATGGTAAATCCCTCTGTCAAGAGGAAGATGTTTTTTAGCATACACATGGTAAATCCCTCTATCAAGAGGATGATGCTTTTCAGCATAGTCACAGGTGAATCCCTCTGTCATGAGGAAGGTGCTCTTAAGCACAGTTTCAGGTTAATCCCTCTATTAAGAGGAAGACAACTTTGTTTGTTTATGAACTGCATCAGAAGCAGTTGGTGAATCCCTCTATGTGAGGAAGATATCTTTGTAACAGCAGTACTAAGGAATCCCTCTACGAGAGGAAGTGTCTGGGTATGACCGAATGCCCAGCAGTTGAAATTAAAGGGGAGTGTTGAAATCGTAATTTCAACAGCGGGCTGAGTTGACCCGTGGAGCAGCCGTACCAACGCCCAAACCGCACAGCAAAACCACAAACCAGCTTGAGATTTCTCGGACCGCCTTCCTGCAGAGAGTGGTTTCCGTATTTTTGAACCCGATGGAATATGGGGCAGACGCGTGGCTCTCCCCATACGTAAGCAAACGTAATTTTCTCGGGTGCTAATGTTCAGCATAGTGAGGCCTCCCGATATTTATCACCGCCGTCCGATTGCCCTCATCAATCTCCACCGTCAATCGCCTGAAGCTGCATACGGCCAACATTAAAAAGTTTGCGTGGAGTAAATTGAAATTTCTGGTTGACCGCCGACTAAATTAATTAAATGCCATGCTGAGAATTAAATGGCATTTGCAGGGGGTTGTTAAATGGTTGACGTGGTTTTTAATTTTAATGTTTTTTATATGCACGGCGGTATGGGCATATATATTATATGTGTTATGTTTTAAAAGAAATGTTGACCATATGTGTTAAAAAAAACCACGGTAGTTAGAATGTGTTTTTGCATTAAGTTTTTTACGGCACGTAAAACTTAATGTATTTGCTTTGGGAGTCGTTGTTTCATATATATGTTTTTTATAACGAGCCAAATATATATGCTCGTGGGGGTTGTTCATGGAACATGCAATGAAACACACAGCAGTGTGTAGAAAAAGAACAGGGGCCGTGTGTAATTTTTTTAAGTAGTTGACCATTGTAAAAGGAGAGTGCGTCGGAGCTGAAGAGATTTGAAGTGTTGCACAGCAGTGCATAAAAATTAGTTCCTCATTGTAATGAAATGCGAGCAGTGTGAGAGTGAAAAGTAGTGGAGCGCATGTATTTTCTTTGTGTTGACCTTTGGTGTTTGTTTTTGCAAGAGGAAATGCACAGCAGTGCATAGATTATATGTGTTGACTATTTTGTAATGCGCAGTAAGTTTTTGGGGCACATAATGTTTTGTTTATTTGGAGCAACATATGTAAAATGTTTTTATAGCAGTATGTGTAAAATATTTTTACAACAGTATGTGTAAAAATAGTTTTACACTAGTAAGTAATATGTTTTCACAGTCAGTGAATGTAAATGAGAATTTTACCCAGCACAGTAAATTCTCATGTGAAGACAGAGTAAATGTTTTTGAATGTAATTATTTTTGTGGTGAATCCCTCTTAGTAAAGAGGATGAAGTTTGTATCAGGATTTATATTGTAATCAATAGAAATGTTTTTATGGCTGTGTAATACTTTCCTCAGTAATTTTTTTTAAAGCTTCCCTGTGCACAAAAAGATCCTGTGGCAGAAGGAAACAGAGCATTGCCTCTGTGGTGTCTGTGGAGTTTATTTTGTTTGGTTTTTGGTATTTTCCCATGTAAAAACACCCAACAGTGGTATCAGAGCTAGTCCAGGCTCTTTGAAGACTCAAAGAAGCTGAAGGAAGGTGTTGTTGCAGCAGTCAAACCTCTCCAGCAGTGTGAAGACTCAGCCAAAAGAGTTAAGGTATTTTTCAAAGCTTTCCTTTCTGTTATTGTTAAAGGAACAGTCAGTGATTTAAAAGAAAACACAGTCAAGTATTTCAAGCCTAGATAAGAATGACAAGGTCAAAGAAGAAAGCCTCCAAGCCTGCTAAAAATGTGTCTCCCTCCTCTACTAAACTAGAAGGCAATCCATTAGAATACATTCTATTTGAAGCTCCAAAGTTTGATGGAAACTTTGATGTATGGGAAATAAAGATGAGGGCTTTCCTAATGTTTGAGGGGATTGAAGTCTGGGACTCAGTGATTGATGACAGCAAGAAGGATAAAGAATCCATGGAGTATGATGCACAAGCAGCAAAGACTATCTTGGATGGACTGCCTGATTCTGTGAAGAAGAATCTAGGAAAATACTCATCAGCAAAGGATATATGGGATAGACTGCATGACCTTCATGCAAAGGGAGCACTGACCATGACAATGAGTCAAGAAGAACCCATCATAGAAGCTGAGAATGAAAAGCTTGACCTCATCAAGCTTCAAGTAAAAGAAAGGGATGAAGAGCTTGCCAAGCTCAAGAAGGAGCTGGATCAATGCAAGAGGAAGCATCATGAAGAAGTCATATCAATGACAAATCAGCTAAATAAAGCAAAGAAGCAGGAAGATGACTTGTTAAGTCAACTTGAACAAAGACACAAGAGAGTGAATAAGCTTGTGGAAGAGATTGGACAGTACAAGGTAGAGGTCTCCTCCCTTAAGTCCGAACTACAAGAAGCCAGGAAGCAGGCACAAGGAGCTGAAAAGAAAATGAAGAGCAGTCAAGCAAAAGATGAAGAAATCTCCAAAATGAAGACAGATATTATCTCCTTCAAAATAGTAGCAGCTGAAGCTACTCGTAGCAAGGAAGAAACTGAGGGACAACTAGCAAAGAAAAATAATGAATGTGAAAAGTTAGAAGAAGAGATTGTCCTCCTCAGGAAGAAGGTTGAAGGGATGAACAAGATCATGAAGAGCTCTCAAGCTTTAGATGACATGCTCAGCTATCACAGATCTCCATTTGATAAATCAGGACTTGGGTATGTAGGTGAACCCTCAAACAAGGATGAGGATGCTTTAAGCAAGGGAGATGTGAAGAAGCCAGAAAGAGATGGTGATGCTCCTAGTTCCAGCAAAGGCAAGGAGAAAAATGAAGGCTGCAATAGAAGAAATCCTGCTCCAAGAAGAAAACCAGCTCCAAGAAGAAATGTAGCTGATGTCAAAGAGGCAAGATGCAATGGTTATCATCAAAGGATCTCAAGGCAGCAAGGCTTCAGAAGTACATCAAGGAAACCTCCATCTCCCAGGTACCAAAGTTCATTTTATGGTTATTGTTACTCTTGTTCAAACTTTGGTCATATGGCAAAAGACTGTAGAGCATTTCATGGAGATAGATGTTGTGGTTCCCAACAATCTCCAAGAAATAATTTCACAAGAAGAAATCATGAATTCTTATTCATGAATAAAGTTGAATCCTTCAAGTGTCATAACATTGGGCATATGGCACGTGACTGTAACTTAACATGGGCTCTTACACAATCTAGACCCATGCAAAAGAAGAAAGTTACACAAGTATGGAGAAGGAAGGAAAGGCAATCTGAAAACCCCTTGAACTCCCCAGTGGATCTAAATTTGTTTTGAGAAGAGTCTGCCAAAAGAAGATAAAGCATACACTAAAGGGGAGCTTGTAATTTTTTTTGCTGAACTGTATTAACAGTCACTCTTTGATGAAGACCTTTTCATAAGGGAAAAATATGAAGTTAAATCTGCCATAAAAGCAGAGAAGAAAAAGGGGCAGTGCTCAAATGTGAAGTGCAGCAGTGCAATAAGAAAAGTATGCAAAGCATGGAGACCCTCACAGCAGTGGGAAGACAGAACATAAAACAGCAGTTTTGAATTTTTTTATGGAGCACATGCATTGAAATGCATAGCAATGGAAGGTAGTTTCCTTCTATGTAATGTGAGAGAACATACTCACAGCAGAGTGAGTACAATACACAGCAGTAAAAAAAATGTAATGTTTTTCTTCATGTGCAATGCAGCATGCAAAGAAATGCATAAAGAAAAACAGGGACAACAGATTTTTAATGCACATGGGTGAATGATAATGTGTGGCAGCAGAAAAATGAAAAGAACTGCACAGCAGTGCATTGTGTAAAAAAAATGAAGATGAAGATTGTGTGAAGCAAGGGTGTAAAAAGGAACAGGGGCAGCCCGTGTTAACAGGAGTTAGTGTATGGGCACACAACAGTATGATGAAACAAAAGGCAGCCACAGTGCAAATTGCAGAGGCAACGCAGCAGCAAATAAAAACCCAGGGATGACAGTCTATGGTTATGGGTATGGACAGCAGTGAATATGAAAAATGCAGCAGCAAGAAGTTATGGACAGCAGCATGATGGCAAGAAGGAGAAGCACACAGCAATGCAAATAAGAAAATGCAGCAGCATGAAGTTTTGTTGAAGAAATGAAAGGTAATGGACAACAGCACATGTAAAAGAAATTTTTTTCTTTACAGCAGTATATGTAACTGTAATGAATGTGTTGTTCATTGAATTGAAATACAACATATGCAATAGCAGTGAATATGCAGCATCATAAAAGAACAGTGCAATGATTGTTTGATTTTGAAACTACATGTAAAGCAGTGTCTGTTTGTAATCCCTCTGTTAATGAGGAAGGTGCTTTTCAGCACAGTCATTTGGTGAAATCCCTCTGTTAAAGAGGAACGTGCTTTTCAGCACAGTGTCATGGTAAATCCCTCTGTCAAGAGGAAGATGTTTTTTAGCATACACATGGTAAATCCCTCTATCAAGAGGATGATGCTTTTCAGCATAGTCACAGGTGAATCCCTCTGTCATGAGGAAGGTGCTCTTAAGCACAGTTTCAGGTTAATCCCTCTATTAAGAGGAAGACAACTTTGTTTGTTTATGAACTGCATCAGAAGCAGTTGGTGAATCCCTCTATGTGAGGAAGATATCTTTGTAACAGCAGTACTAAGGAATCCCTCTACGAGAGGAAGTGTCTGGGTATGACCGAATGCCCAGCAGTTGAAATTAAAGGGGAGTGTTGAAATCGTAATTTCAACAGTGGGCTGAGTTGACCCGTGGAGCAGCCGTACCAACGCCCAAACCGCGCAGCAAAACCACAAACCAGCTTGAGATTTCTCGGACCGCCTTCCTGCAGAGAGTGGTTTCCGTATTTTTGAACCCGATGGAATATGGGGCAGACGCGTGGCTCTCCCCATACGTAAGCAAACGTAATTTTCTCGGGTGCTAATGTTTAGCATAGTGAGGCCTCCCGATATTTATCACCGCCGTCCGATTGCCCCCATCAATCTCCACTGTCAATCGCCTGAAGCTGCATACGGCCAACATTAAAAAGTTTGCGTGGAGTAAATTGAAATTTCTGGTTGACCGCCGACTAAATTAATTAAATGCCATGCTGAGAATTAAATGGCATTTGCAGGGGGTTGTTAAATGGTTGACGTGGTTTTTAATTTTAATGTTTTTTATATGCACGGCGGTATGGGCACATATATTATATGTGTTATGTTTTAAAAGAAATGTTGACCATATGTGTTAAAAAAAACCATGGTAGTTAGAATGTGTTTTTGCATTAAGTTTTTTACGGCACGTAAAACTTAATGTATTTGCTTTGGGAGTCGTTGTTTCATATATATGTTTTTTATAACGAGCCAAATATATATGCTCGTGGGGGTTTTTCATGGAATAGGCAATGAAACACACAGCAGTGTGTAGAAAAAGAACGGGGGCCGTGTGTAATTTTTTTTATGTAGTTGACCATTGTAAAAGGAGAGTGCGCCGGAGCTGAAGAGATTTGAAGTGTTGCACAGCAGTGCATAAAAATTAGTTCCTCATTGTAATGAAATGCGAGCAGTGTGAGAGTGAAAATGTATGCACAGCAGTGCGAGTGAAAAGTAGTGGAGCGCATGTATTTTCTTTGTGTTGACCTTTGGTGTTTGTTTTTGCAAGAGGAAATGCACAGCAGTGCATAGATTATATGTGTTGACCATTTTGTAATGCGCAGTAAGTTTTTGGGGCACATAATGTTTTGTTTATTTTGAGCAGCATATGTAAAATGTTTTTACAGAAGTATGTGTAAAATATTTTTACAGCAGTATGTGTAAAAATAGTTTTACACCAGTAAGTAATGTGTTTTCACAGTCAGTGAATGTAAATGAGAATTTTACCCAGCACAGTAAATTCTCATGTGAAGACAGAGTAAATGTTTTGAATGTAATTATTTTTGGTGAATCCCTCTCAGCAAAGAGGATGAAGTTTGTATCAGGCTTTATATTGTAATCAATAGAAATGTTTTTATGGCTGTGTAATACTTTCCTCAGTAATTTTTTTTAAAGCTTCCCTGTGCACAAAAAGATCCCGTGGCAAAAGGAAACAGAGCATTGCCTCTGTGGTGTCTGTGGAGTTTATTTTGTTTGGTTTTTGGTATTTTCCCATGTAAAAATACCCAACATCAATTTGACGTTGTGCAAGTGTGGCTGTGATTTGTGGTTGTCTCCACCTAGAATAATAGCAAATGCAATGGAAGTGCGAGTTTTTTGGAGCTGAAAGAAGGGCTTGCATTGTAGCTATGGGTCGGAAAAAGAGAATCGGAGAGTTTCGAAGAGAACTAAAAAATATCAAGGGAGAGAATAAAAAATAAGAGGCAAAATATGAAATGTCAAATAAAAATCTGAGTCAGCAGGAAGAATTTGAAGACACTGATGCAATACTAAAATGATTAATGCTAGTTTTGCCAATTTTCTCAGGTAAAAATTTCGAGCTTTGGGCTATTAAAATGGAGGGATTGCTTGGTTTAGTAGATTTATGGGAATTTGTCCAAGAAACTTCCATAAATCCCCAAGATAAGAGTAGAGGTGCAGTAGCATTACTTCTTATTATATACTGCTCTAGATGAAGATATTTTGTTTAGTATTTTGTATGAATTTGGTGAAATATGTGATGCAAAAATGTTTTGGGATATTATTGAAATGAAGTACAATATGGAGGGGAGTGAGAAAGCTGAAGACGATGAAAGTAGTGTTATTGGAAATGATGATTGTGATTTCAATCTCATAATTGATTGTGAAAATGAAGATGGCAACATTGAGGTTGCAATGATGGATGATGAATGTGTGCCTGTAATTGACATTAAAACATGTGTGGATTAAGAAACAACTATTGGTGTAGAATCAAAATATTTTTATGAAGAAAGTATCTCCGATGCAGAGATGTATGAAGACAAATTTGATGAGAATTATGTATCTCATGAAGAATAGTTCATTTTGATGCAAGAAAAGCATCTTATTGATGAATTGTTGTTTGGTGAGAATAGATGCCACCTCCATACACAAATTTATGTTTGCAGCAACAAAGTTTATTAAAGAGGTTGAAGACATGAATCAACCAAATATATCAGCAAATAAAGATGAAGGAAGCAAAGATCTCTCCAAAGAGCACGATGACAAGAATAACTATGGTTCTTTTTATGAATCTAACATTGTTTTTGAGTGTGCAAATATTGAAAATCAAGAAGAAGCAACAAAACTTGAAGAAATTGCAAGCATTAAGGACAAGTATAAGTTTCAAGAACCTGCACCAATGTTGAATACAAGGAATGTTAGCTTGCAATCAAGAAAGGAGAAGCTCCATCACTATCTTATGTCAAGAAAAATGAAGATGAAACTACACCAGCGAATCAACAAGTATGGACCCTTTAGCAAGAAGACAAAAATGAAATGTATTGGTGTAAGCCTAGCTGAGACTTAGACCAACAAGTAAGTTGAAGTATATGTCGTGATTAAGGGGAGGTGTTAGAATAATAATCACTTTGTCGTGATTGTATGATGGCGAGGAGCGACAATAGTCAGCGCAATTAGATCTGTCTTGATTGTATAACGATGAAGAGCGAGCACAATTAGATCTGTCCTGATTGTATAACGGGGGAGTGGCAATAATAGGTGCAATTAGATAAAAAGTTAATAACCATCCGTAAAATCCCTATACATTTATGTGTTTGATAATGCAATAGATAAACTCATCTACCCGTTGGATTTTATATAAATTTATGTATTTGGTAATGCAATAGATAAACGCTTTAATAAACTCTTTGATAGAGTCTTCAGTGTTCACTCGCCTCCAAAGTCACCCCACCGGGACTCATATTCGAAACTTAATACATGCTCTCAATCTCTGGAACCTTAGTTTGTAATGATCACGTGAACGTCCTTGAGCAGGACTGTTTTGGGAAGTAACATAACCAAATGAACTGTGCGGGTGCCTTCGTAAAATATTCTAGTATCCATTTCTTAACGTGAAAACCAATAATGGCCAACAACACGGTCTTTATTTCTAATCTCCAGCTGATCAGAAGGCATCATCTTTAATTGAACGGTATAAATTTCAGCATATTATAAAAAAAGGATACTGCATGATCCGTACTTTCCGGCCTATATTACAAAATAGAATTTGACGGGAAAATTGTTCAGTACGGGGTGATTTGTTGTAGTTTTCCGTCTATATTATAAATATATGCGGATGAGGGGTAGAATTTGACAAGTTAGGAAGTGATTTACTATTTAATATAGCTAAAAAATAAATTGCAAAATCACAACATCATAAAAAATGGTTGAAAGTAACGAGATGTGAAAACCATTAAATTTAACAACGAATTTATTTTTGAAATTCCAAGAAGCATTATTTCTTTAAAATATTAGAATAGTACAAACAAGTAATTTGAAAACCTGACAATGGATCTATTTTGAAATTCCAAGAAGTACTTTTTTTCGCGAGATGATATCACTGTTCCTTTCTAGTCAGTTGTTGAAGTGAAAACCAATGGTAGCCAACGATAATGTCTTTTATTTCCAATCTCCAATTATTGCATCTTTGTGCCCAATGGCTGCAGGCTTCATGTACATCTGGTCGCTGAACAAACACCATCCACCAGTCAGTCTCAACACTATTAACCATGCACATTCGTTACTTGAAACTCGGGGAATTGCAGAGTTTGCGTTTGGGCATTGTTTATTGAAATCAGAATTATTTATGTTGAAGAATTGTCGAACTTTTATGGAATTTATAATTTTTATTTTAGGGATTCTAATTACTGGTTTGGAATTTTTATCAATACTTGTGGGTTTTGATATAATAGAAAATTTCTTCATGGTATCAAAGTTTGGACCCACGTTCGATTCCCCGAATTGCCTTTGAAAGGGGTGTTGGAAGAATCACCCCACTTCTATGAAATCTATAATTTTCACTGAAAATTTTAATTACTGATTTGGAAGGTTAACCAATAGCTGCGGATTTTGGTGTAACTGAAAACCTCTTCAATTTGACTCTTTGCTGTAAATAATAAGTTCGGCCACCCTTAATCACCATCGGAGCTGGCTGTCAATTGTTGATGCACAGAAATGCGTAAATCTTAGGCATAAAATGCGTTAATTTTGAACCGGCCCACACAATGATCCCGACAGTTCCTGAGTGGGCATCAATAACCAAATATTTGTAACATCAGGAACCCACCCTTAATCACCATCGGAGCTGGCTGTCAATTATTGATGCACAGAAATGCGTAAATCTTAGGCATAAAATGCGTTAATTTTCAACCGGCCCACACAATGATCCCGACAGTTCCTGAGTGGGCATCAATAACCAAATATTTGTAACATCAGGAACCAAATATTTATAACAGTAACTAATTTTGTTAGGGATATGAAAATCCACATTCTCAATAAAACATTATAACTGCGCAGCGCCACACATGGAAATCGGGAATCGATCACCGGTGGGGAGCAAAGAAGTCGTCTGCCCCAACTGCGTGAACTGTACACACAATCGCAAAAGGATTTCAATTATATTTTCTTCTCTTATTAGAATTTCAATCTTGCCAGAATTTAAACGAACATGATCTTCTTTACATTTTGTATCAAATTACTCTTACGAGAATGGAGGTAACAATTGAATTGAAATTTGGAAGGGAATCACCGTATATCGTCAGAAAATGCGTTCGAAGTCGTAGTGTCATTGAGGTATTATGACTTTCTGGCTAATGAATTCACCTGACTTGGATGATGTGGTGTTAGTCAATTGTTGATATTCAAAATATACTAAATGGTTCGAAAAATTATCACATGGATGATTATGGACGAGTTAAATGTAGATCTGACATACACAGAGGGTATAAATGTAATGGTGACTATTCACCTGACTTGGATGATGTGGTGTTAGTCAATTGTTGATATTCAAAATAATACTATTATCACATGGATGATTATGGACGAGTTAAATGTAGATCTGACATACACAGAGGGTATAAATGTAATGCTGACTTTTATCAGGATTTTGATGTTTTTTCAATTGTTTTTTTCATATGAAGTTTGATTTTATTCTTACTCATCGTTACAATATTATTTAATACAGGTTTAATCATGAATAATTTTTGTCCTAGTAATATCATATATATATATTATATTATTTTAAAAAATCAAAGGTATTTAATAATGTTAATTTTTTTAATATTAAATTAGTTAATAATTTAGTGCAATTATGTATAGCTATTATTATATAATTTCAAAGATTTTACAAATTATGTTAAATCAATTTTGAAATATTTTTATTTAGCAAAGTCAAACGCATTAATTATAATGTTGAAGAGAAAGAATTAATCTTAGCTTTTAATTAAAGATAACCTTATAAATAATAATGCAAGTTTGATGCCATTTTTAAATAAGAATTGGAGAGGATTCTAACATTTCAAGCAATGATAATTCACATACATAGATTTTGAATAAATTCATAATCTTTTGACAAGGAAGAAGAATAGAGTTTTATAGTAGGCATGGTAACAACTAAAAGGCACAAACCTAGTAGTTTTTATGGCTATGGTAACAACTAAAGGACACAAACCTAGTAGTTTTTATGTCCAAGTTTAATGTATGGAAAGCACCATAGTCTTGGTAACCACACATTTGAGATTTTCATATCTAACCACAAAATATATTTTTTCTTATCACACTAATAAATAGTCCTATTTTATAAAAACTTCTATCTATGACCAGTGTGCTAATAGTAAAGAAACTATATAAACAACTCAAAATCAAATGAAAAACAACTACTTCATCTATATAAATAAGAAAAGTGAGAAATTGTTTTATATAGAGTACCAATGGCCCACGTGTGTGGAAGTGTCGTGTGAGTCTCAACCTATAAGCTTTAGATTTAATGTTCTTGCTTATGCCTAAGTGTGTACTATGTAGGATCACATAACATGCGCCTAAGACTGAAACTACTTTTTTTAATAAGTTCAAAGACCCACTAAAGACTAGTCTATGCTTATCTTGAAGTTTCTATACTTAGCTTGGAGTCTCAACCAATATAATCACTAATTTTGTTTGTTTTTCTATAAATTGAAATTTTGTTTTCCGATAAATTTATTTCAATTTGAGTATACTATATATATATATATTTCATGGCTTGAAAAATTAAGTAACTGTAGTCAATGAAATGTAGTCAATGAAATGCAGATGGAATTGATGGCTTGAAAAGTTAGGTAATTATAGTCAATGAAATGTAGGTTTTAAAATGGTTAGTATTTTATGGTTAAATAAGGAAAATAATGGTAAATACCTTTGGACCATGCTATGAGGTAGCAACACAATAACACAATATCATATGGTTTGTTTAGTGATATGAATTAATTCAATTCCCTGAAGTTAAGTGATTAAAATATTCTAATTAATCGATTCAAAATGGCTAAAATTAGGTATGTTAATCTAATCTTAGCTCACACTTGTATGATTAACACTCTCTATATTTAGACTTTAGCACTAGCCTTCCATATTTAACTCTTGATCTACCAAGTGATGAGAGGGATCAAATATCATCTTAACTCCTGATCTACCGAGGGCTACGAGGGATCAAATCTCATTTCACTCTAAAACAAGTTTTCATCTCAAACTATTTGACCCCTCTTGGTGCTTGGTAGATCTAGAGTTAAGATGGATGTAGGCTAGTTTTATTATTCATTATAATGAACTATAATTATTGATTTTATATTTTATTTTATTTTTAGTTTTCATTTTAGTTTAACCAGCTGGAAATGTTTACACGACATCTCTACAAAGGGCCTCTCTAGGCAATTACTTGTAACCTTCTATTTATTTTAATTGACTCCACATGTAAATGTTTACAAATATTTAGACCACTACAACATCTCTCCCATAAATTTTTGCCTTTAGTTAATTTAAAAAATGTTATTAAATAAAATATTTTGATTTTGAAATGAGTTATGGTTTTTGGGCTAGTGGTATTGATAAACCATGTTATTGGCCCATGGTATTGTAACAAAGTATATTAACAAATTAAGAATATCCATGGTTAGGAATCTTGCCATATTTAATTTAAATTTTTATAAATCAAATATTTATAAAATGTTTTGATTTTGAAATGAGTTATGGTTTTTGGGAAAGTGGTATTGATAAACCATGTTATTGACCCATGGTATTGTAACAAAGCCTATTTACTGGTTAAGAATATCCATAATAAAATAAAGTTGAATATCCATGGTTAGGAATCTTGTCATATTGTATATTTATTGTAAGTAGTAAGTTTTAATATATAAAAATGCTATAAAATTAAATTAAATTAAAATATTTATAATTTTTTATTTTGATTTTGAAATGAGTTATAGTTTTTGGGTATGTGGTATTGAAAAGCCATGCTATTGGTCCATGATATTGTAATAAATCATATTAAGAAATTAATAATATCTATGATAAAATAGAGATGAATATTCATGATTACAAATCTTGTTATATTGTAAATATTATTTGTTTATATACCTATTAATTAAATTTAAATATAATTACGAAATTATTATTATAATTTATATGATAAAATAAATGTTAATTTATAACTACTAATTATAAATTATATATTTTAATACCATCTAATTTTATTAATAAAAATAAAATTACAATTAAAAATTTCAATTTAAAAAATATTTAAATTTCTCTTCACATTACCAAAAACTTACAGTATGGAAATAACTTGAAACTAAAAGGTCATTAAGTGTAATTCAAAGTAATTATTTCCCACGAATTTCACTAAAATGTTAAATTGTTCACAACATTATCACGTGGGTGGTTTTGGATTTCAAAATCTTAGTTTTGCTTTATTTTAATTACTATATTTTTGAAAGGAAAATAGGTTTCATGTATTTCCATTTGGCTTGTTTTAAAGTTGGGAGTGATATTTTTAAAACATAATTGAGAAAGAAGATAACATTTTTAGTATTGGCTTATGTCAAAATTTATAGGAATATTAATTTTTTTATATTTGTATATTATTATTAAATTAAAGTTTAGTTTTTTCTTGTATCAAATTTTTTAAGACAAATTTTTGATGGGGTGTTTCATAGAAAAATGGTTTATTAGCTCTGGTCACATGCGTCGATGCCACACTTTTCAGGGAAATATTGCAATCATGAACATGTGTAAAACCTAGGTGGCCAACAAGATGGCAACCCTTGAGAAGGGAGACGAACACTACACCTGGCAGAGTAAGTCATGTGTGTGGCAGGTGTTCCTATCACTTGGAGGTATACACATGAGTTATATGATGTGTATTAAATGTTCACAACACAATGCATCAACTGTTGCATGTGGCATAATCCCTGTTTGTTCCTTCCTCTCTGTCGGCTTGGAGATGACTTGTCTTGCTCAAGGTGGATTGAATACCTCTACCTCTAAGTATGACAACCAAGGAATTCTCATTAATTAAAAAATTATGGATCACAACGTCCCAACAAGTTTTTGCGGTTGCATTATCATCATTTGGAAACAAATGGACTCGTATGCTACTTCCCTCACATTTATGGCGCCTTTTATTTGCATGGACAGGGCCTATGGGTGGTGAAGAGGTCGGTTTATGAACTCACTCTCTAGAAAATCCCAATATATCATTGCAATGATAGTTTCAAGTGTATTGGTCTCAATTACCTCCGTCTTCAATTTCATGAGCACCGAGGTGGAGGTATCACTTATTTCCCTATTCCACACCCTCCCCCACCCCCCCCCCCCCAAAAAAAAAAAATCTGCTTTCTATTGTACCACATTATTGTCAGGAGCTTGTTGGATCGTAAAGCAATTTTCAAGCTCAACTTTTCTTCATGGTGGTTGTATAGTCATGTCAATGAAATCTTTTGGTCGAAGATTTTTATATCTCACATCATGGGTCAATCTTGTTCAGGTTAATTTTACCAGTGCTGCAAACTGGTCTACCAGGGTTTCTCATTCTAGTTGTGGGTCATTTTTTAAAAGTGGGGTTCACAAGGTCTCAATTACTATTAGTTGGTAACTCTTCAAGTCATTTCCTGTCACATACTACGGTGGCTATATCTCCATTAGATCATGTTTTTTCCTCTATTTACACAATTCTAGGTCCGAACCCTCTAAGCTCGTTGCAATCCTTCCCTCAACGGCTCCTGAAAACTTCAATCCTACAGGGATTTCCTTTCCTTGTCTAGTATTGGTTTTTGGAGTTTGGTACTCTGACACCTTCTCCATACGGTTCTAGAAGGGTTTTAGTCAATTATTTAAATTTCCAATTCAAATTCATGTTGTCTCCATGCTTCATATACCACCTTTGTTTATCTCGGTCTAGTCTCGTTAGTAGACTCTCTTTAGGGAGTCATTCAACTATAGGTCCAACGAATTTGTTTTGAAGGTTCATTCACTTTATGGCTCCAAGGTTGCGAGATTCTAGTCATAGAAGAGGTTCCTCGTCCTCTTCCATGCGGCCTAGGAGGCTATTCAATTGGGAATATATTGAAAGCTTTTTTGATGCATCACCTTTGGAGGTACACAAAAAAAATCTTCATCTAAATGCCAAAGAATTTGGTTATAGAGCTTATTTCTCAGACCCTGACATTGGATGTGGTAGCCTAAAATGGATTAACAATAGTGGGCTTCTATGGGGCACAATAATAAAAATGTGGGGACTACATGGGCACAACAATAACAATAAGGGGGCTACACTGATAACAACAATAAGGGAATACACTAGTATTATAGGGACCTAACATGCCCTTCTCCTTCAAAAAAATGTTTTCCTCAATGCTTGAGTAGCTTTGGATGCTTTTGTATAAAATTCTCATCCTCCCATGTGGAATATTCAGCAGGTAAGTTCTTCCACTTGATGAGATACTATGAAATTGATCGATTTCATAGTTGTTGAGTTCTTGTTTCCATGATTGCTTCAGGTTCCAATATAATTTTTCCTTCCTCATCAATTTCTAGAAATATTTTTTGAACTGGGAGCTTGTCACCTATGATCTTCTTTAAGAATGAAACATGGAAAACTAGGTGCACTTGGGAAGATGCAGGAAGCTCCAATTTGCATGCCATAACACCAATCCTTTGAAACACCTTCTTTTGTTGTGATGTTGATTTTCCTATTGTTTCATTCTAATCTACGCCAGAGTGAGGTTATCCTTTAAGAGTTGGATAACTTGTTTTTGATGCTCGATGTGATCTTCCACTGCTTGAACATTAGAATTTTCTCTTAAAGATGATGTGATCGACGACTGATGATATCCATAAAGTGCCATAAATGGGGTCCTTTTTGCTGTGGTATGGAAGGAAGTGTTATACCACCATTCAGCCAGAGGTAACCACTTGACCCGTTGTGTTTATTTATTAGATACAAAGCAACGAAGACATCCTTACAAACATTTGTTCACTATGTCATTTTTCCCATATGATTGAGGATGATAAGATAATATATGAGCTAATTGAGTACCCAGAAAAGAAAATATTTCCATCCAAAAATTTCTAGTGAAAATGGGATCTTTGTTGCTTACAATAATCTTTGGGTTTCTATGTAGCTTTTGAATTGTTTCCATAAATGTAGTAGCAACTCTATTGGATTTAAATGGATGAGATAATGCAAAAAGGTGTGCATACTTGGTAATTCTATCAAGTACCACCATGATGACACTCTTTCCTTCGGACTTGGGTAAACTTGTGATAAAATCCATTGAAACCTCCTCCCAACGTTAACTTGGAATGGATAAATGTTGTAGCAGACACGTGGTCTTAATTGTCTCAACTTTATTTTGCTGCCAAACCAAACATTCTACCACAAAATTTTGAATATCAGATTTAAGGCCATCCCAAAAACATTCCTTCTTAACCCTATGGTAAGTTTTTAAAAATTGTGAGTCCCCTCCTAAGGGAGAGGTGTGCAATTCTAGAAGAGTCTTTTGTTTGAGTTGGGAATTATTACAAAGGTATAAGCAATCTTTATACCATAATGAATCATTTTTCCAGATAAATATATCAGATGTACTAGGATCTTACTGCAACTTTTGAATGAGTGCCCACACTTCTTCATAATTATTTCATTCAACCCTTGCTTCGGTTATCCAATTTGGTTGGATAATAGAAATGGAACAAGTAAATGATTCCACATCCTCATCCTTTCTTGAGAGTGCATTTGCAACAACATTTTACTTCCCTTTTTGGTAGATGATTTCAAAGTCATAACCCAACATCTTTGGGACTCATTTTTGCTTCTCTTATGAAGATAATCTTTGTTCTAAAAAGTATTTAAGACTATAATGATCCGTCTTAACCTTGAAGTGTCTTACCATTAGGTAAGGTCGGCATTTATTAAGTGCATGTAGTATTGCCAACATATCCTTCTCATAAATATCTTTGTGTAAATACTTTCCTTTGATTGGACGACTTTCAAAAGAAATGGGTCTTCCCTCTTGCATTAAAAAAACACCAATTCCATTTCCTAAGGCATCACATTCCACAATAAAGGTTTTTGTGAAGTCTAGCATAGCTAAGACAAGTTCTTGGCACATTTCCTCTTTAAGATGTTCAAAGGCCTTAGTTGTTTAAGGAGTCCAAGAAAATGCACCTTTTTACAGTAATGTTGTTAGAGGTGCTACAATTCTCCCATAATTCTTAACAAACTTGTGATAATACCATGTCAACCTAAGAAATCCTCGTACATGCTTTATGGATGTGGGGATTTTCCATTTCTTAATGGTTTTAAATTTGTTAGGGTCTACCTTAACACCCTCATGAAATACAATATGACCTAGATATTCCACATCCTTTACTCCAAAGACACATTTGGAGTTTTTCCATATAATTGTTTATCCTTCAATAGTTTTAACACCATGTCAACATGTTGAACATGATCCTTCTAAGACTTGTTGTAAATTACTATATCATCAAAAAATACTAACATAAGTTTTGTAAGGAAGGGTTTGAAAATGGAATTCATCAAACCTTGAAATGTAGAAGATGCATTGATAAGGCAAAAAGGCATGACCAAAAATTCATAACGAACCTCATGAGTTCTAAATCTTGTTTTCAAAATGTCTTCCGTCTTCATTCTTATTTGATGATATATTGAACTAAGATCCAACTTGGTGAAGTAAATTGCTCCATGTAATTCATCCAATTATTCATCAACTACATGAATAGGAAATTTATCTTTAATAGTGATCTTGTTGAGCTCCCTATAATTTGGGCACACATGCCATAATCCATCCTTCTTTTGCACTAATACTACTAGAAAAGAGAAAGAACTTTGACTAAGTTGAATTATACAAGCCTCTAGCATTTCTGCAGCGATACATTCAATTTCACTCTTTTGGGCATAGGGATATTTGTAAGGCCTGATGTTTAGAGGAACACTTCCTTGAATCAAATGAATAGCATGATCATGATCACGAATAGGTGGGAGGTCTTTGGGAGTATCAAATACCTTGGAATGATTGTCTAAGACTTTTTGGAGATATGGAGAAATAGATTATTTCGATGTTTGAACCTCTAGTGAACATAATTGTGCAATTATTCCCCGTTGTTATTTATTTATAAGATTTTCCATGCCATTAGAGTTGATTATCTTTCTTATTTTCCCTGCGATACCTGTTAATTCAAATTCCTTTCCTTCCCAAAAAAAATTCAAAAAATGGTATTGAAAATTAAAAGTTATTGTGCCCAAATATTGTAACCATTAGACTCCTAGTACAACATCAACACCACCCATTTGAATGGAAAGAATTGGACTATTCAATACATATTCTCCCATGGATAGCTTGATATTATGGCACTTTCCAGATAAATTTATGGTTCCTCCATTTGTAACCATCACTTGACACTCCGGTGTTGGATATATGAAGCAATTCAATTCCTTCGCTATCTTACAATGAATAAAATTATGAGTCCTACCCGAATCAATCAACACTATTACCTTTTTCTTCTTTATATGTACTTTTATCTTGAGAGTTTGAGGATTCATAATTCATGCCAATATATTACAAGATATGGTCAGGTTCATTTCTTCTTTCTCTGGGTTTGGTTCCTAGTGGATATCATCTTGTTTTGATGTTTCTTGTTAATTTTCTTCCTCTTCACAATCTATGAAAAATAATTTTTCTTAGCACACTTATGACCTTTACTATATTTTATATCACAACTATAAAAAATCCCTTTTTCTCTTTTTTCTTCCAATTGTTGTGGTGTTAACCTTGTAGTTTGTGGAATGTTAGAAGCAACAACACTTCCATCTTTATAGTTGTGATTGGCAGGCTTCCTTGTTGCCATAATTTTTCTTTCTAATCTAAATGCCTTCTCTAATGAATCAGGTTCCAAAAGGTCAACCTCATGTTGGATGTTATCCTTTAAAGTCCCTATGAAGACATCAATATTATTCTCCTCTAGAATATCATTTACCCTTATATTCAATATTTGGAAGTCCTCAATGTGCTCCACCATTGAACTCTTTTGTTTGAGATTTATCAATTCGCTAAAGAAATTGTTCATCTTTGTATCCTCATAATGTGCTTTCATTTCCTCCATAAAAATTGACCAAGTGACAATTTTTTTTACGAGAGAAAATCCATCGATACCATACAAACTAATTGGGTTCTAAATATAAAGTTGCAATGTGTACCTTTTGTGTGTTTTGCACATTATGGAGATCAAAATATTGCTCCATTTGTAGTATCGATGTTACGAGATCCTTGCCATTAAAATTCGTCATATCGATCTTTGGAATATGGTGGGTCTTCGATCCAACATTAGAGTCTATTAAATCATCATTAACATTTATTTTGTTCTCATCATGAGTTTCCTCTAGTACCTTTTCTCCATTAGGAAGCATTTTGCGTAGCAACTTTGTCAATTATTTCTACAAACATTCCATGTTTCATTTTAGTTTTGCTTCTATACCATTGATATTAGCTTCCATGTCATTCTTCAAACCATCCATCTTAGTTTATGTTGTTTTTTTTTTAGAGCGAAATTTGTTGCACTTGGTCTCGTAATTTTGATATAGCATGTTGCATTTCTTTCTCTTCTTCATGTGTCATAGTAGAAATTTCGGTTTTCTTACTAGGTGTTTTCATTTTCTTTCTTCAGGGCATAAATTAATGATAATTTTCCTTTCACTATGTCCCTTGAATCACTTCAAACTAATTTCTCAAACAAAGCTTATGCAAATTTTAAAAACTACACTCCTTTGTTTCACTTTGTAGGAGCTCGATATTGAATATGTTATATCTGAGTAATTTTGGATCTCCAAGGTCTGAAATTTCATCTTTTGGTAACACTATAAGTCTTATTTCCAACCCCACAAGTTAGACCAAGATTGGAGTCTTTAGGAAAGAGTTATGCTTGATCTCCCATGATGCCCTGATTATAGACTGTTTTAGTAGAGCGAATATGTACGGAGTGCCACGTGTCATTATTTCGACCTTCGGATTTAAAAATGTTGCATGACAAACTACAATCCATGCACTTGAAACCACTATTTACAACATTCAAATCCGATGCCTGAAACAAAAGTTATGACAATTTTCCCTAGGTCACCAGTTTGAGACAAAAACTTCGAGCTTGCAGAAACCCTAACTTCCCCGAATCATATCTCTGAAAATATAGAGAACTAAGTTCTTAAATTTTTAATGATGTTCTCCATGATTCTGCTCCATGTGATAAAAATTTTAGCTTCTAAAGCCTTGTAGAAAAAACTTTATAGCAACAATTTCAAGATGACCTGTTTGAAGAAGCGAAACCATAGGATCTCAAGCTCCAATACCAAATGTTATCCAACTAGCTCACAAAATAGAAGAAGGGATAGATCAATCACTTCAAAATTAGCCTCTTTGAGGGGGAAACCTCCTTTACATTACACAAATGAATCATTATTGGATGATTCAAATGACAAAACCTCCTTTCTATATATAGGATTCTAAGGGGTCACAATATAATTAGAGTCGACATAACAATAATAATATAAGGGTACAACACTAACAATAGTGGCCTTCTTTGAGGCACAATAATAACAATATGGGGACTACATGGGCACAAAAATAACAATAAGGGGGCTACACTAACAATAACAATAAGGGAATACACTAGTATTATAGGGACCTAACATATAAACTAAGAATGTATTCAAATCACCCTTTGGCGTTTTCAATCACATGCACCACTGGCCAAACAGGTTATAAAAGTGAAATAATTGAATGGAAGGGATGCCCTTAACGTCATCTTTTTTCCATATCTGGAAAAACTCCAACATTTTCTTTTCATCAACATTTAATCTTTTATATTTATCCTCCACCTCAGGAATTTTTCTTATATGAATAAATACCTCCTTCAAATGCCTATATTCCTGCATATTTTCTCATGTTTTATGTGTGGGAATTTTGTTTTCCTTTTCTTTGTTCTTCTCGTGATCTACATCCATGATTTGTAGGGCCATCTGTTCCAGATTATTTTCCATTTCTTCTTGCTGCTCTACGAGCCCTAACACATTAAAAGGATTATTATCTCAGGCTTTCTATTTCTGAGACTATTCCAACTACTGACTGGAGGTTGTTGTTGGGGTTGAGGAAGATTGGGCCTCTTGTTGACCCTGTTGATTCCGTGTTGATTTTCCCTTTCTTGGTCCAATAGTATGGAAGGTGTCTCCATTTTTATCTTTCTTTACCTTTTGTTCCTTTGCCAATGTGAGTGAGAAATCTCTGAAGAGATGGCTATGTTCATGGAACCTACCACATTTAAAGGGCACATGATCGTCATTTAGTGGTTGTGTCTATGTTGAATCATGGTATTCGAAATCATTCGGATCCGACAATAGCTGTGATATGCTTATATGAACATAAATCCTAACATATGTTCGATGTCTCCAACGTTTTGTGACTTTCGATATTTTTACAAACTCACCAATAGTATTTTTGATACCTTCGAGGATCATGGGTTCCTACAAATCCTCTGGTAGGGAGAATAAATCAACCCACACTAGGGCTACCAAAAACTTCTCCTTTTCAGGATTGTAGAATTCTTCCTAGAAACACATGAATAATCTTTCATTGTTCATGAAGTATGGCTCATTCTTAAATATCCATTTTCTATATTTTAGATATACAAATTTGACTGTGAATAACCCCTTTTATCTCAATCTCACATCTATTAGTCCCTTTGGGTTCCATTTTTCCTGGATCCAATGTGCTATCTCTTTTTCCTTCAGTGAGATACCCATAAATTTATTGATGAGGGTGTGATCCTTGTGGAACTGTCTAGTTTTCTCCAGATAGATATTGGGGATCATGAATTTGGGGGTTTTAGGAGCTTTTCACAAACATTAGCCTCGAGTTTTAGCTTGCCACTAAGCTCCTATTATTGACATCTCATTTGCATTAGTTCCTCCTTCAGCTGATCTGAGGATTCCAACCACCTTCCTTGATGTGTCGTTAATGATGTTGCGGTAGGAGGAGGAGCCACTATTTACAACATTCAAATCCGATGCCTGAAACAAAGGTTATAACGATTTTCCCTAGGTCACATGTTTGAGACAGAATTTTGGAGCCTGCAAAAACCATAACTTCCCCGAATCATATCTCTGAAAATATAAAGAACTAAGTTCTTAAGTCTTGATACGATGTTCTCCATGATTTTAGATCCATGTGATAAAAATTTCAGCTTCTGAAGCCTTGTAGAAAAAAATTTATAGCAACAATGCCAAGATGACCTGTTTGAAGAATAAAAACCCTAGAATCTCAAGCTCTAATACCAAATGTTATGCAACCAGCTCACAAAATAGAAGAAGAGATAGATCAATGACTTCAAAATTAGCCTGTTCGAGGGGGAAACCTCCTTTACATTACACAAATGAATAATTCTTGGATGATTCAAATGACAAAACCTCCTTTCTATATATAGGAGTCTAAGGGGTCAATATAACCAGAGTCGACATAACAATAATAATATAAGGGCACAACACTAATAGTAGTGGGCTTCTTTGGGGCACAATAGTAACAATATGGGGACTACATGAGCACAAAAATAACAATAAGGGGGCTACACTAACAATAACAATGAGGGAATACACTAGTATTATAGGGACCTAACATATAAACTAAGAATTTCTTCAAATCACGCTCTGGCTTTTTCAATCACATGCACCACTGCCTAAATAGGTTATAAAAGTGAACTAATTGAATGGAGGGGATGCCCTTAACGCCATATTTGATCCATATCTGGAAAAACTCCAACATCGCTTTTTCATTAACATTTAATCTGTTATATTTCTCCTCCATCTCGGGAATTTTTCTTGTATGAATAATACCTCCTTCAAAGGCCTATATTCCTCCATATTTTCTCATGTTTTATGCATTCAATTTTTGTTTTCCTTTTCTTTGTTTTTCTCCTAATCTACATCCATGATTTGTAGGGCCATTGTTTCCAGATTATTTTCCATTTCTTCTTGCTTCTCTAGGAGCCCTAACACATTAAAATAATTATTATCTTGGGCTTTCTATTTTTGAGGCTATTACACCTACTAACTGGATGTTGTTGTTGGGGTTGAGGAAGATTGGGCCCCCTGTTGACCCTGTTGATTCTATGTAGATTTTCCCTTTCTTGGTCGAATAGTATGGAAGGTTTCTTCATTTTTATCTTTCTTTACCTTTTGTTCCTTCGCCAACATGAGTGAGAAATCTCTTAAGAGATGACTCTTTTCATAGAACCTACCACATTTAAAGGGCACATGCTTGTCATTTAGTGGTTGTGTCTATGTTGAATCATGGTATTCGAGATCACTCGGATCCGATAGTGGCTGTGATATGCTTATATGAACACAAATCCTAACATATGTTCGATGTCTCCAACTTTTTGTGACTTTTGAGATTTTTACAAACTCACCAATAGTATTTTTGATACCTTTGAGGATAATGGGTTCCTACAAATCCTCTAGTAGGGAGAATAAATCAACCCACACTAGGGCTACCAAAAACTTATCCTTTTCAAGATTGTATCATTCTTCCTAGAAACACATGAATAATCTTTCATTGTTCACAAAGTACGACTTATTCTTAATACCCATTTTCTATGTTTTAGATATACAAATTTGACTATGAATAACCCCTTTTTTCTCAACCTCACATCTATTAGCCCCTTTGGGTTCCATTTTTCATAGATTCAGTGTACTATCTCTTTTTCCTTCAGCAAGATACCCATAAATTTGCAGATGAGGGTGTGATCCTTATGGAATTGTCTAGTTTTCTCCAAATAGTTATTAGGGATCATGAATTTTGGGGTTTTAGGAGCTTTTCACGAACATTAGCCTCAATTTTCAACTTGCCACTAAGATCCTATTAATCTTTATCTTATTATTTGGTTGTGTTGCATATTTTTAATGATCTGAAAATGAGATCTTAGACTAATATTAAGGTATTACAGACCCATGTGCAGGATTTGCCTATATTACTTAGTGCAATGGATCGAAAAGATTACGAATAATACAGACAATGAAGCAGTTATAGAAACATAACAGTTACACACATAACACAACAAATAATCAAGGATTTCACCCAAAACTCTTGGGCCACGTCTCCTGGTCCAGCTTTTAGTGGTGACCTCTCTATTATGTCTTTAAGAGCATAGTTTTTACAAATGTGAGCTCAAATTGAGTCTCAACACAACAGGAACAAATAATAGGGTTTTGTTTGAATCCCTCAAGTCTTACTGAGTACACAGACTCTCTCTCTCGCTCTATGTCTCTGTCTTCTCTCTGTCTCGGCACTGACTGCCTCTGTCTCTGCCATTCAGTGGCTTTTAAGCCAATCGACGATTGTCTGTTCGGTTTCTCTTTCGGGCTCTCTAGCTCCCGGTCTCTGTCTGCTCAAATCCCCTCTGAGCATTAAGTAATCATTTTTTAATGCTTTCAGGGAAGGTGGCCACCTGTTCTGCAAAGAAAGGGACCATCGGCGCATTGAAATCCCGAACTATCATTTTCTTTGTTTACACAAAGAAATACATAGAGAACATTGAAAAATGCTTCTTATCGGACTTGAAATATTATCAATCCCGCCCTATAATCCTTTCAGATCTGTCTTCGTGTGCTATCGCAAATGATCGTTGATCCAATGGTTGCTATTGATTTCGGGTGGCTTATGTGCATGGAGGTTACCCACCCGAAAATGCGGTTTTATCTCTCCGGCGCTAAGCCATGTGGCGGCCAGTGTATGGGCTCAGGCGGAGCCCATCCAATACCACTTACCGCTGGAGGCATGCCCGAAAGCCCACTCTATACGAAACTCAAAATGTATATCATTGCATATATAAACCCTCTCGGGTCCGTTTTATCGCTGCATTCACATTCCTTTGTTTTTCCGTTTATTTAACAAAAATGCGACTTTACATAGAAAAACTCCTTTATCCAGAACTCAAAATATATTAAATTTCATTCATAATCCCTGTTAGGTCCGGCTATGGCAAGTCGCAAGTATATCGGCCCCGCTCCTTTGTATTGCTCCAATGCGATAATGCGATGCGATATATCGCAATCGCATATCGCATAATCCTCGGGCCGTTGGTAAGCGCTCCTTTGTATTCTGCTGATGCGATATCGCGAGTTAACCTGGGTCGTCGATCTGCACGCTTGATCGACGATCCTCGTTGATCGCTATCGCAACTGTCATATGGCCGCCTCCGATAACCTCTACTGATTGTGATATGCCGATCACATCTGGACTGTTGATTGGCCACATCCGACGGCTCCTGTGCAAAGTTGTTCAAGCCCCCGATAGACTCTGTTTTGGCCATTTTTCCATGTTTTTTCCTTTGCGATAATGTTTTCCGCCATTTGTTAATGTTTTCCCCTTGCGATAGTTTTTAAATATATGAACACTTAGAGGGTTTTAGGATCCATTTTAGAACACTTAATCCACTTATTAAGTTACTCAATATATAACATAATTAAATACATTTAATTAAATAATAAAATATTTAGCATAATTGTCTCTTGTTCCACAAATAAGTGGTTTTATAAGTTAATTTAGTTGGACCATGAGATTATTATAATTATTATATAAAACTACCTTCAAAATTTTAATAATCGGTCATTCTATTTGCTATTAAAAAAATTGTTCACTTAATTTTTTCATTGTTATCTATTCTTTAACATTTCTTCCATTAATTAATTATGGGGGTTTTTCTTCCTTTTTGTCATTTTTACTAAGCTTGTGACCTGTGAATCCATTGATTTAAGTTTAACACATAAGTAAAGACTTATAAGCTTTAGATGACATTTTTTAAAATTATGTTAACTTAAATTGCAACAACTTATATTTATATTATTAGATATAAGTGATTAAATAAATCGTGTGTCAAATAAATAGTGCTTCAATTGAAGAATTTAGTATAAATAAGTTTGAAATCATATAATTATAAAAATGTGTTATTTACTTAGCATCAATTTGATTTATGTTGCTTCTTCATCTCCAATATAAAATATGATATTATATTATTTATAAAATGTTTATAAAACTAAATAGTGCATGAGATAAATATTATATCATCATATTTTTATGTTTTGAAAGGAAATATCTAGCAAGTCTAGCATGTGGCTTGAGTAGTGAACATTTAAGCTATCAAAATTAGCCTGAGTAGTGAACATTTAAGCTATCAAAATTAGCCAAAAATTACATTAGGTATGAGCCATAAAAAAATTCAAGATACACTTCTTCTTCATCCTCGCAAACAATAAGTGACTCTATTCTACTAAATCATCATAATTTATCCCAATTTTCTTGTAAACTCCAACTCAAAAATAGAAAATAAATACATTAAATAGAATTTATCCAATTCAGTTTTAGTCAAACAAACTAACCCTACATGCACAAAATTATTAAAATTATAACACAACTACTTTTAAAATAAAAAATTATTATATTATTAAAATCAAATTAATATATATATATAACACACGAAAAAGCTTCAAAGCTTTGATAGATTGCAAATTTTTTGAGGAAGATGCATAGGCTTTCGAACTTATTAACTGGATAATAATAAGAAAGATATTATTATAATAATAAGTATTAGAAAATGTCGTTGTGATAGTGTAATAATATTATATATTATTGTAATATTTTTAAATTAAACACGAGTATATTAAACATGAATAATTAATGTAACAGAATATTAAATGTGTGTCTTTATTATTAATAAATAATTAAGTGCATGAGTATATTAAAAGAATTTTTGAGAGATGAGATTTTTACTATGGAATTCTGCTCCGAAAAGCTTTCACAAACCTATCTTAATTGTTTATCATTTAATATATTTCTTTGCATCTTATAATCATATCCCACCAATGCTGAATTCATAGGTTTATATTTCCTCACATTTTATTATATGGAAGGTCATTATTATTACTTAAAACTCTAGGCATCAATTTTGACCCAGATGATTCCACCTCGAGTTTCATATTTAATGTATCGCTTTCTATGTCTTCAAATTATCCACTGGCTTGGAAAGTCAAACCTGCTAAGTGAAATGCAAATTTTAACCAAAATGTAATGAAATAGGAGATGGGAAAATTTTAAACACTTGTTCATTGATTTATGAATTTGAAGCCAATATTTTGTTTCTGCTATTTTCATCTCAAGCTAAATTAAAATTCAATCGATTGGTAAAATTCTTAAATGCCTAAAAAAATTTGTAAAGGGAAAAGAGACCTTTCCCGTATGTAGGCTGACTGTTACTATTGTCCATTATTCCTGATTGGAAACTCTGACCCTATAGAAAGAACGGCATTTATATCATGTATATGGCATTATAAATTCGTATTAATATATTCATCACAGCAGAAATACGACCTTCACCACCCTCTACAATTTCTAATGACAATATCCATTACCCATTCTTCAAATGAAACTACTTGAAAGTAATGTCAGGCCTACCCAACACCAAAAGAATCATATTAATTCAATTACTAGGCCATAATTTTCTAGAACAGATTGGGATGATCAACTAACCTCCTATCGTGACCTTAATATCGATATGTATTATAAAACTTACACTGAAATAGTTGATTAAAAAGGTCTTAAGCCTAGATAATGGTTTTTAAATACTGCCAATCTTCCTACTCAAGTTATATTGAAACACGTAATCTAGTAAATTTGAAACGCATACACAAGCGAGTGGAATCTCCACGCCTCTATCTATTGGGTAGATGAAAGAGAGAGCAGAGGAAAAATAAGATAAAGATAAAGTGGCTATAGGTAGATGAAAGAGAGAGCAGAGGAAAAATAAAATAAAGAGAAAGTGGCTATAGGTAGATGAAAGAGAGAGCAGAGGAAAAACAAGATAAAGACAAAGTGGCTATAGTATGTAGTAATTTGGTTTTGTGGTTGAAAAACATAAAAGCATATCGATTGAACTGCTTCCATAATAATATTAAGGGGAATATAAAAGAATATTCTGAACATCCATCTAATAATTTCAAAAAACAGGAAGGGAAACCCTATTTTTTAAAAGAACGCCCATCAAGCTAAATATAGTTTGAAATAAGATTTTGAAATCCTCAAGCATCCATGTGGTAAGATTCCGATGTATAATTGAAAATGCACAATTGACTAACACCAAATCATTCATGTCATGTCACTTCATTGGCCACAAACTTGTCATAATACAGCAATGACAGGACGATTTCCAAAGCGTTTTCTGACTGATATACGGTGATTCCCTTCCAAATTCCAATTCAATTGGATCATCCATTTTAACGCAATTCTCTCGATGATAATATTCTCCCATGAACCCTTCGGATTCGGATCCCACCTTATGACCATCATCCAGTCATGAGACGAAGGACATTAGTTTCTGTATTAAGGTACAAGTAATTACATATCAAATACAAATGCGATTAAACGTCGCTTAAATTGTGCGCAGGTTGAATTTCCAATTTGATGATTAAAAAAGAGAGAATACTATTGAAATCCTTCAACAATGTAATTACGATGTGCAAATTCACCCATCATGTTTATTAATAAATGTTGTCATTCAATTATGTTTCTTATGGGATCTATGTACGGCCATCAAACCTTTTTTTTCTTTCCTCAGCCGTATATAGAATTTTTTCAAGTTTATTAACATATTCATATTATGGTAATGGAACCCAGATGAAAAAATTATCATTAAATCTCCTAACCATTGGTACTATACATCATTGACTATATGGGCTTTTTTTTCGTAAATAGAGTTCCAAGATTCAATCTACTGGTTCTGTTTTATCTGAGTAATCTTCCATAATCCCATATCAAGTAGAAATAAGATTAAGCATCGCGTAAATTTTTCAAGGATTAAATTTCCAAACTGATGATCAAATGATAGACTATAACTGAAATTGTTCAACCATATATGAACAATGTGCCAATTAGAGAATTACATTTTTTAAGAAATAGTATCCATTGATATTGTTTCCTAGATAAGATGTATAAGCCAAGTCTCCAAAGATGTATAAGCCAAGTCTCGTCTTTGGAGTTTTGGTGTTCAGAATTAGAAGTAAAAGATTGAAATTTTAGTATTTAGAATCGATTTACACATCAAAAACCACATAGAGCACATATTCAACTCTAGAAAACTTCATCTATAAATAAAATATACCAACAATAAAAATAAATCTCATGACCAACTCAAACGCAATTTTTCTTTGTATTTCATCCCTTCCATTCCTCGTCGGATTCTGACAGCAACAAGCCGAGCGACAGTGAGCTCCCTTTTTCTAAATCAAGTTCATGAATCCAGTCTACCTCTTGTGTGTTATGGAACCAAGCTTCCCTTCCTTGATCGTCAGCGTTGGTAAAACTATTACCGCCCTGCACATTGCTTTGATCAAAACACACAACTTCAAATTCATTTGCCGCAGGTTCCCTGCAGAACTCTTCTGACACATAATCTGGTGGATGCGAGAGCAGATTATAGTCCTGATGCCAATTGCAGCCATAACCATTGTAGCCCTTTGGTCTTTCCATTTCAGGCTGTCTCGCTGCCATTTTTATTCTCACGGGGATGGTTTTGAGCACAGGACATTTCTTGGGAGGAGATTTTGACACTGTCTTCAGATTTTTCGTACTTTCATGTTGAGATTGCGTCACTGACAGCATCTTCTTCGTCAGACGAGTGTTCCAGTAGTTCTTGATTTCGTTGTCGGTTCGCCCAGGCAGTCGTCCTGCTATCAGCGACCACCTGCATGCACACAAAAATAACATACATCTCACATATATCGCATGAACTTCTTACTATGACATTAATATTTCGTAACAACAACATGGGGAATGGATGAATTCTGCAAGGTGAATAAATATGAAGTCAATCTCCACATACCGATTGCCAAGAAGACGATGCAGCCGAATAATGAGCTCCTCCTCGTCGGGGGAAATGTTTCCGCGTTTAATGTCGGGACGAAGATAGTTCAACCAACGTAGTCTACAACTCTTTCCACACCGCATAAGTCCTGCAAAACAAATTCTCTCCACTAATTTATTTAGTCTCTCAATATATATTTTGCATCTGTATTGATAAATGAGTACTCTTAGAGATTTGCTGAGATTCACCTGCTTTTTTGGGTAGATTTCTCCATCCACCATCTCCATGAATTCGAATGTACTCGGACAAAATCGTATCCTCCTTGGAGGTCCAGGCCCCGCGGTTGAGCCCTTCTTTCGAGCAGCAAGGAGATCTACCCATCTTGCAAATTCAGGACTTCGGATCTCTTTTGCTGGGAAAAGATCTCGTTGGTTTCTTCTGCAAACATTTGAGTATATATAGAAAATATTAGCTTCTCCCTGCTCAAAATAGTTAACTGGTGATGAAAGGTACGTGACCTCGTGAACATTGTGGCAGATTTTCTATGGTTTAAATTTAAGGAATATGAGACTATATTTAACCACTGCTCAGAATTTGTCGGAGTCATATGTGGGCCCGTTGAAAAATAACTCATTTTCTGCATCTTTTTCCTATTTCTGGGCATCAATGATTGAGAGCTTCGATCGTGATTAAGGATTGCCGATCTTAAACATCTAATTAACTACAGGGAACAGGGCAGGGTCAGTTAAATCTTGCTTCAATGAACTAAGGGCGGCTACAAACTCTGGACTTTCCACCGAGTTTCAAGAAGCAATCATAACGAGTGTGCATCATGAATAGTGTTGAGACTGACTGGTAGATGGTGTACACCGGAAGTTCGGAACAATGATATCATTCAGGCGACAAAATATAACGCCGAATGTATTTGCATTTTGGAGGGGAAAGTACCGATCATGCAGTATCCAAGCTAGTTATAGTATGCTGGAATTTGTACGGTTCAATTAAAGATGATGGCTCTGATCGAACGGCGCAGGTCCCCCAAAATATGTTGCGAAGGCTTGCCCACAGTCCACAGTTCATTTGAGATGTCATGATCGTGTTGCTTCCCCAAATTATATTGCTAACGGACGTTCACGTGATCACTGCACAACTAACGTTCCACATATTCAAAGAGAGTGTGTATTGGGTATCAAACATAACAGGTTATGTACTCACATTGGGATAATTATTGATGGTGTTTTAATATTTTAAATGTTTTCAAGTTAAAAAAATATATCATATAAGGTGTCATGTTATTTATTTATGATAAATGTGTTTTGTGTGTGAGGTTTGTTCCACAAAACATTCAAAAGATTACGATTGAACACGTGTATTAATATGTCTGATACTAGATGTGAGGTTTTGAGGTTGTCCGTAGTCTAACAAATCACCCTTCATTTGATTTGGTGACAATTATGAGCCTGTGAAGCAATATTTCTCCAATGTCCCCCTATTAGATGAGGCAACATTCAAAAGCATTTTATAAAGGTTTTTAGTTGTCCAACTTAATTGAAACATGGGTGGGAGAGAACGGTTCACGTTTAAAGTTTTTTTCTTTGGGTATTCTTTAAGTTTTGTTTATTAGTGTTGTCATTATGGCTTAATGTGTTGGTCTTAATGTTAATTTTCACTATAATTTTATTACACTATGTTTACCTAGATCATTTGTGCGTGACAATTGTGTGCAAGAAGAGGTAGGAGTTGCAGAAAGAGACAAAGGTTTGGTTAGATATGAGGATGGTGCCTAATAAGGTTTGAGGAAGTGTTGCAAAGGATACATATTGCAAAGGATACATATGCTTCTATAGGTGTTGGAGAAGCATTAAATACTAATGGCAAAGCTCTAAGATGAGTGGAAGTGATCTGCATGAGTTAGACTATCTTCTATGGGCAGCAATTATGCTCCAAGCGAAGATAGCAACATTGTCTATAAGAAAGACATAACATCCAAGCGACGATTGTCTCTAGGAGGCCTATGTTGTGCAAGTAAAGATGCCTGTAGGTAATGAAAATTAAAAACCATGGGTTCAACCACCAATTTTCCCATGGAATAGCTGCGCGAGTTTGACCCAACATGTAATTCAATTGGTCAAAAAAACCGTCATGTAAATACCTTGGATTTTCCCGTGGTATTCACAAGGCAAAGAGACTATAAAAGGGGAGAAATATTGATCATTCGTGTGTGAAAAAGAAAGTAAGTGTAGATCAATATGGAATTTTCTTATTTTATTTTATTTTTTTATTATGACATATGTATCGAGGAGGTGATGGTAGAAATTATGAAGGGAAGTACATAGTCCATCTGAGTCTACTAGAGAAGAATTTTCTTAATGTGTTTTTTGGAGAATTGTATGCTTGCAAGGATCCACACACAAATCTATCTACTGAGTGAGCACACTAAAAGTCTGAAGATTGTACTCTATCTCCACTTTTTAGCCTATATCAACAAAAGTCAATATTTGTTCACTGAAGGTTCATTTACACTCATCAGATTCCTGTTATATCCACTGTCTAATGATTGAATATGTTTTAATATGCTTAGATGTTATAGGATTCATTACAAAAATCAATCATTTAAGTGTGGGACAAATATTTTGTCTTTTAGAAGTATGATACATAGAGATTATGGCTTCGACATAGGTTTATCATTACTGCAAGGTAGAATTCTATACAACTTGTTTGGCTCTGTGTGAAGTCTTTGTTTGCCTTACAGGGAAGATATATGAAGAGGTTATGAAAGAGATCAAGACTATATGACAAAATGCAAGGATTAGTTTGCCTATGCATTTAATGTTATTGATAAGGGCGATAGCATGGATCTCGGTTACACTTTTTGGCAGAATGAGGTGCATTTTTATGAAAAAAGATCCTTTGATTAAGCAATATTAAGTGCTCAATCGAGAAAATTTTTAAGTTCTCGATCAAGTTGTTGAGGCGCTTAAAAATTGCTCGATTGAGTGTTTAAACAAACCCTTGATCAAGACATTTTTTGAAGCAAGTTAATGGCTTGATCGAGCCTATGGCTCAATCGAGTGCTTTAGCTTGATCAAGTGCTTTGGCTCTATCGAGCATTATTTCTCATTAAAAAACCCAACCCACAACATATGCAAATCCTTTTGCTGAGACCGTGAGAGGAAAAAGTGTTTGACGAAAGATTTCTAAGCTCGACCGAGATGGAGGAATTCAATCTAGCTACCCATCAACCTCACTAATGATCCAGAGGCTCAAGACGAGGTAGTTTTCTCACATTTTATAGTTATGGAAGGCTAGGAGAAGCAACACTTCCATCTTTATAGTTGTGAGTGGTAGACTTCCTTGTTGCCATAATTTTTCTTTTAACTTTTCTTGCCACCCTGAATTCCTTCTCCAATGAACTAGGTTCCCAAAGATGAAGCTCATGTTTAAAGTCCCTATGAAGACATCAATCATATGCTCCTCTGGAATATCAGTTACCCTGATATTCAATTTTTGGAAGTCCTCAATGTGCTCTACCATTGAACCCTTTTGTTTAAGATTTATCAATTAACGAAAGAAGTTGTTTTGCTTTGTATCTTCATAATGTGCTATCATTTCCTGCATAGAAATTGACCAAGTGACACTGTGGTTTACCAAAAAAAATCCATCGATGCCATACAAACTTATTAGGTTCTAAATATAAAGATGCAATGTGTACCTTTTGTGTGTGTTTCACATCATGAAGATCAAAATATTACTCCATCTGTAGTATCCATATTACTGGATCCTTTCCATCAAACTTCCTCATATCGATATTTGGAATTTGGTGGTTCTTAAATCCAACATTGGAGTCTCTAAAATTATAATTCATATTCCTTTTGTCCTCATCATATTTTTCATGGATTACCTTGTCAACACTGGGAATAATTTCTTATATCAACTTTTTCAAACCTTCCTTCAACCCTTCTATCTTGACATTCATCATTGCTTCCATGTATATTTTAACCATCATTCAAAATTCCCCTGAAACTTTTATACCATCTATATTAACATTCATCACAGCTTCCAATTCATTTTTTGTTACTTTTTGCGAGAGCGAAATTTCTTGCACTTGGTGTCATAATTTTGATATATCGTGTTGCATTTCTTCCTCTTCTTCATGCATCTTGGAAGAGGTTTTTGGTTACTTATTAGGCGTGTCCATTTTTTTGTTTTGAGGAATTTTGGAATCAAACAATGATATCTATGCTTTACTATGCCCTTTGAATCACTTCGTACTGATTTTTAAAACAAAAGTTTGTAAAATTTTAGAAAAATCCAAGTGCATTGAAGGTAAATTCGTTGACTACGCATAATGGAGACAACACTAAGTGCTCAGACAATGAAGAAAATGCATTGGATAGGGCTACACATAACGAAGGCAACACTTTGTGCTCAGACAATAGAAATGAAACAAATACATTAATTAAGGCTACGCATAGCAGAACTAGGTGTTCGGATAGCGTACAGTGTTTAGTCACCAAGGACGACATCAGAAGGAGTGTTCATCAGGGTTCAGACAACAACTTATGGCCTTCAGGCAACAACAACAACATTTCACACCTACGGCCTTCAGGCATCAACAATAATGAGAACGTAATCAGAGAACTGTGTATCACTGTTAGGAAAGAAGTTAACAAAAAAGACGTTAAAAACTAGGAGATTAGTGAACAAGATAAGAACAATATGAAAACAAGAGGTAGTGACATCGACAACGCCAACATAAAAGCCAACAATTCTTCAGTAAAAGAGCCGAGAAGAAAAGTGGTTAATCTGTCTTCCCAAGAATAAAATCCGGAAATCATGAGTGTCCTCAGCAAATGTTTAGGGTTTGCAATTGCTCCTAAAAAGCTACCTATTGAGAATATGATATGTAGCATAGAATATGGGATTAATAAACTTTCGTTGGAGGATAAGGAAGCACTAAGACGAGTTTTCCCTCATTTTGAGAAAAGCCAAAGCTCCCAAAAGTAATCTAAGAGAAGAAGAACAAGTTGCCTTTAAATCCCTACGGAACAATGATAAAATTATGGTTCTTAAGGCAGATAAGGCAGGGGTAGGCTGATTTTGGATAAAGAAGACTATGTATGTGAAATTAATGAACACCTCAGATGTGGCAGTTATAAGAAGCTGAACAATAATCCCATTCCAAAGATTATGAAGGAGGTAAAAAAGACAATTGCAGATTCCAACCTTGAGGATAAATTAAACAAAAAATTAATCCCTTCTTGTGAAACCATTCCAAGAATTTATTGTTTTACCCAAGATTCATAAAGAGGGTGTTCCTCTTAGACCAATAGTTAATACCATTGGCTCCCCAACCTATGAGCTCGCTAAGTATGTTGCTAAAATCCTTAAGCCCCTTGTTGGGAATATCGATAAGGACTCCCATGATTTTGTAAATCTTATTAAAAATGAGAGGGTAGACCATGATAACATCCTTGTTAGCTTTGACGTAGTATCCTTATTCACCAAGATTCCTCTTGATGAAGCCATTTGGGTTATAAAAGATGTTACTGATCTAGGAATTGCTAGACTGGCTGAAATATGTTTATGATCAACTGTTTTCACCTTCCAAGGAGAATATTATGAGCAGACATCTGGGTTGGCAATGGGATCACCCCTTTCACCAATTGTGGCCAACTTGTACATGGAATACTTTGAAAAAGAAATCCCTCGAATCATACCCCTTGAAGCCAGCCTAGTGGAAGTGATTCATCGATGATACCAATATAAAATGGACTCATGGTAAAACAGAACTTGACAAGTTTTTTATTCACCTCAACTCTATCTCCCCAGAAATAATTTTTACTATGGAGTTAGAAGAAAACATGAGAATCCCATTTTTAGACATACTCATCATCAGGAAGGAGGATGGTTCTTTGGGACATAAAATTTTCAGGAAGTCAACCCACATAGAAAGCTACCTCCACGTTGATTCCCAACATCACCCAGGCTAGAAGTTTGGTGTTCTAGACACTCTGGCCATCAGAGCCCTTCGAATTTCTGACATTGAGCATTTGGATGAAGAAAAGAAGAATTTAGTTTCAGCCTTTAAAGGTATAGGCTACAAAGAAAAAGAAATTAAAACAGCTATAGAGAGAGCTAAAAGAAAGGTGTTATCTCATAAGCCTAAGGCTCAAGACCAACATCAATGTGGAAGGGTTTTTCTACCTTATATTCAAGGAGTGACATACAAGATTGCTAAAATCCTTAGAAAGAAAAACATAATCAAGCAATTCTCAGCCCCTAGAACTATTAGGCAAGGTATGAGGTCTGTCAAAGATAATATTAATAAACATCAACTTAAGGGAGTCTATAAAATGGATTGTTCATGTGGAAAAAGTTACATTGGTGAAACAGGTCAATCCTTGCAGACAAGACTCAAGGAACATGGAGCTGATATTAGGAATGAAAGGTATCGAACTTCGGCCCTTGCAGAGCATTCCTCAAAAACCAAGCACTAGGTATGCTTGGAAAACACTTCTATTATCGCTCAAGAAGAAAAACATCATAGGCGAAAGATCAGAGAAGCTCTTGAGATTATCAAACATCCACATAATCTTAATAGGGACAATGGTATTGAGATTAGTGGAAGCTAGCTCCCCTTAATAAGAGAAATTAAGATCCCTAGTACATCTCAGGTATAGCACTCAGTGGGTAGATATCTCCCTCTCCTATTCTAGCATTTAGTAGTTAGTAGCATTACTTTCATCGTTACTATCCATAATAATTTTCAACAACAATAATAATTTTCAATACTATTAGGTATGAATTATAACATTTACAATAATAATTATGATATTAGCCAATACTATTATCATTAATTATTATTATGAAATGTTAATATTAATTATTTATTAAGAACTATGAATAATTATATTAATTAAATAAACTATTAATAAAAAATAATAAAAATGAATCATTTAGTAGTGATTATTAGGATTTGATATTAATTATGAACTATTAATATTAAATATTAATTATTACTAATTATTATTATTTACTTTAATACATTAATATTATTATTAATTATAATATATTTTTGGTATTTAATATTAATATTAAATATTCACATATTCATATATTAAATATTTTTATACATTCATATATTAAATATTTTTATACATTCACATACTAATATATATTGAATATTAATTCGAATATTTAATATAAATATTTATTATAGTAATTTTGATAATAACTATTACTATTATTTTTATGAATTGTTAGTTTTATTAATTATTATTTGAGATCCAATCTATTCATGAATCTATTAATAAATCTATTAACTGAAATAAACTAGTAATACTATATTAAACATTTAATAGTAAATATTGATGATAAAGATTAAATAATCAAGGTATTTATTCATTATTACATTAATAATTGTATTAAATAATATTTTTTAAAAATACTTCAAAATACTTCAAAATGATTTATTATTATTTAAAAAGTGATTAAAACAAGCTGACATCCATTTAAATCTACTCACCTCAAAACTATTTAAAACCCTCATTCAAGCTCTTCTACTATCAACATTCAAGAATTCCTGATGATGGATCCCCGTTGGGATTTGAAACATTGACGAAAAATGGTTTTTAGTGTGGGTTCTCCGGTTACTAAGTTAGAAGATATAACCATAGAAGTCTTAAATCCAAAATCATTTCCCTATGCGGAGGGGATACTTGCAATGAAATCATTTTACTCGAAAAATTTCGGGTGAAGATAGCAAGAAGAGCTGCAGACCTTCAATTTCTTAAAAACTGTCGTGACAATAATCTCATTCCCTCATTTGCGCAAATTAACCATAGATTACATAACAAATTTAATAGCAAGGCATTTTTTCAATTAAACATTACTCTAATATGGGTAGAAATCAAGAGGGTTAGGGCTTATCTAGATAATCTTGGACACTCAATGCTCTCAGCACACCTAAAACTAGCCAGCAACATCAACAAAGATCTTTGGTCTGTAATTGATGTCAGGGCTACTCTAAAAGCCAATAATGAAGGACACATTGCTCAAACCAGGCAATGAAAGAAGATGTCCAAGTTATTAAACAGGTCGTTTTATAGCTATAGAGAAGGTAAAGAAGATAATCCAAACGGAAGACCTGACAATACCATCGAAAATTCGGCAGGTTTAGAATCAAGCTCTGCGAGGTCTGATGGATCCATAAAGATGATGGCAAGAATATTAAAATACTTGGTAACAACGATTGAAAAAGAAAACAAATTGAGCCACGACTTTATGTCAAACGAATGCTCAAAAAAAGGCAGAACCGATGTCTGAACATATGAGAAAACAAGTGTGTTGAAGGTAAATTCGTTGACTACGCATAATGGAGACAACACTAAGTGCTCAGACAATGAAGAAAATGCGTTGGATAGGGCTACACATAACGAAGGCAACACTTTGTGCTCAGACAACAGAAATGAAACAAATAAATTAATTAAGGCTACGCATAATAGAACTAGGTGTTCGGATAGCATACAGTGTTTAGTCGCCAAGGACGACATCAGAAGGAGTGTTCATCAGGGTTCAGACAACAACTTATGGCCTTCATGCAACAACATCAACATTTCACATCTACGGCCTTCAGGCATCAACAATAATGAGAACATAATCAGAGAACTGTGTATGACTGTTAGGAAAGAAGTTAACAAAAAAGACGTTAAAAACCAGGAGATTAGTGAACAAGATAAGAACAATATGAAAACAAGAGGTAGTGACATCGACAACGCCAACCTAAAAGCCAAAAATTCTTCAAAAAAAGAGCCGAGAAGAAAAGTGGTTAATCTGTCTTCCCAAGAATGAAATCCGGAAATCATGAGTGTCCTCAGCAAAGGTTTAGGGTTTGCAATTGCTCCTAAAAACCTACCTATTGAGAATATGATATGTAGCATAGAAGATGGGATTAATAACCTTTCATTGGAGGATAAGGAAGCACTAAGATAGGAGTTTTCCCTCATTTTGAGAAAAGCCAAAGCTCCCAAAAGTAATCTAAGAAAAGAAGAACAAATTGCCTTTAAATCCCTATGGAGCAATGATAAAATTGTGGTTCTTAAGGTAGATAAGGGAGGGGCAGTGGTGATTTTGGATAAAGAAGACTATGTATTAAAATGAATGAACACCTCAAATGTGGTAGTTACAAGGAGCTGAGCAATAATCCCATTCCAAATATTATGAAGGAGGTAAAAAAGACAATTGCAGATTCCAACCTTGAGGATAAATTAAAGAAAAAATTAATCCCTTCTTGTGAAAACATCCTAAGAATTTATGGTTTACCCAAGATCCATAAAGAGGGTGTTCCTCTTAGACCATTAGTTAATACCATTGGTTCCCCAACCTATGAGCTCGCTAAGTATGTTGCTAAAATCCTTAAGCCCCTTGTTGGGAATACTCATTCTTTCATTAAGGACTCCCATGATTTTGTAAATCTTATTAAAAATGAGAGGGTAGACCGTGATGACATCCTTTTTAGCTTTGATGTAGTATCCTTATTCACCAAGATTCCTCTTGATGAAGCCATTCAGGTTATAAAAGATGTTACTGATCTAGGAATTGCTAGACTGGCTGAAATATGTTTACGATCAACTATTTTCACCTTCCAAGGAGAATATTATGAGCAGACATCTCGGGTGGCAATGGGATCACCCCTATTACCAATTGTGGCCAACTTGTACATGGAATACTTTGAAAAGAAAGCCCTCGAATCATACCCCTTGAAGCCAACCTTGTGGAAGCGATTCGTCGACGATACCAACATAAAATGGACTCATGGTAAAACAAAACTTGACAAGTTTTTTATTCACCTCAACTCTATCTCCCCAAAAATAAAATTTACTATTGAGCTAGAAGAAAACATGAGCATCCCATCTTTAGACGTACTCATCATCAGGAAGGAGGATGGCTCTTTGGGACATAAGGTTTTCAGGAAGTCAACCCACACAGAAAGGTACCTCCACGCCGATTCACACCATCGCCCAGCCCAGAAGTATGGTGTTTTAAACACTCTAGCCATTAGAGCCCTTTGAATTTCTAACTCTGAGCATTTGGATGAAGAAAAGAAGAATTTAGTTTCAGCTTTTAAAGGTATAGGCTACAACGAAAAAGAAATTAAAATAACTATAGAGAGAGCTAAAAGAAAGGTGTTATCTCATAAGGCTAAGGCTCAAGACCAACCTCAGTGTGGAAGGGTTTTTCTACCTTATATTCAAGGAGTGACAGACAAGATTTCTAAATTCCTTAGAAAGAAAAACATAATCATGCAATTCTCAGCCCCTGGAACTATTAGGCAAGGTATGAGGTCTGTCAAAGATAATATTAATAAACATCAACTTAAGGGAGTCTATAGTATAGATTGTTCATGTGGAAAAAGTTACATTGGTGAAATGGGTCGATCCCTGCAGACAAGACTCAAGGAACGTGGAGCTAATATTAGGAATGAAAGGTCTCGAACTTCGGCCCTTGTAGAGCATTCCTCAAAAACCAAGCACTAGGTCTGCTTGGAAAATGCTTCAATTATCGCTCGGGAAGAAAAACATCATAGGAGAAAGATCAGAGAAGCTCTTGAGATTATCAAACATCCACATAATCTCAACAGGGACAACGGTATTGAGATTAGTGGAAGTTGACTCCCCTTAATCAGAGAAATTAAGATCCCAGTACATCTCAGGTATAGTGCTTAGTGGGCAGATATCTCCCTCTCCTATTCTAGCATTTAGTAGTTAGTAGCATTACTTTCATCGTTTCTCTCCATAATAATTTTCAACAACAATAATAATTTTCAATACTATTAGGTATGAATTCTAACATTTACAATAATAATTATGATATTAGTCATTACTATTATCATTAATTATTATTATGAAATGTTAATATTAATTATTTATTAAGACCTATGAATAATTCTATTAATTAAATCAATATTAATAAAAATTAATCATTTAATAGTGATTATTAGGATTTGATATTAATTATGAACTATTAATATTAAATATTAATTAGTTATTAATTATTATTATTTACTTTAATACATTAACATTAATATTATTATTATTATTAATATATTTTTAGTATTTAGTATTTAATATTTAGTATTTAATATTTAGTATTAAGTATTAAATATTCACATATTCACATATTCACATATTAAATATTTTTATATATTCACATACTAATATATATTGAATATTAATTCGAATATTTAATATAAATATTTATTATAGTAATTTTGATAATAACTATTACTATTATTTTTATGAATTGTAAGTTTTATTAATTATTATTTGAGATCCAATCTATTAATGAATCTATTAATAAATTTATTAACTGAATTAACTGAAATAAACCAGTAATAATAGATTAAACATTTAATAGTAAATATTGATGATAAAGATTAAATAATCAAGGTATTTATGCATTATTACATTAATAATTGTATTAAATAATAGTTTTAAAAAAACTTAAAAAAACTTCAAAATTATTTATTATTATTTAAAAAGTGATTAAAACAAGCCGACATCGATTTAAATCTACTCACTTTCAACATTCAAGAAGTCCTAATGATGGATCCCTGTTAGGATTTGAAACGTTGACGAAAAATGGTTTTTACTGTGGGTTCTCAAGTTACTAAGTTATAAGATATAAACCACAGAAGTCTTAAATCTAGAAAAATACACACCTTTTTTTTACTTTTTAGGAGTTCGATGTTGAAACTATTTTATCTATGTAATCCTAAATATGCAAGGTCTGAAATTTTGTCTTGTGGTAGAACTCGGAGTCATGTTTCTAACCCCACAAAGTAGACTAAGATTGGATTCTTCTAGAAAGAGTTATGTCCAATCTGCTATGATGACTTGATTATAGACTAGTTTAGCAGAGTGAACCTTTATGGAGTGCAACGTAATACTGTTTCGACCTTCGGCCCTAAAGATGATACATGAGAAACTCAAGTTCATTCACATTCAATCACTTTTTATGAAATTCAAATCTAATATTGAGAGAGAAAGTGGTGGTGATTTTCCCTAAGTCACTTGTTTGAGATGGAATTATGGAGCATGCAAAAACCCTAACTTCCCTGGATCATATCTCTAAAAATATAGCAAACTAAGATTTGAAATTCATACAAAACATTCACTAATCTTTCATCTCCATGTGGTTGCAATTTAAGCTTTTGAAGCCTTGTAGAAAAAAATTTCTAATGAAAATGCCAGGATGGCATGTTTGAAGAGGCGAAACCCTATAATCAAAAGCTTTGACACCAAATGTTATGCTATCAGCTCACAAAAAGATAGATCAATGACTTAAAAATTATCCTCTTCAAGGAGGAAACCTCCTTTACATTACATAAATGAACAATTTCTGGATGATACAAATGATCAGACCTCTTTAGTATATATAGGAGTTTAAGGGGTCACAATATAATCAAAGCCTACATAACAATAATAATGTAAGGGCACAATAACAACAATAGTGGGCTTCTATGGGGTAGAACAATAACAACATGGGGGATACATGGGCACAACACCAACAATAGGGAGCTATACTAACAATAAGAATAAGGGGAATACACTAGTATTATAGGGAACTAACAAACTCAATCTAGCTACCCACCCACCTTAGCAACGACCTAGAGGCTCAAGCCAAGGTGGGTTTCCTATCATTTTTGTCTCTTTTATTTGATTATTTTTTGGAAAAAAAAAATTAATTTAAAAAAATAGCATACAAAAATTACAAAAAACAATAATGAAAACCACCTTGAAAACGACAAAAAAAACACCTAGAAAACCCTTGAAAACTGCAAAAACCAACCTAAAAAACCACCAAGAAAATCGTTGAAGACCAAAACCAACTTAGAATGCCACGAAGAAAACCCTTGAAAACACACAAAAAAGACCATAATTTAGGTTTTAATTTTTTTGTTTTCTAATTTCATTGTATACATTATTTGCAATGGTAACATGCTTATTATAAATATTTTCTATGGTAAAAACTTTATTTTTTAATTATTTTACATTTTATTTATTTTCTAGGAATTTAGTGAAATAATTTCTCAAAAAAAAAGAATTTTTGTTATTAAAAATACATTTTAAATTTCGAACAAATTTGATGAGAAATATGCCCAACAAATTTCAAAACAAAAACAATTAATTTATAACCAATAAACAAATAAATTGGGAGCTTTATATTAACATAATGAATATAGTTGCTCATGATGAACCTCTATTAAATCAAATGCGAAATTTTTCATTTTTTATTTTAAATTTATATTTTATTTTTTTTTAATAATAAATATAAGAATTTGTTTTATAAAATTAATTGTACTTAAATAAAACATTAACTAAATTAAAAGTTCAAAACGATTTTCAAGCAGTCAAAATGTTTAAATAGCAAGGATGCATATGTTCCAGAGTTAACTGTTAGGAAATAACTGTTATGAATTAGCCGTTAAAAAATTAGTTGAATAAATTTATTATTATTTTGTTATGTTTTTTTTAATTAAATAATATTGAATTCAAAATTAGTTGGATTAATTTAATAATATAATAAGAATTGAATATTTGTAAATATATAATTAAAAATAAGTTTAATATGGTTATTATTAAAAATGAATAATATTCAACAATTATATTTAAATGTTATTATATTAAAAGATTGGATAATATTTTAATAGGGAAGTCAAAGAGGATATAAATTGCGATATAAAATAAAAATAATCAAATAATTAAAATTATATATATATATATATATATATATATATATATATATATATATATATATATATAACAGGGTCGGGATCCGTCCACTTAACTTCCAACCATCATCCGTGTTAAAATTAATAGCACATTTTTCAATTTCAATAGCTTCTCGAAGCTTCTTATGATAGAAGTGATCAATCTTGGCGATGATCCAGGAATCTTCGATGCAGACATGACGATTGGATTTCACTGCATGTTCAACTAAAGTCGAGGAACGAGAGCAGTTATGCTTAATATCTGCTACATGTTCTTGAATTCTCTAGTCAATGGAGCGACTAGTTTCCCCAATGTAGGGAATCCCACAGGAACATGGGATGGAGAAGACCCCTTTCATGTCTTTAGGGTTTACAGGGTCTTTAACGGATCTAAGAGAATTTCTAATGGTATTAAGGGGTTTGAAGCTAGCATAAACTTTGTTCTTTTTGAGGATATGAGAAATCTTATCAGTGGTCCCTTGAATAAAAGGAAGTTGAAACTGGAGATTGTATAATCATGAGAAGGTTTAATCATTGATTCTCTACTAGCCTTTAGAAAAGCTTTGAGGCCTTGCTGCATGCTATAGTTGTTATTTTTAAAAACTTTCAGAAGATGAGATTTTTCCTCTTCTAAGTGATTCTCATCAGAAATTCTTAGAGCACAGGTCATAAGGGTGTTGAGAACCCCAAGTTTTTGTGTTGGCAAATGATGAGAACTGGCATGAAGATACTGTTCAGTGTGCGTTTTCTTGCAAAAAACCCGGTGAGAGATAGTATCATCATCCATTCTAGAGAGGAGAATATCAAGAAAAGGGAGACATCCATCTACCTCGATTTTTAATTTGAATTTGATGGATTCAGACTGGGAATTAAGATGGTTGAGAAATAGATTTAATTTTTCACGACCATGGGGCCACATGATATTAGTATCGTCAACAAACCTCTTCCATTGCTTGGTGCAGAGTGGAGCAGAGGCTAAAGCTTTGCTCTCAAAATCTTCCATGAACAAGTTGGTAACTATAGGGGAAAGAGGAGAACCCATCGCAACCCCACAAGGATTAGTAAAGAATCAAGGATTAAACCTTCTCATGTTGATACAATCTCCATTGTTCAACTTCCTCTTACTCAAGGGACCACCGATAAGATTTCTCATATCCTCAAAAAGAATGAAGTTTCTGCTACCTTCAAACCCCTTAATACCATTAGAAATTCTCTTAGATCCGTTAAAGACCCTATAAACCCTAAAGACATGAAAGGGGTTTACTCCATCCCATGTTCTTATGGGATTCCCTACATTGGTGAAATTGGCCGCTGCATTAACCAAAGAATCCAAGAACATGCCGCAGATATTAAGCACAACCGCTCTCGTTCCTCAGCCTTAGCTGAACATGCAGTGAAATCCAATCACCATGTCTGCATCGAGGATTCCCAGGTCATCGCCAAGATTGATCACTTCCATCATAGGAAGCTTCAAAAAGCCATTGAAATTGAAAAATGTGCTATTAATCTTGACAATGACGATGGTTGGAAGTTAAGTAGAAGTTGGATCCCCGCCCTCATTTCATAATTTTTTTTAATAAATATAATAATTAATAATTGATACCTATATATATATATATTGAAATTTATATCCTCTTTGACCTTCCTATTAAAATATTATCCAATCTCTTAATATAATAATATTTAAATATAAGTGTTGAACATTATTCATTTTTAATAATAACCATATTACAATTATTTTTAATTATATATTTACAAATATTCAATTCTTATTATATTATTAAATTAATCTAACTAATTTGGAATTCAATATTATTTTAATTAAAAATATTAATAAATTAAAATAAAACATAACAAAATAATAATAAGTTTATTCAACTAATTTTTAACGGCTAATTCATAACAACTATTTCCTAACGGCTAACTCTAGAACAGATGCATCCTTGCTATTTAAACATTTTGACTGACTGATTTTTTCACCTTTGTCTTGTTGATGAACCACATTAGATGGTTCAAAACGTCAACCAAAAACTCACGATGTGATTAATTCGAAAGAATTTATCAAAATAGTTATAGCTCTCTCTCTCTCTCTCTCTCACACACACACACACACACACACACACATATAACATTTAACATAGTCTTATAACTATTTAACATAATATGCTTTGCATAATAACATAAGACGGGTGATGCTCAACAACTTTTTAAGACTCGAGTTGATCTATAAACTCTTATTTTCCTTAAACTTTTTGTTACTTATATTTATAGAAGTATTTAATATAATGATATGACTACGATATATCTCTTAGTTCCCACCCTTATTAAATTTATTAGTTGAGTAATGATTTTGTAACATACACTTCCTATATTTTTATTTAACTATATAACACAACATGGCCAAACTATATGTGTGTGTGTGTGTGTGTGTGTGGGTGTGTTATTCAACAATGCATCATTGATACATACATTAAATCCATGATTAAAATGCATTTAAAGTGAATATATAAACATTTTGACTCTTTTCTAATGTGTACCATATTGTTTCATTATCTAGTGTGTCGTACTAAAAACTTTGTATTCATGTGCTTGCACTTGATACATGTCATGTGTCAAAATAAAACATTATAAGAACTTGTCTTATGGAGTATTTGGCTGGCATGAAGTTTTATTAGTTTTGCAAATAGGTTTATATCAATCTTTTACATACATTTACATATTTCTGCTCTATGAATAAGATGCATTATTTATAAATGGGGAAAAGTGTAAGTTGGATTTTCAATACAGTTTTTCAAGGGTTTACAAGGAACTCAATACTTTCGTTGATAATTTAGCAAAAAATACACTCTATTTAGTTTAGGGCTTTAGCCTATGTTATTCTACTTGAGTTTGTAAATGGTTTTCTTGTCAAGATTCTTTTTATGCCAACATCTTTTTCTTGGATTAGTTTATATGTATTATATGTAATTTCCATATCCATCTCCCATACACCACCCAACCGCAACCTGTCAAAGTGTTGTGGGGTATGTTATACACGGACATGATAGATCACGTAGCCATTCTAAAGTGTTTTTTCCACTCATAGATCCTCCCTCCAACACCAGTCAGAGTGTCAGAGGCATTGTTTATGTCTCTGTTGACGATCTTGCTACAAATAGGGTACCTTTTTCACCTATTGTAGGTATACATCTTGCATTCTAAATCCTCTTTAAAATTGATGTGTTTATGTATTGAAATTGTCTTTAATTTTTAAATCGTCGTCAATTGTTGCGTTTGCATTAAATGTATATGTTATTATGCATGTAGTTTACTATATATATTAAATTATGTTTATGATTTGCAAACTGTCAACAAGGGTGAAGACGAGGATCAAAGTGAAGTGTCGATCCCTATGTAGAATGATGCTATATCTAGTATCTAATTAAGGATGTTAGGGCCCAACAGACATTGATCACACAAGAGCTAGATAAAATCTCTGCTAGTATGCCTACTAGGTGTAGTTTGTCTCTGATGTTGGACAAAATCAATAGGTTGGTCGAGGCATACTAGAGAGGAGACCCACAAATCCACCTCCTATATTCCATACATAGGTAGGAGGCTAGAGGTTAGAGGCCCACATACTTGGAAGATGGTGAAAGACGCCACCAAGAATATTGATATTTGGGGAGTTGTTTGACATCCATCCGTATTGTCGTGCTAGATATGTTGGTCTGATTCCGTTAAAATATTTTAAGAATGTTGGTACGACCCATTTTGTTTATGATTGATTCATTGGAGTTTGGTTCCAGTTCCCCCACCATGACCAACTCCCCATTTTATTTGCAAAGCATATATATGTGGAGTTTGTGCTACATATGAGATTGGATTAGACCAACACCAGGTATAAGTTTTATGGACCTGGATTGGGATGTAGTTATGCACGTTTCAGGGCTCATAGGGACCCTGCGCATGTAGCACCACCTCCTGGATTATTGCCATGACCATATCGAAGTGTGGTATTGCAGACGGAGCTAGAGTAGTTGTCACAACTTGCGGCTGAGACTAGGCATACCATTGCAGATAACATGCAAAGGACATTGGCCTTTGAACATGTCACATTGCATGGAGAGATTTTCATACCAATTTTGTTTCCTCGTGGCACATTGGTTACATGACATGATGATTCATATCTCAAGGCTCTAAGGCATGACCAACTTTTTTCATATGCACATACATGTCATGATACCATCCATGACACTTGGAGGGTGCATGACCCATGTGACACATACCAGGTACATATATTCATAATTTTTCATTCTTATCGTCAAGATATACATTATTTATATTAATAAGTTTGTATCATATTGCATTTATATTAATAATTTCATGATAACTTGCATGAACAACCAAACTACATAGATGAGCTTTTGAGGCCATCTGAGGGGGCAATTTACCAACCAAAGCAACTTCCTCTAGTGCATGTTTCTATTGCTCAGTCTCCTCCACTTCATAACACATGGACTAACATTGAGCTAATTTTTTTTATTCCCAAAATTTCAACATTTTCATTTTTTAAGTTACATGTATGCATGCTAATTAAGTTGTAGACTAATTATAAATTGTCTTTTCCATTGTGTACATAAGCCTAGATGTAGAGGGGTGTCGATGTTGAAGTTATGTGGACACATGAATGGGATGCTAGGTAGGAGGAGTTGAGCCAGAAGCAAGGGAGCACCAAACTCAGATTGATCAGACCCCATCCCACTTGAATTCATTTGCACTCGACTGAGTCACAAGTACGGGACTATTTAAATGCATAATTCAAAATCATTTATTTCCATATTGTTTATTTTGTACAAATAATGTTCTAATTATTTCGAATTTGAATGTGTTATATTGTAGTACCGATTATGGATGCTCACTCTGCACATTGGAGCACACATAAGAGTTCTAGAAGCGATACTTTCTAGAGTGGATCATACATAATTTGTGTATTTTCAGGCCCATTTCATAGGGCACATTCACATGTGATTTACAAACTTTGTATACTTTCATACATGGACATTTTATGGATGCATGAACATTATTTCAATTTATGGATGCTTGTTATTTCATTTTGTGGATGCTCATGTATAATGTAATTTGCATATATTTTCATATGGATAGTTTATTATCATACGTAGCTAACAAGATAACAATTTTGACTTCTCAATAATAAACAAAGAAAACAAGTACAATCTTAGACTATGATGCAAGTCATTTTACTACTTAAAATGAACTAAAATATATGTTCATGGTTCAATTAAAAAAGACAAATAGGATTGTTCATTTTAAATTCAATTTTAATATATGTCTTCAACTAGTAATGTACAACTAATAACTTGTTTTATTAAATTTTATTTCTTTTGAGGTCATCTATAGGAGCTTAGTCATAACAAATGATATAAGTAATATGTATTGGAATTTAATATACCAAAAGATAATTAATTTTATGTTTTTATATAATTTTATGAACTTTCCTAAATTTAGTTGCCTATCAAATATTTCAATCAATTCATTAACTTAAGAGATTCAATTAAAAACATTCAAGAAGTAAAATTTTACAACATAACATTTGTGAATTCTAGTTTCATAGAGTAAGGAAATAAGTACAATCTTACTATGGTGAAAGCCACTTTGATACTTAAAATGAGCTAAAATATATCATGTACACCAATTTAATATTGAATTTGTAGAAAGTTTCTTTTAGTGCAGTTAATGTATGTTAATTTAAACAACTAATTATATGTTTCTATAGTTTAATGCAATTTCCTAAATTTACTTGTCTATCCAAGTATTTCAATCAATTTCTTATCTTAAGACCTTTAATTAAGAGTATTCAAGAAGTAAAATTTTACAAAATAACAATTTTAGTTGTCATATTGGTTTGTAGAAAGTGTCTTTTAGTGCACAATCCTGTCAGGCCAGGGTAACTCCAGCAATTGAACGAGAGAAAACACTGATTGATCTATTATTCATTAGCTAGCACTTTATTTATACAAATACAGAACGGATCAGTTCATCTTCTAGATGACTGTCCGACTTCACCTCATCCGTTTCGGATTAGGTGTCAACATTCCCCCCCTTAATCTGAAGGGATGTTGGTGAGTCCAAGCATCATTCTGAATCTTTCAAGCTTTTCTCTTCCAAGCGCTTTGGTGAAGATGTCTGCAATTTGCTCGTTTGTGGAACAATGACGGAGATGGATTGTTTTGGCCTCAACATGATGCCGGATCAGATGATATTTAGTATTGATGTGCTTAGTACGATCATGGAACTTTGGGTTCTTGGCCAACTTTATTGCAGATGTGTTATCAATCATGAGTGGAGTTGATTGTATTTGTTTTACCTGCAAATCTTCAAGAATTTTCCTGAGCCACACAATTTCTTTCATTGCTTCAGCTGCTGCCACGTATTCTGCTTCTGTTGTGGAATCTGCTGGTACTGATTGTTTGCGTGATCTCCAGGAGACAGCTCCTGATCCAAGACTCATAGCATATCCTGAAGTAGATACCCCAGTTTCTTTGTCTCCATCGAAGTCTGAATCAGAGTATCCAATCAAGTTGAAGTCGTCCACCTGTGTATACTTGATTCCAAGGTCTTGAGTTCCCTTCAAGTACCTTAGAACTCTTTTTGCAGCAGACCAATGTCCCTCACAAGGCCTTTGCATAAACCTGGAGAGGATTCCAACAGCAAATGAAATGTTTGGTCTGGTAGTAGTGAGGTAGATGAGACTTCCTACAAGCTGTCTATACTTTGTTGCATCCTCAAATTCCTTTCCTTCAGTAGATGTGAGCTTCAAGTTTTGTTCCATTGGAGTAGAAAGGGGATTGCACTCATGCCAATCTGTATATCAAATCTCCAATGTATTTTTTTGAGAAAGAAATATGGACTTTGGATGTTGGGTTACTTCAATGCCAAGATAGTAATGAACATAGCCCAAATTCAGTCAATCAAAAATTTTTCTAATTCTTTCTTTATGGATGCAATATAGCTTTCATTGTTCCCTGTCATTAAAAGATCATCTACATATACCACAAGATATACAATTGTTTTGCCAACTTTCTTGACAAATAAAGTTGCATCAGTTGATCAATGATCAAAATGTTGAAGTTGAGTTTCAGAAGATGCTCAGTTAGTTTTTCATACCAGGCTCGAGGTGCTTGTTTGAGGCCATACAAGGACTTCACAAGTTTGCATACTTTGTGTTCATGTCCTTTCACAGCAAATCCTTCAGGCTGGGACATAAAAATATTCTCTTTTAGATCTCCATTCAAGAATGCAGTTTTTACATCCATTTGATGGACTTTCCAACCGTTCTGAGCAGCTAGTGCAAAGAGTGTCCGGATGGTGGCCCATTTTGCTGTGGGAGCAAAAGTTTCCTCATAATCGACCCCTTCCTTCTGTGCAAAACCTTTTGCCACAAGCCTAGCTTTGTGCTTGTCAAGTGAGCCATCAGCTTTGTACTTGTTCTTGTAGACCCACTTGCAGCCAATTGGTTTGGTTCCAAATGGAGGATCAACCAGCTTCCAAGTGCCATTCTTTATGAGGGCATCATACTCCTTCTGCATCGCTTCTTTCCATTCATCATGAGAAGCTGCTTCTTTGAAGGAAGTTGGTTCAAAATCTGTAGACAAGTTCAATTCACAATCATAAGTAACATCCATATCAACAGGTGAATTAGAGTTATCTACATCACCTCCATCTTGTCGGTTTGAATTTCTGGTTCCTGTTTTTCCAATTTCATCAGGATGAACACTTTCAAGTGTCTTTGTTAGCCACTTTGGAGGACCTTTCTGAGATGGTCCAGGTTGTTCTGTTGATTGAGTTGGGTCTGAATCAAGATTGAGTCTCCCAATTCTATCAATTACATCACTTAAAGCATCATCCGTTGTTGGAGTGTCATGCAGGGGAGGTTGTTCTTCAGAAGAAGATTCCACATGTTGATCTAGTATAGGAATCCCCCCTTCAAGATGTGGAATCTGATTATCAAACTCTTGAAATGATTTCGGTTTTGTGAATCTATCCAAGCGATCAAGTTGCCGCTCAACAACACTGTCAAATTTGGATGATTCAAGAAAAATGACATCTCTAGATAAAACAAACTTTTTATTTACTTCATCATAAAGGCGATATGCTTTAGATGTGTTTGAATACCCCAGGAAGATACACTTACGACTTCTAGCACCAAGTTTGTTTCTATGTACCTTTGGTATTAAAGCATAACAGGTGGAACCAAATATCCTGAGATGTTTTACCGAAGGAACATGTCCATACCACAATTCATAAGGAGTCTTGTTTCTTATAGCACTAGATGGACATCTATTCTTTATATATGCAGCACATAGAACAGCATCAGCCCAAAACATTGTCTTTACATTTTTGAAGAAAAGCATGGATCGTACCATATTCAAAATTGTTCTGTTCATTCTTTCAGCTACACCATTCTGTTGAGGATTATAAGGCACAGTTGTTTGATGTTTAATCCCATGTTGGCGAAGATAGTGTTCAAATTCATTTGATGTATATTCTTTTCCATTATCAGTGCGAATAGACCCAATATGAGATTGTGCATCATTTTCAATCCACTTATGAAAATTCTTGAATGTTTGAAAAGCATCAGATTTGTTCTTCAATAAGTAAACCCAACACATTCTGGTGTAATCATCAATAAATGTCATGATATATTTATTTCCATTTGCAGAAGAAACAGGCATTGGACCACATAAATCTGAATGAATAAGTTCAAGCTTCCTATGTGCTCTTGAATGTGAATCATGAAAAGACTGTTTGCTGTGCTTTCCTAGAATGCAAGCATCACATTGTTTATGTTTTCTAGGAATTGTAGGCAAACCAGCAACACCATTTTTCTTCAACAAGCGGAGACTATCATAGTTTAAATGTCCAAATCTAGCATGCCATAATAAACTTGATGAAAGTGCACCTTCTTCATGATGAGAAATATATGAGAAATGTTGTGCATGAGCAGAGGTTCCTTGCAGTTTAAGGAGTCTTTCTTCTTCTATACCCCTCATGACAAGTGAGTGGTCAGATGCCTTTCTTACCTCAAGCTTGCCATCAAACATGTGAATGGAGTGACCTTGCTGGCGGATGTGGACCAGGGACAACAAGTTTCTCTTCAGCTGTGGGAGATATAGAACATGATCCAGAAGAAAGTCTGGAAGACCAGGCAGTTTAAGCCTGATTGTGCCAAGCCCTGATGGCTTGATTTTTGATTGATCTGCAAAGTATACTGCTCCATCAACATTGTTAGTGAAATCTTCAAAGAAATCTCTCCTATGAGTCATATGACAGGTTGCTCCTGAATCAAGCAACCAGTCATTTTTCGAAGAAGCAAGTGAAGCATTAAACAAATCTTCATTTACTCCAATGTTACATTGTGCCTCAATATAGTGAGCGGATTCAGATGCTTTACCTTTGTCTGTGTCATCAGTTTTACCTTTCTGCTGATTTCTTCTCTGCTCAACTTTGTCCCATGGTAGCTTGCATGTAGAAGCATCATGTGATCCATTTCGTTTGCAGCGAATGCAATGCAGATCTGCCTTTTCTACTTGAGGATGTCTGCCCCCCTGCCTCTGAAGTATCTTCCTCTTCCTCTTCGTCCACCTCTTCCTCTTGTAGAATCTTGAGCAGGCTGCTTTTCTTTATGAGCAAGGCAAACAGTCTCTTCAGAAGATTCAGGGACTGTTTTCTTTCCAAAGGCTTTCTCTCTTTCAGCAAACTTTTTCACAAGAGTGTCAAAGGTTATATCTTTAAGATTTCCATTTGCTTGTAAAGACTCAAGATAGTTAGAGTAGGTAGGATAGAGTGCTTTGAGAAAGGCAATAAGAGAGATATCCAGCTCAACCTTAGTGGATTTAATGTCATGCACTATAGACTTTATTTCAGAAGCAAGAGTAAGAGGATCATTATTTTTCAGTTCAAGAGTGAAGAGTTTAATCATGAGCTGAACAACTTCAAGTGCAGAATGTGTATCATAGAGTTCTTTGAGCTTTTGTAAAGCTTCAAAGGCAGTGGAATAGGATGAAATATGTCGACTTACTTCCTCATTTACAGATGCTGCGATCAATGCAAAGGCTTTGCTGTTCTTGTTTTCCCAAATGGCGAGTTCTTTGTCTGATGTGGGCTGCACAGGGTCTCTGTCTTCTTCTCCGACACACACACCTTTCCACAGCTCATTGTAGATGAGGGTGTGTTTCACCATCCGAGACCATTCAGGATAGTTCTCCTTGCCAATGAGAACTATTCCGACCATTGAAATGATTGAATGCATTCTGTAAAAAAGAATTATCTCTGCCAAAAACTTCTGTTGATAGAAAACTTCTGCTGGGAAAAAAAA